>JAGWCC010000381.1:0-600000 GCA_022651775.1 Drusus annulatus
AACAGAAACGAGTCGTAAAGCGGCCCCCCATTGAATGTTAACCTGTACAAATGTTAGGCGCGTTTGAGATTTTCGGCCACCCCGGGTTCGGGGAATCAATGACGCTTTTTCAGGTATTTTTTTTTGCGTTGGGAAAATTTCCTTTTGGGGAAGCCAGGGAGTTTTTTGTTTTTTCAGGTTTTTTGGAGCCCAAAGGAAAGGTGACCCCCCAAAACCCAACAGTAGGTTTGGGATTTAAACGTTTTCCCAATTGATACTGGGCCCCCAAAATGCCGCCGAAAGGCCTTTACCAGTCGATGGAACCCAGTGTCTCAGCTGGTCGCTTGGACACAAAAGTAAATGGAAGTTTATTGGGAAGATTCCTTTTTTTAAGTTCCGTTAATTGGGAGATCCCTTTATTAATTCGAAGTTGTTTTTTCAAAAAAAAAGACGACGTTTTTCTTTTTCCGGAAACCTTGGGTTTTCGCCCTTTTCTCTTCAAAGTCTTCCGAGCTGTTGTAGTTTCTGTACCCCGCTTTGGAGTTTGTCAAACAATATACTATCATGCACTATGCCACTATCATCCGCGCAGAAATGCGTTGATTGCAGATGACAAAATGTCATTGATGTATTGCAACAAAACAAAGTTTAAAATCAAACGACGAATTAAAGGTTTGTTAGAAAGATTGTTTTCTGTTGTTGTTTGAATGTTTTGTTTTTACTTAGTTCAGGTTAAAAATGCATACAGACGTAATTTATTAATATAATTAGTGAGTACAACTCAGACTTACCTTAGAGTTTCTGACTGCCACGATCTTGTCTCCCACTGCGAGACGACCCTGGGCGGCTCCGTCGCTGTTACCTGCGTGACGAACACCCCCATCTCCGGGCACGTGGGGGCTGCCGCGCCCGCCCGCAATGCTGAAGAGCCGAGCCCGCGCAGCCCTTCTCCAACAGGCGGCCACCCCTCGGCGCGAGGGTTGGCGCTTTTCAGATGCACTGCAATCATTATCGTTCATAAGTTTCATTGCTCTACCATTTTTTTTTAAAACAATATAAACATCAGCAGGTTACGAACAACCAGATAATCATCGAAAAGCTCCTACTTTTTCATCTTTATAAGCAGAAGATGTTGCCTGTGCAACGATGGAAAACTTAACTAGCAGACGGTTTCCGTGGTTGAGTAGTTAAGACGCTTGAATACAAATCCAGAGGTCGTGCATTTAAATCCTAGCGTCTACAAATATTTTTTATTTAGTTTACATGTGTTATTTCACACGAATGGTCTAATCTATAAACGTGCCGCAAATATACTTTAAATTATTTTAAGTGAATAAAGCGTGAAATAACATAACATTCATTTGCGCACGCCGGGATTTTAACCCGTGACCTTTAGATTCGTAGTCGAGCGTCTTAATCACTCGACCATAGAGGCCTAATCGTCTATCTAAAGTTATCTTTAAAATAGTCACATTTAGATTATCTGCCATTGCAGGAAATATTGCGAAGATACATTTTGTGGATAGTTTGGAGAAGGATTGGTGTTATTTGACCAATGACCTGAATCGTTGGCTGCACTTTATTAGATTCGTAGTCAGCTAGGTTTTTTTATATTTTTTCCATATCTTGCGATATTTCAAATGATCTTTTATAATTTTTAAAAAGTATGGTAGTGTTCAAGGGGGAAAACTGTTCTTAATTACCGTCAATATTTCTTTCGGGTATGTGTTCGTGTACGAGTTTATTTATGATGTTGTAAAAGAGTGATATGGCTTTTTTTCAAAATTCTTACCTTGGAATTCGAGTTACCAATTTATTTTTTATAATTAGTATATTATTTGACCATAGTCACCTCGGCGAAACATTTTAATTATCCTAGAGAAGCCGAGGAAAATATGAACAGTATTTTATACTTTTTCATTCTTATTATGTTCGTAGCAAAGTTATTCTCGTAGCAAAATCATCCTCATAGCTTAATCAATGATGTTGTTTCGTTATTTCCATAGCTTAATCTGTATTGTTACTCAGCCACCCTAGTTATTTTTTTGTAATCAATGGATAATTTTATTTTTTCACCCTTATGAAATACTTTATAATACATGCATTACGTGTCTTTATTAGGGGTAGCCTTTTATTTTTGTAGCTAAAAGTACCATGTTTTGAAACTTTAGCTAGTCTAGAATAATCCATTAAGAGTGTGTTGAGTAAGCTCTAAGCATACAGAGAACTGTGTTTCATCGCACATTAGGAAGGACACAGTTTGGTCATAGGACCAATCCCTGTGGAATTTCAGCGTCTGGTTAATGCACAAACATGATAGATTATAGCTGCAAAGCTCGTTATCAAGTTGCATGTATTCTATGTCAGTTGTTTGCTAAAACGCACATATTACTAAGTAATATACACACGACGTCAAAGTATTCAGGTCGAAACATTTTTGTTTGTTTTATCTTTTACAGAGCGCCAAAAGAATTTTTCTTTGAGTCGGTTGGAAGGTTTCAACATTAATTACTGCTAAGATTAAAATATGCTAAATAAGGCGATCGCGCTTATTTCTAATGATGGAAAAAACTTGATTTAAAAGCTTTTCATCATACATACTTATTTTTCACTGGTCAAGATAACGTTGAAATTACTTCATCGCGCTTACTCGTTTCTAATGATGGAAAAAACCTGATTTAAAAGTCAACTTTTCATCATACATAATAAAACAAAGTCTAAAAACTGTCAACTGATTAGAAAATCCGATTAAAAGATGTTTAAAAATAATTAAAATATTGATGCGTCAGATTTATGGTAAAGGATGTGTCTTACTTGGACATTTCATAATTTTCAAATATACGTCCAATAATTTTCTTCTCGGGATTTTTCACAGGAAGTTCTCGAAAAACTTAAAACATTTTAGGTATCCTGTTTTTTTTTTTAAATTTAATGTATGGACACTTTAAGGTATTACCTGGGACTTCACAAGGAAACCTTTTATAACTAGCATACACAAAAAAACACCTGCCTGTTTTTATTTTTTAATGTACGCAGGTAATTAGAATACCCTCCGGTATGCAAAATTAATATTATTTAACATGTTAAGGGTAGGTAAAAAAAATGACTGAAATGAGCGCACGTGTACACGTGCGTGTCCATCAAAATATTAAACTTTTGCGTTTAAAAGAAATGTATAAAAAATTGTATTTAAAGCAAAAAATGAATTTATTCATTACATGCCGATTCAAATTTAAATAAATAAGTCGAATAACACACTGAGCGTAAAATTTTCTGAAAGCTTTTGAATAAACGGAACTGAATTCGTAATTGGATCGCATTGTTCCCGCAAACTTTCCTTCAGTAAAAATATCGATTTTTTAAGATGTCAGCCGCTCGTGAGTCGTATGCGGTGTCGTGAATCTTACAAATACCCGCCTACCTAACATTGAATTAAATTGTTTTCTGTCTTGATTAATTTTTCTAGATCCGGAAGAGTTGTTTTCCTCGATAAAATCTAATTTTAGTCAACGTCGAACATTTTTATGTTTTATCGTGAAAATTTCACTACAAGTGATGCCAGCCCACCTGATGTATATATTTTAAACTAGCCGTGAATTTTATTTTACAATCTTCGCGTTTCTTGTTTCATGTTTTGTTTCGTTGGAAGGTGAACATATATTAACGCGAAATAGTAATTACATTAGTTTGAAAAACAAAATAGCTATTTAACATCAAAAAGAATTGTCTTACATATTTTAAAACAAACCCCAAGACTTGTGAAACCTACCTGTATACACAACAACCAGGGAAAGAGACGGAAAAGGGGAAGGGGAAGGGAAAAGGGAATATTAGGTAGTGTCAACCTAACAAAGATATAACTCATTTACCAATTTTAAATTTTTAAAATATAATGCATACAGTAAAACTATATCTGCCCAAATTATTATATACTATATTAGTATGTTGTGGGACTGAAGGTAGTGGAGAGGGGAAAGAGATGGGTAAGAGTAAGGTTGAGAAGTACCTGGCTATTCAGGTCAGGTCACCAAACACGGCTAAAGCCATTTCAAGCAACGTTCAAATTTTGAATGGTGGTCTTTCGTGCTATGCTTTGAGTATATACTACTCTGGAACGTGCCGCAAATACACTATTATATATATGATTTTATATTAATTAAATGTGTGATAACACATATAAATTTAAAAAATATATATTTGTGCACGCCGGGTTTAAACCCGCGACCTCTGGATTCGATCTCGATCGTCTTACCACTCGACCACGGAGGCCATCAAACGAAACCATTTATCAGTAGACAGGGTAAAGCGCCAAATGAGTATGATTCTATTCAGGTGCATACTCTTTTCTTCACCCTTGAAATTCTTTCCAAATATTCAAGCTCTGGAAATGACCCGACTCAAATATTTGATTCAATTGACCATACCGGTTCTTGAGACATTCTCGAAAAGACTTTTTCTTCTAGCTATTTAGGCTTTTATATATTCTGCTGACACCCTCTTCACCTCCATCCACTCTGAATGTTCAAACCATTAAACCGTTGTCATTACGCTTATACAAACCTAGAATTTTTCTTTGATCATTCTTGGTATTACTTGGTATTAATGATTCAATATTTGATGTAATATAACATACTATTATGCAATAAGTGTTCGAACAATAACGGTTAGTTTAAGCTGTTACGCTTTCCTTTACTGCTTGTCTTTTTTTATGTGGTTACATACGTCGTTGGTTTTCAACGGTCTTTCATACTAGCGGCTTAATTTACGTAAACGAATCGGAACATATGTGATTCAATCCAAAATTTCATTTATAAATCGTCAACTAATTTAAAATACAGTTCATCTTTCGTATTATATAAACATGTTTCTATCGGTTTCCGTTTACTAATTTCTAGTTTATTTTCGCTTTATGTTTTATAATGTACATCTTAATATTTGCTTTATTTAATCGACAAAGGTGCTCACTACAAGATATATTATGCAAATAGAAATATCAACATGGAAATCAATAGAAAAAATGTACAAATTTAAGTTTTTGTTTTATTTATTTTACATTAGTTACTTCGTACATACATGTTTACAAGTAGCTAATTATTTTATTTTCTTTTTGAATTTATAATATTTTAACTTTTATACTATTTACTATTTTGATTTATATGCATTTTAAAATAGTTCTTACAGGTTATTTTGAATTTATTGATTGGTATAATTTTGATGGTTTCCGGCAGCGCATTATAAGATTTCATCCCTTTATAAAGTGAAGCTTTTTTGTGTGTTGGCTTTATTCTTTTCTAGTATTCTGATTTCTTTGCATGCCCTTGTATTATATTTGCAAAAATCAACATTGTGTATAATTTTGTCAGAAAAATATTTTGATTACAAGTGGTTCTTCATTTTATGTTTAAACATCAGTGTGTTTAATGTTAGCATCTGTTTTACTGTTAGCCAATTTAGTTACTCTAGTTAAGGTAACAGAGCTGCACTTTTATATTTTTGGTAATTTAAGGCTTAAATCTTCGATTGAATCATATATTACGCAATAGTTGAACGTTATTCGACCGCTAGTATGGAACCTTCAGCGTTATTTCACATTTATTTTTCAATGATTTCTAAAAGTTTTATTTAACTTTAATTTGTATAATTATCAAAAGATTTACTTTTCAACTAATTATTTAAAAGCCCATGGACGTAATTGTGTATTTGTAGAAAAATCATTGCATTTATTGCACGACTTTTATGATACGTGGTACGTTTTGTAGTCGTGGAAAAGTTTCCCACGAGTTTTCTGCTTCCAACACTATTTCGCGTACATTACAAATTATGTATGTAGCTGCCCTTTTGTCTGGAACAGCACATTATTAAAGATCGTGCGAGGAGATTGTCCGTCTGGCGACTAAAAAGGTCAAGATTGGGCAGAGCAATCAATTAGACTGAGATCAGATACGACCATGCTACGAGTTGGATCTCCGTAAAAAGGTTGCTGTTTGTGAACGTGATATATCTTGCCTTGTAAGCAGTTGTACGTTTTAACGTGGAGCTCTGAGAGTTCCAACAAATTACATTCACGTTGACTGGAATGTTTTTAGGTTCTCCTTTCTTTTAACTACTGGACATTTTTGCTGGAATCTTTTGTAACAATATGATCTTGAATAGTGTGTTTAATTGTTATGACATGTAAAGTGATTACTCTGATAAAAAAGTGCCTGAAAAATCAATATGAGAAGCAGTAGTTGCATCAGTAATATCAGAGGAGTCACAGAATTACTTTGATATCTTTCAACAATCAAAATTCATTTCATGTTTTGTTTTTGTAAAACCGTGTTTCGTTTACATAAGCACTCACTAAAATGCTTACCAATATTGTTCATTTTAACTTCGATGTCAGTCACTTTGACAATTTAAAGGTTAGTAAAAAATTATTGAATTAACTTTCAATAAAAAAAATATTGATAGCTTAACATTTCTCCTTCAAGCAAAAATTACGTTCAGTCACAAATTTGTACGTTTGAGCCCCAATTATACGTAAATATTAACGTAAGGCTCAGTTAGATCTGTGAAATCGGTTGAGAGTTGCACCCTTGTAAAACACACCATTTATAATAATAATTGTATAGCGCCGTTTATGTGAAAAATCACCTCAAGGGTGCTGTATAGATCTTATTTTCTATTATTAGATATTAATTCCTGATAATATCATGATAGAAGAGTTCTTTTTACTTACTAAGGTTACGTGGTTCCCCGCCCTTTTGAGTGCGTCTACAGCTGCGGCGTGTGGGACCCCCACTACCGATGTACCGTTCACCTGTGGATTAAAAACGAACCAACATTAATTGGTAATAAATTATGTATTTTACAAATTAATATGTCATATAGGAAAACGGCAATTTTAACTGTTGAAACCCATATAATATTCAGCACCTAAAATACACACTTTTTGAGTTTCTAATACAAACACTACTACAAAAGATTTATCTGTTAATTCAATGCGGGTAGTTAGGAAAATATCTAAGGTCTCCAGTAAATATAATTCTTAAACAATATTATTTTTCTTTATCTAAAACACAAATATGAAACTGAAAAAAAGCCAGGAACAAAAAAGAACAATGGTCATGACCGATACTCGAACTCGGCTATTGATATTATTTATTTATTATTTTTTTCGATTTTATTGGTTCGGTATAAAATGTGTTTGGGTAGAACTTTGAATATCATCAAAAGATGTCAGCCTAAAATCGGAAGAAAATTAAAATATTAATAATTTCCAATGTAAGTATTAGATCGTTTAAAAATGCCGTATTCTAATGAGTTCTTGATGGATTAATTGGAAGAGTGTTACTCCCGGATAGAGAAGAGGTTCCGAGTTCGAGTCTCGGTCATGACCATTGTTCCTTTTGGCTTTTGTTTTTTTTCTGTTTCATATTTGTGTTTTAGATTATTTAAATAAATTTAATAATAAATAAGCGTTAATGCAGTTAGTTCCAATTTTAATAATATTTTATGTTATAATATTTAAACATGCACAATGAAATTTCAAGTTAAACGTACGAAACTGCCTTTGTGCTGGTTTTCAAATTCCACGTTTTACTGATATTTTAGACAGTTTCCTAACTACGCATAGAATAATTTACAAATAAATAGTTTGTAGTATTGCTTGTATTAGAATGCTACAAAATAACGCCAAGCATTATTTTTTTGTGCTGATAAAAAACAAATATTGATAAAAAAAAATAGGCGGTGAAAAAAGTAAAAGTAGGTAGGTCAAAAACAGTAAAATAGTTTTATTTTCTTCTGGTGTCTTCTTCTATTGAAGTTTGGCGATCATCAGGAAATTCATACCATGCAGGCTGCAGCTCGCAACAACTGCACTCGTACCAGTCACGTAGATTTTGAAACCATGAAATGCGGTGCCAGTGTACCAATATTCCCATGAATTATCTGGGTATTTAGAATTTAAAGTTTCTCATATCATTACAAAGATAATTTTTGCTCTTAATAATAAAGATATTACCACAATTTTATTGATATCATTGTTAATTATTTCAAATGGAATCGTGACGATTATTGATACACGGATTAGAAAAAAAGGTTCTTGATTTTTCTTACATATTCTTCTAAAAAATCCATCGCATTATTTTTTTTAATGTATTTATTATATTTCTAAAAATATCCATAAGTTATTCAAAATGATTTTCTAGTGCCATTTTTCTAGGCATGGCTAACCACATCGTCATGTAATGATATTAAATTATAATTATTTAAAAAAATAGTGCTACGCGAACATTGAGCAATTCAGAAATATATTTGCATCTTATTAGGTATATTTGTTTAACGATGTACGTAAGTAGAATAATTGATATTAATAAATAATTTTAAATTTTAATAGTATCATCATACTATTTTAAAGGCGAAATATGAAATGACGTCGCCCTACTTGTCGGAACTGTGCATTCCAAGGGATATTAATACGAGGCAAGTACCTCTTCGATCAGCATCTTCAACGGCCATAGGTAGACTCGTAGTCTCTAAGCGCAATCCCAACACTGATTTCGGAGACCGAGCTTTTGCCGTAGCAGGCCCCACAGGTTAGAATAACCTCCCTTCACATTTCTGAAAGAACGATAGCTCAACTGAGTTCAGAGCAAGACTAAAGACTCACATTTATAAATAATTATACCCACAATAACGTCAATTTGCTTCACTAAAGTTTTGATCACTCAGTCCGAGTGCTATACCTACTTTTACTATTGCTTATTCATTTTTTTTCTACCTTAGGTCCGACAGCGCGGGTAACAATTATTACATATATTTGTAAATATAAATATTTTATTGTAAGTCACTAGTTATAAGTATTAGGCATACGTTATTAAATAAGTTTTAGTTGTTACTCTAAATTCCAAGTCATAAGTTTTAGTTATAAGTCTAAATTTTAAGTCACTAATCATAAGTTTCAGTTGTATGTACATAGTTATAAGTTGTAATAATTATAAATTAGTATAAAATAAAAGTATTAATAATTTATTCGCCACTAGTTAATAACCTTAGTGATTAAACTGTAGGTTATGTTAATTGTGTTGCAGAGCGCCCTTGAGGTGATATTTCTTTCACGAAAACGGCGCTATAGAAATCAGCCAATTATTATCATTATTATTTTAACCATTTCTTCTACGAAATAAGATATGACAGAACAACACGAACCGAAAAACTTTTATCATCGGCTTAAAAATAGCTGTTCTACCAATATTTACAATTTATGGCCAATTTAACGAATAAATAACATTATTTCTTAGCAAAATTATTTCGTATATTTTTGCTGGTCGATGCATAAACAAAATGTAGTTATTAGTTTTCAGATATATTTTTGGCACTAAATCTCTTCATGATGAAAATATTTGAAATTATTCATTTTGTGGCCAGGGTCTCATCCCACGAAAATGGGCCTGGAATAGGTCTAGATTCAAATATAATTTTAGTATCTACGAGAGTTCTCTAAAGTAACATTAAAATTTGACAATAATTTTTTGAGATACAAAACAAATTTAATACAATAAAGCATCATACAATACCCTGCGTAACATTTGTATTGTTATTTTAGTGAAAACGATAAAAATAAAAGTTTTGCAGTTTTTTGTTTGCTTAGGAAAAAAAACGATTTCATTATAAAGGGTTTCGCAGCTATTTATAAATCAAACAAACCGCCGCTAAAGGGAAAACGAAACAGTTTTATATTTCACAGGTTCGCGACAGGACGTCTTTGAAAGGAAATTCGTAAAAAGCGCTCGTTTTCTTTTGGGTTAAAATGTTGTGCTTTTACATTTGACATTGTAATTCATGAACTTATTTAATTTGAATATTTCTAAAAGCGTATATGCCTAGGAACAGAGCCATCGTTAGTAATGCAGATACATCGGAAGTTGTTTGATAGACGGTTGAACAAATGAACATCTGATGAAGCAAGATCAAAAAAATAGAGCGGATGATACAACATATAAACTACTGCTTAGAAAGCTTTTCCTCAGCCGTTTTTGTAACATTAGCAGTCTAATGATATTTAACCTTAAAACTCTTCTCTCTCGGGGAGGAATACACTTGCCAATTGTGCTACCGAAACCCCAATTTTTTTAGCTGAGTGAACAAACTTGTTTGTCGTTAGCTGAGTGTACAAACTCGTCGAATTCCCGCCCGGGCGAGTGAGTCTTTCATAATTGCACAAATACTTTTTTCCGCTTATCGTGATGACAGTAGGAGTTTTTCAAATACTGTCAGGTTATTCGTAACCCGGAAATGATTGTCTTTCTTTTATCAAAAAAATAAAATCCATTTCATTGTTACGTACTCACATCGTATCACATCTGAAATTGTATTGTTTGAAGCATTATTCACACCGGATTGAGGCGCAAAACTTTTAAAAGTTATTAATAACTCATTATTTTATCTAGCCAACAATTAATACAAGCTCGAAAAAAGATAAAGGTTCAAGATGTCTACCTACACTCAAATAATATTGGACAAAAAGTTTTCTTGAGAAATTGAGTTTCAAAAGCTCAAAAAGCTTCACACAGTATTCATCAACCCACAAATGATTTCTGTGTGCGCAAGAAATAACGGAATGAGTCAATACACGCAGATGTTCAGGAGAGCCAAAATTAATGGAATTTTATATTTTGCATGTAATCATGTCGTTTGATACATGTCCTTTTTTCAAAAAAAAGACAGCACATTATTTTATTTTCTGACTTATCTCATTTTTCTTGCTAGATATGTATCTAAGAAACAATTTTGCACACTTAACTTACAACTTATTTTTTTACTCATTCCGTTTTTCCTTTCCTACACAGATTTAACCCATAAAACATATTATTTTAAACTGATTGATCTTACATTGACGACTTTTCTATTGCAGTTTTGTATTTATGGAGATAGGAATGTGATTATAGTCCCGGAGTATATTAATCAACGTTTAAGCTGTAGAATAGGGGCGGCAATATTCTCGTTTAATTCTCAGCATTTAACCTTAGCAGGTTTTACGACAGCAACACCTGAAGCCGTAATGAATTGCAAATGTACGGCAATTTAACGCGAATTCGCGGAATATTGGGAGCGAGATGTGGTACAAGGCTGGGAAGTGTTTCTATTAGTAAAGCTGCTATTTAGATGAAAGGATTTCATATAATAATTTGTATAATTTACATTAGAACTTTCCACACAATGAAACATGTAATTCTATCCATAATTAAGGGGACATACTAACTATGCCAACGCTCTTACAAAGCCTAATTTCTATTCACACGTAGGAAATATTAGTATCGTTATTTACAAAAGACAACATGTCTGTATTTTGCTAGTTACCAATGTTTTGTTAATTATTTTTTTATAGTGAATACCGCACAAGTGTCTCAACTGCTCCCCACCGCCTAGAGTCAGTGAGACTATGGCATCCCCAATTGGGGTATGTTGTGAGGCTGAACGTAACGGGGAGGGGAAGGAGATGGTGAAGAGGAAGGTTGGGAAGAACCTGGTAATTCAGATCTGGTCACCAAACACGGCTTAAGCCATTTCAAGCAACGCTTAGATTCTGAAGGGTGGTCTTTTAAATGTCAGAAATGAATATCACGCTTAGAGCCCTTAGCAACTAAGTCTCCTGAGTATTCACTGTTCTTTGTTCACCTTTAAGTTTTTAACTTCTCGGATCGAACCTGGTAAACTTGATTACTTAAGCTCGAGTCTGTGTTGGAAATAAAAGCAATGCCAACATTTCCGAAACAACCCAAGTTAAGCCAAAAAGGAACCCCTTAATATAAAATTTGTATTCTTAATGTATTTACGAGTAAATTATCTAAACTGAGATTAAAATATCGATAAAATATCATTTAACAATAATTTCCTTTGTGAGTATGTACGAGAGTGCACCTTAAAAAATTGAAAATGATGGACATGTTCAGAAAAATATCAATAAGAAAAATAACCTTTTAAAATTCCCATCTACCTAATAAAGAACCTACCTTCAAGGTATTTATATCTTTGAAATGGGTAGATTAAAGCAACCGATATTTTTCTTCGCGAGTCAAATTACATCCTGTGATTTTACACGGGTAACAAGTAGTATTTAAAAAAAAAAATACTGGAAATACAACAGAATATCAACCCTAATTTGTTGGTTTATATAAATACTGTTTAACTTTACTATAAAAACTCATTTAAAAGTATTTAGACATACAAAAAACAAAAAAAAACCTTAAGTTCCCGTTCTGGCCGCCTTTATTTTTTTAGTGAATATCGCACTTTTTCATATGACTTTCATGAGTCCACGTGGAATAGAGTTAAGATGCCTATTATTACAATTACACATTAAGAGTATATATACATTAGAGCAGTGGTCCCCAACCTTTTTGTCGCCGCGGACCGGTCAGCGTTTAATAATTTCACCGCAGCCCACTGTGAGTAGGGGGGGGTTACATTGGGGGGTCACATTGGGGGGAGGGTCACATTGGGGGTCACATTGGGGGGGTCACATTGAATGTAGATTTTTATAATTCAATAAGGAAATATTATTTTACAGAGAAACATAAAAATAAAAATAAACAGTAAAGAAAAATGTATTGAAAATTAACAAACTATATAATTGACGATTTTTTCAAAAAAATATTTTGATTTTTAAGCAGGCGGCGCGGCCCAGTTCCATTTGGTCCACGGCCCGGTACCGGGCCGCGGCCCATGGGTTGGGGACCACTGCATTAGAGCATCCAAAAATACACACTTTTTAGCTTTCTTATACAAAAAATACTACAAAAGATGTACCTGTTAATTCTATATAGGTAGTTTATTTTATATATTTTATTTTATTTTAGTACATACGAGTATAACAGGCATGATGCCCAAAACATATACTCGCTCGTACATGAGTGGTTATTCAATTATAATATTTAACAACAGTAGGTTATCAAGTAAAAGTTTATGAAAAATGCAAAAGTAAATTAATAACAAAAAAAAAGCAAATGAATAATATTATACAAGGTAGAACATAAATAAATGGATTATTGGCAACTGTACTGAAGAGATGCCTATTAGCCGTTTGGTACTTCATATAACCAGTCTATAACTAAAGGGCATCATTACAATATCAGCTTGAAATGATTGTTTTTTTTTTTTAAAAATTGATTTATCGTATCAGTAAAAATGTCTACTTCATTGTTTGTGCAGTGAATTGTGTTGTAGTTTCTTAATTTCCTCGGCAAAGGAGAAAAATACGAGATACTGTATTTGTGTGGTAGGCTTTAATATTGAAAATATCGTTTGTCCTCTTTGTTGATTTTCTTAGTGGTACGTTGATGTTAATTTGGGATAAAATATTTGGTTCATCAATTGATAAATGCATAATTTTGTGTAAAATTAATATATCCGAAAGTTTACGTCTGGCTGACAGAGAGTGTAGTTTATAGTGCAAAATTCGTTGATTGTACTTTCCAAATTGATCAGATAAGCCTTCACGATTTGCAATTATATGAGTTATTTTTTTTAATGGATTTAATTCTATAGTTATGAATCTCATAATTAGGAGACCAAATAGTAGACGCGTATTCTAGAATACTCCGCACAATCGATTTATATATTGTTTAATTTAATTCGGAACTTTTAAAACAATTTGTAGTTCTTAGAGTTAGTCCTAACATTTGAGATGCATTTTTTGAAATAGTCTCTATATGTTTATTAAAACTAAATGAAGAGTCAAATGTCACACCCAAGTTTGTAATTGAAGTAGTGTTCAAAAAGTTAACGTTAATGATACACATTGAAAATTTATTTTTATTTAGTTAGGAAAATGTCTAAAGATTCCAGTGAATACAATTCTATTCTTACTGTAATCTCTTTAATTCTTTATGAAATTTATACTGAAATTTGAGGTAAAACGTTCAAAAATGCCTTCGCTGGTTTTCAAACTGCACTTTTAGTGACGTTTTGTTATGTTTTTCATATAATTTTAAAGATTAAATTTTAAATACGTTATTCACTAGATACCTTAGACATATTCCCAATTACCTATAAAAAAAATAACAAATAAGCTATTTATAGTATTGCTTGTATTATAATGCTACAAAGTGACGTTTAGCGACAGTTTGAGTGCTCGAAGCTTAAGGTTATTTCTTAGAAAACGAAAGTTTTTAGAAAATTGTTGTGTTAAATTTAGGTTTCGCAAAACTTTAAGATAGAAGATGGAGATAAAGGTTGGGTTAGGTTATGTTAGGTTAGGTTAGGTTAGGTTAGGTCAGGTCAGGTCAGGTCAGGTCAGGTCAAGTCAGGTCAGGTCAGGTCAGGTCAGGTCAGGTCAGGTCAGGTCAGGTCAGGTCAGGTCAGGTCAGGTCAGGTCAGGTCAGGTCAGGTCAGGTCAGGTAAGGTTAGGTTAGGTCAGGTTAGGTTAGGTTAGCCTGTACAGTTATTCTTGTGAAGCAGAAGATTTTTGCGTTCGTTGGTCGGTTGCTACTGACCTCCAGAATGGTGTCGTTGAGGGTGAGCCTCCCGTCCAGCGTGGCCGCCCCGTCCTCCGTCAGCTTGGTGATGTAGATGGCCTGGTCCCCGCCGGGCCGCGGCCCGGTGCCGTCGGTGCCCCCGGCGATGCTGAAGCCCAGCCCGGCGGACCCTCTATCGAGCTCGACGGTGAAGAACTGCCACTCGAGCTCGGAGGAAGGCTGCGAAATAACAGAAAAATCGCTTTTAAAAATTGAGTTTTTTTTTGATTTTTTTATAATTCATATGTAGGACTAAGAAACTATAATGAATACACGTAGTAGGTTATTGTCAAATGTAATCACAAAAAAAGAGATTTCCTCCGTCACGAAGGGTAAACCGAAGTGTCAGCGGCAAAATCATGCTGTCCCGCTGAAACATCTTTCCCGCGGAAAATACCTTCCTCTGCTAGGCTGCTAGATGCGCCCCGTTGCTGGCCATGTAAATGCATATTATAAAACCAAATAGGCGGATACATACATTAAAATGCAAAAAAGTATTTAATTTTCTTGAGAAATTATGTACTCGTATGTGTATAAAGAATTTACTTTATGGCTTGCCACATTTATAAATAAAACAGATAAACTTTGTTTAAAACCACTTTTATTATTAAAATGATTTTTAAAATGATTTTTAAACTTCTCTCTGAGTATAACAACAACAAAAAAATACTCAGAATTGTGGTATGAAAAGGTTTTACTAAGAAATCCAAAGGGGGTAACTACATCATCTCTCTTCGGATCGTACGTTCGATTTTTAAAAAAAAAACGAGCTTCAAATTAGTTATTTACAGCGCATTAAAAAACATTAATGTCCATGTGCAAACTAACTAAATAACTAAACTTCACGCCGTTTCTCCGCAGGGGTAGGCAGAGAGGACAGACTGCCATATAACTCTGTCTTGGCACACACTACTTGCTTAATTCACATTCATATATCATCTCATACATACTCTTCTGTTATTCTGACTCTAAACACAACCCGATTCAAGTATTTGATTTACTTGATCGTGACATATCTTTATCAGGCGTCCTCGACTTCTTCTTCCATTCACTTTCGTATCATCTATTCTTTTCACACTCCTTTCTTTGTTTATTCGCTCTACTTGCTCAAACCATCTAAGCGTCACCTTCTTGATTTTATTCATTACGCTTACATCAGCCTTGCATTCTTTATGGATATCCACATTTTTAAGACGTGTGCAAACCATACATTTTATACTTAGGATGTAAAAGAAATGCCTGACACATTTCGACCAGAAATTTCTTAGCTTATTTTGCAGTAACAAGGGTATATGCCATTTTGCTTTACGATTCAATTCAATTCAATTTCTTTATTCATTTTAATAACATTACAAAATAAAATTTAAGGCGTTATTAAAGATATGTAGAAAAAAAAATGGAGTAAACAAAAAACAGAGTACACTGCATATAATATACAATATAAGACAAGATTTTATAACTAAACAGAATAGATATACAGTAAATACAAGTTAAGCAAGCAGCAATAAAACTTGCTGTTTAAATACAGTTTTGCTGATGCAAAAAATATCGATATCCGAAGCGATTCGATTCAACGGCAAAAGTGCCCTCCCCACCGGCATGACCATTGGCAAGTTAGTCCTGCAGGAGATAAAACAATATATGCTGTCGATGACGGCGATAACCATCGGGAACATGAAAGTTAATGCTCTCCATGATAGCCAAGTTTTCGAAAGATCGATGACATTTTTTTTCCGTTAAGAGCAAACAACAAAAAAGTTTCACATATCGCCGCAAGCCAGGTATTTGGGCTGGCGAAATCACTCCCGTTCCCTACCCCGTATCTTACTATCCAATGCCGTGAGAAAGCGACGGTGCGTACCACGTTGTATGCACAGTTGTAGCCTATTTACAAGAAAGTAGCGACTTGCGACGGATTATTTTGTTGCTGTTTCAAATGGAAATAGAATGTCATTACAGACCAAATGTGCTCAGCCATTACTGCTTTGAGTATCCCGGTTACGTCTTGCTTCATCCCGTATAGATAAATCTATATTATAACCTAAAGATCACGGGAAATATATTCACCTTTTATCATTACAGTGAATTCGTAGAACAGTCCATTTTCCATCTATTGATATTATTACTTAGTGAGTTAGTAGGCACCTACTTCAAGGGAACATACAGAAATTTAGTTTATTGGTAGATATGTGTTTTCAGAATTAACTACTAAATAATGCAGTTAGTTCACATGAATTTGCCTTTACATACATTAAAACGATTACATAATTTAGGTAAATGTTATGCCATTCACGAACTGTTTTGGACATGCATACATAAAGCATCAACGACATTAAATTGATGATTTGGATATTACAAATTGAATAATTTATGTCGTTTCACAAATAACGAAAACAGTTTTCAGTACGCTTAAAAATCTGCTAACACCATGAAATAATTTTGATAATTTATTGAAATGTACGAACATTATCTAATATGAATATTGAACTATAAAAGCATGGAAGAAGCTAGCACATTTTTAATTTACGATATAATGTGTTGAAAAATTCACTTGACTTACATAAGTAACCGTAACACTTGTACTTGTTCCAAAATATTATCAGATCGGTGCATGAAAATGAATTACAAAACAGGTTAAATAATTTTTAGATTTATTGAAAGTCGTAATATAAAAAAGACGGCTAATGAACAGAAATAAAAAAAATTAATAATTTGAGAATAATAAAAATATGTTGAAATCATTAGACAAGATTTTTTTGAATAATCCCCTTTTGTCATAAGGTAATTAGCAATTAATATTTTTTTTAACTCTTAAAACAGATCTTTTTAAAATCTTGCAAATGCATGATTTTTATTTATTCTTTCATGTTTCAAGAATATTTTTATTTCAACTCATATTTTAAAAGTGTAACTAACTGCCAGTGCACGAGCCCTAGAACTCCATCGAAATTAAACTTTTGCCCTTTGGTCACACGTCACGGTTAATTTTATGAACCGGAATTCCCAATGTAGCCAGCTAACCTTTGCAACGTTCACTCGCCACGGTGAATTTGACGTGACGTTTCTCTTCGCACCCATTACTTTACCGACTCTTCAGAGGAATTGACGTAAAAACGCTTCTAAGCGCTTGTCGACACGACACGGTAAATTTTTGCACTCCTTTTTTTTCATCCGTCCTCAGGGCTCATGTGTTTTTTAGTCACCTTTTTTTCCGACTCTTTGATTCTAAAACTAGATGGCGCAGGCTTACTCCGACCTTAAATAATTTAGATTCATAATTATATCGCTGTGCAAGTTCAATACTATGACAAGTCAAAAAAAAATTGTTTGAGTTATTGGTGTTTTCTGATTCCTTATAACATAAAGAATCAAAAGACACCGATAAGTAAAAAAAATAAATAAAAATTGACTTGTTATAGTATTGAACTAGCACAATTTATAACAGAGTCATATATTTGTATACCCTAAAACAACCACTAAGGAATACTTAATATTTCTTAGCATAAATTATTTATATACTTATTTTGACGGCCTGCGTGGTTGAGTGGTAAGACGCTCGTCTACGAATCCAGAGCTCGGGGGTTAATATGTGTCATACCAGATTTAATTCATATACTCGTAAACTATATTTGCGGCACGAAAGTCAAGTCAAGGTAAATCGTCCTGGTGAAAGACCACCATTCAGAATTGAAACGTTGCTTGAAATGGTTTTAACCGTGTTTGGTGACCAGATTTGAATAGCTATTTTCTTCCCAACCTTCTTCTTTCCCATCTACTTCCCCTTCCCCCTTCCCCCTACCTCAAGCCTCACAACACACCTTGTTTAGAAATGCCATATTAGCAGTTGGGACTTTTGTGCGGCATTAACAATAATATATTTGTATATGCATTTAATGAAATTGAAATAATAACTATGCATTAGACCACAGATTTGGAGATCTGTGGTTCATGCAACGTTATTATTTCGTTTTCATTAAATTTGTCAAAGCACAAAAGAATTGCTTTCGATTTTGTGGATTTTTTCCGGGCGGTAGTTTAATTCTTTATTATTTGTCTCATGTTTGTATTTTACTGGAAGTTTACAATTTTTTTCCATAATTCAGCTAATATGTGGCCATTGATTATCTGATAGTATAAATACCGTAAGCCGTCTTCTGCCACATTCGATGGAAAAATTGATCATACATACAAAAGTTTGAAATTATCTTCCGATTGCGGTACTTCGCGATTTACTCACTATTTTCCTTTTTTATATGTGTGTCGTGACTAAACCACGCGGGAGCGGGTTTTCATCTGCTAGTTTATTTTATATTACACTGATAAATGATAATTTATTGCGTTGAAATACATTATTTGTTAAAATAACACGACATTTATGGCTTTCAACATTTGACTTTTATGTTTGTACTTTCTTTAATTTAGTTCTCATAGCTCTATTATGGAGTAATGTTATGTTGTATACATCCATCGTTGGCTATAAATTATATTATGTTGCTACAATAATTAAAGTTTGTTTGTAAGATGGTTAAAGGTGCTCTCAGTATTACCGCGGTAAACCAACATCATTCAAATTAAAAAAAAAAAAATATATATATATATGTATAAATAAAATAGATAAACTTTGTTTAAAACCACTTTCGTTTTCAATATTTTGTCGACCGGTTTCGGAAGCACCCTTCCATCTTCAGGACAAAAATTTTTTAAAAATTATTTTAGTTGATGTGTTTTATTTATAAATTTAGCAAGCCACAAAGTAAATGCTTTTTACGAATTTATTTATATGGCTTACAATAAAATATATTTAGTGAAAAAAAATGATAACCTGCTATGAGTAGTCCCCTCTCCTTCTCATACTCAATTATCTTCAGTCTCACAACATTTCCTAAATATAGATGCTATAGTTTGAATGGCTACAGACAGTTAAAATTCTCGTGTGGCATCACATAAAAGAGGAAACTTAAAAAGAAGATACCTTAAATAACTATGTTCTGATTACCATTATTAATTATATTAATATTACATTATCTCCAGGGCGCGTGTGTAAGCCTTAAATGAATTAAATAATGTAGATACGTTACTGAGACAACTCTCTCGAATGTACTAAACCGAGTCCGCGAGACATACCTGAGATTTGCTGCGTTTAGTATCACACAAATATTCGTTTGACAGACAAGCTATCACTAGCTGTCACAAGCGCGTCGCTGTAGGCTCCTTTTCTGAGAAAAAAATGCCCTTGAGAGGTGTAAAAATCATTCTGGAGCAAAAAACGTATCTCATGGAGTTTCTTTTCCTTCATAATTATCCATAAATCACTTAGTATTTCAATAAAAAATACTATTATTCACAAGGTTTTTAGCAACTCTAAAACGGTGTGAGATAGCGAATGCAGAAATACATAAGTGTGTGGAAGACAACCACGGGTAGTGGCGCGATACGTGGGACGTTCATATAGCTATCTCATCCGTACACACATATTCTTTGAATGGCTATCCTTTTCACAAACAAAAAAACGACAGTACCAGTGGTGCTACATTTTTTGGAAGATTTATATGAATATGAAGTTTCTTGTATTTTATGTCTATGGTGTTAACATACCTGTATATATTTTTGAATGCTTTATTTTCTGTGAAGTTTATTAAAAAAAAAAATGTTTTTTATAAAACTTAATATGGCATATAAACCGCTATCATAAGTAGATTCAAAATAGAGTCATCTACAAATTAAGAACCTAAGCCACAAGTTTATCAAGTAATCAATAATACGATGCTATGCAAATGTGCATACATACCTACACTTATTAATTTAGCACGAACATCTGATTTCATGTAATGTTGTATTCAAGTAAGAACAACTTAGATTATCTTCGTGAAGGTACATCACTTATATGTAATGTAACAATGTATTTCGAATATTATATTGTAAAATGAATGTTTTCTGAACCATTCCTAAGATTGGATTAAATTAACGTACCTAAAAAGATAGAAAACGCAAACTATGTACTATAGCAGAATTCGACATTTACATCATAATGTATAATGTTGTCTTAGTAAAGTTTGCAGTTTAACAATGTATGTTGGGAGGGTTATGTTCACAATATCGATAACAATGTGGTTAATGCACATAAACCGTGGGTGTTTTCACTAGGCTTGAGCGACAAAGCGAAAACCGGCTTTTGGAAATTGCCATGGGACCAAAGGTGTTCTGGATAAAAGGCGTTAGACAACATGTTTTATGTCGGATTTAAAAAAAAACAGCACAGTTCGATAATTTTATATGATTTGTATGACGTAAATTGTGTTCAAAAATCGATTATTGGAAGACTAAACGCTGTTGGCGCAAATAAGAAATTGTCCAAAGAAGCGAAGATAGCAGCCGACAATGAAGTGATTATACCAACCCTGATGTATGGCAGTGAAGAATGGAACTGGCAAAAGAGGGATGAAAGTAGACTGAATGGTGTGAAAATGAAATCGTATATGCAGTAAAACCATGTATGACCTATTACTTTTATATTAAAAAATGAAAAAAATAAAACTACAAACGTGGATATCCGGAAAGAATGCAAGGCTGACGTGACGTGAGCGTAATGAATAGGATCAAGAAAGGGACGCTCAAAATGAATAAACGAAGAAAAAAAGTGTGAAAAGAATATATCATGCGAAATTGAATGGAAAAAGTAGTTGAGGAAGCCCGAAGGAGATATGGCACGATCAAGTAAATCAAATACTTGAATTGGGTCATGTGAAGAGTCAGAATAACAGAAGAGTATATATGAGACGATGTATGAATATGAATGAAGCAAGGGGTGTGTACCAAGACAAAGTTATATGGCGGTTCGTCCTTTCTGCCTACCCCTGCGAGGAAACTGGTTAGTTAGTTTTACAACAAAAATAAATAGCCTTGAAAATTTTTTTCGCATCCATATTTCAAAATAAAACACAATTCTAAAAACGTTTTGTGAATTATTTGTCAGACGAGCGGGAGAATTCGTCAAACATGTTTTCTAACTGAATATAAACAACTAAAAACATATTGAAAAAAAAATTAAAACAAAAATAATTTAAGATCATTTTCCAATTACCGTGATGGTAAAGTTACCTAGAATATTTTACTATTTAGATATCTATGGTTTCTGACTTTTTTACTACTAAATATATTTCTTTAAAAGTAAATAAAAGTAGTTCAAGTGGTAGATACTCTTCGAAAGGTCACCATTTAGAATCGAATTGTTGCTTAAATAACATTACCCATGTTTGGTGACTGGATCTGAATAGCCAGGTACTTTCAAACCTACCTTTCTCTACCTTCTATCCTTTCTTACACCCTTCAGCTTCACAGCATACCCCATTTGGATGTGGTTTTGCACAAAGCGTCCAACCCACAATTTGCCAAGATCGAGTTTTATATGTTTTCTTATAGATAAATTCGAGATTTATATCTGCTAAAATATACCTAAGCCCCAAATGCAATAGATTTTTGATAGTATTTTTTTTATTAACGCATATATATTATATATTTTGGTATTTGACATAAAAACATTATAAAATGTAGGATAATATAAAAAAATACATATTTTTGAAAACATACAAGGCCTGTTCAAAAGAAAAGGTGAATTTTGAATTTTCGCGGGCAGTGTGCATTCGATTTTCGATTTTCGATTTTTTTTGTTATATTGGTACACATATGTTTATCATATGTTAGCATTATCAGCCATTTTGGATTAGTGGTTTGTTTTTGACAACTGGAAAGGTTAGTCACGTTTTTGTGTATTCTTCGACTTTTTACTTTTGAAAAAAATAGATCAAAGAATATGTATTAAATTTTGCGTTAAAAATGGAATTTCGTATATTTTAGAAAACATTTATCGATAGATTATTAATTATCTATTCACTATGATGATCATAATAAAAATTAAAAAAAACATAAATTTACTTAAAAAAATGACAATTGTGCATATTAATGCTTTTTACTGTCGTATTTTCAAACGCCTTGTTCTCAGTTTTATTTTTTTGTGGTGAGATGATTTCTGCATAGCGACGTTCAATTGGAGATTCCATAGCTTCACTAGCAATGCAATATTCACATTAACAAAAAGTATAAAACGTTACCATATTTTTTACACCTTTGCAAAACCCATACTATGCAAATCCTTTCTAGATTTTCCCCTTGATACCAAAGAATTTTCATTTCCCTAGAAGCCATCTATCCCACCGATATTATTTTTTTGCAGCTAGTAAATTCCGATACTTTTTCGGGAATTTGATTTCCTAAAGGATGCTCTGCCCTGGCCCAGCCGTGGCGAACCGGTGGCTCTATTCAAATGTTGCCCGGAAAAGCCTTTGTAAATCATTGCAAGTCAGACCTCCAGCGCTGTACCAATTAAATTGAGTTTTTATCACGTATCTACGTCCACAGTTTTTTCGTTAGTTGGACTGTTACCACTATGATTAAAAATATTACATTTTACGAAAATAATATGAATTGTATCAAATACCCAAATGAGACTTGTTGTAGTTTTGGAAATAAAACGTAATTTTCATTTATACGGTTGTATGAGTAAATAATACATTAATTCAATTAATGATTTCTGTCACTTTTTAAAACAGAGAATAAAGAGTCAACTAATCGTCAAAACAATTTTATTTCAGTTATAATGAAAATGAATAACATCAAAATCACTGTATTAAATCTATTGATATTTTACTGATAAACAGTTTTTTAATACGTTTTTTTTAAAGTGAATATCTAATCTTAAATAGCGTAACCGAAAAAAATTACTTCAAACATATAGTGCTTTTTTTTTCTTTAAATTTAACCCCTTAAAAACAAGTTGACTGAAGCGCATTTTTTTATAGTGTATACCGCACAAGAGTTCCGACTGCTCTCAACCATCTAAAGCCAGTGAGACTATGGCATTCTCAATGCGAGTATTTTGTTATACTGAAGGTGGTGAGGAGGGGAGCGAGATGAGAAAGAAGAAGGTTAGAAAGTGCCTGGCTATTCAGATCTGGCCATCAAACACGGTTAAAGCTATTTCAAGCAACATTAAATTCCGAATGGTGGGCTTTCACCAGGGCGATGCAATGAGTATCTACCACTCTAGTATCTTAGTAATGGAATTCCATTTTAATACGAAATTATGATTAAAAAATCTTTGTAACTTATTTTTATGTATTTATTTTTGAATAGCCTAGTTTCCCCTTTCAAGGAAGGGGCATCTTCAGATTGGTCAAATTTGGAATTTAAAGTACATCTGTATTATGTATATACCATAGATTCACTAATTTACCTGTCTAAATATGCTCGTTGCAAAATAAAACCGGTCCGGTCAAAAGCAATCAAGTAAAAATAAGTTACAAAGGTTTTGTAAGCATAAATTCATACTCTAGATTAATATTAAAACAACAATATTTTTAACAAGGCAATTTTCGTTAAAATCCCCTTATCGGCGTTTCGCATTTAAATAATGATTGAAACATATGTTTTTTGGGATACGTTCAGTTTATTACGATTTGTTTATTACGATATATAAAATTTGATTAATTTAATTAAAGAGTTTTCATTGTTTGGCATAACAATAATTGTGAAAAATAAAACCATCATAAATAATTGGGTTTTATCAAGGTTAAAATAGCGGATCAATCAATAAAAACAATACAATAATCGATTAGTGTAATATATCTATAATATCAATACAAAATAATAAAATAAAGAGTACAATGCCCATATTTCAGGAGTGAATCAATTGGCTGATGTATTGTGATTTCAGTTTTCACAGGATATTTTTTTAAATGACTTAAGAATACATTGAAAATATTGGCATCTGAGAAAATGTTAATATATTTAGAAAATTTTTGGAATTTTTTTTTGTGTGTATTTATTTTTTGAATGTGGGGAAGTTAAATAGTCGGTTAAAAGCGTGTGTTTCGTAAGGAAACACATGAATATTATCTAAGAAGTAATAAAAAATAAATAAACAAAATATAATTTAAGTTATTAAGCGTCTCTATTTGATGGGACCCGCCGGGTAAGTATGTTCCTGTATATTTTCTCTTTAAACTAGGAATTATTTTCTAATAATAGAAAATAAGATCTGTACAGCGCCCTTGAGGTGATTTTTCACAGAAAAGGTGCTATACAAATTATCCAAATATTATTATTATTATCAATGACTGTCAACAGCGTAGTTGAAGATTTCGATTGTAAACTTCAAACATAGTTGGAGACTCAGAGCAAGAATATATATGGAGAGATAGTTAAATATTTTTACCCAACCTATACACATTTATGATAAATCACTTTCTCCGGGTTTTTACGTCGTAAACCGTGAGAGAGAAAGAGACGAGACAAGTTCTCACATAATATAGCACTACCATTCGGTATGTAAGCATGTTGTCCGTCTCTTGCTTCTCCAGGATTCCGCCCACTACGTTTTGATATGCGACTTAAATGGACATAACTCAACGGTTTTTTAGGTTATATCCAATATTTTTGTTTTTAACAATACTGTGAAATAGTGGTTACACAAATAAACAAAAACATTATGTCGGCATGTGGTCTAAATAGATGTATAAATACCCAAGCCCTAGTCCTAGCCACTCCCAGGTCTAGCCGAGACAAACAAAAATCATCAATACTGACTAAAAGAAGCGCTCCCTCCTGTATATTATTGCTCTGAGGTTGGAGAGGATTCTTTTATCTCCTAGAAATATTATCAAAAAAAGTATAAATAAATAATTCAAGAAGTTGTAACTATTCATTATGAATCCTTTAACTTTGGGTTCTTAGTAAACATATTTTTATTATTAATATAATTCCGTTTCTAGGGAGCAAACGAATAACGAAAATCCAAGGCCTACGCAATAAGGTTTTCCAAGTACAAATTTAATCATAAGTATGTACAAGGTTCGAGCAAAAGCGACATGTTTTTCGTTTAAACTCATTCCCAGCAACATAAACTTTACGGTAATAATAAGCCAAGTTTCAAACGGCTCGTGAACTTTAGGTGCGGTTTTCTCCATAAGCGTATTTCCGTTCTGCTGTACAGTAACTAACTTTTATAACTGCCTACAGCGAAGCATATTTTTTATTATTTACTGTCTCCTGTTTACGTGTTTGGTCCATTCGTTTTTACCGTATCTTGTTATTTAATTCTTTTTGTGTGTCTATTGGAGGAAAAATTCATTCTCGTACTTGCGAAGTAAAAAATAAGAATATTATTTAGGTTTTATCACTTTATTTCCTTTAAAATGTATTCTTTTCGATTTTGTTCACTGGTTGTTTTACGATAGTTACTCATTTTTTCAATTCTGAAATTGTCTATTTTTAAGGATTTTGTAACTTAACGTGACTTACTATCGTAACTAACTACTGTTAATTCATTTAAATGTCATAAAATAACCTTCTTTTAATAAATTCTTTTCTACTAATTTATTTCAGATCAATCCAGTTTCACCCAGCTACTCGTATATACATCTTCAGACTGCGGGAGAAATACACAGGTAAAAAAAAGTTTATGATGCATTTCAACATCTAGAATATAGCACGGTCTCTGTTTTCTGAATTATTTTTTAGGATCTAGTTAACACAATAGATAATAATGTATGTAAAAGGAACTAACCACCAATAATTATTTATTTGAAAAATGAATTGATGTCTTTGAAAATGATAAAATCTTGGAGTAAAAATATATGTGAAGAGAAAGAGCTAAATATTTTTACCGAACCTAAACAGATTGACGATAAATCACTTTATCCGAGTTTACATGTTGTAAACCGTGAGAGAGAAAGGGACAAGATAAGTTGTCACATAATATCGCACCACTTTTAGGTGTGTAAGCATGTTTTCCGTCTCCCGCGTCTCCGGCGACTCCGCCCACTACGTTTTGTTATGCGACATAGCTCAACGGTTTTTAAGGTTATATCTTATATTTTTGTTGATAACAATACTGTGAAAAAGTGGTTATACAAATAAATTAAACATTGTGTCGACATGTGCTATTAATGGATGTAAAAGAAGGAGTGTTCATTAAAACCCTAGTCACGCCCGAGTCAGGAAAAAATCAACACTCTGACAACACTGTTTCGCAAAGCTATCCCTCCTTATATATTATTGCTCCGAGAATGAAACGCTCGGTCGAAAATTGGCGGTGAATTAATATGCAAAGCTAGCTAGGGGGGAAATTATTCATTTTTGTAATATCGTTATCGTAATATCCTTTGTGAAATGCATCAAAGTTATCAGATTTGTGTACAGTGTTATACGTACGTTTCCCCCCACTATTTTTTAGTATTTTTCTAGTGTGTTTTAGTACCGATACCGCAAATAAATTGTGTGTTTGATGTGATTAAAACATTAAAAAGTGTGTTTAAATAAAACGTCAGCATTCACTGATTAAAAGTAAATCTCATTCATGAAAACAGAAGAGTCTATAAACTATTTACTCTGCGTAAGTAACATTAATAAAACGGTCACAACTTTAAATTGTTTATTTCGCGTAAGCGTCCCTCGAGAGGGACTCTTTGAACCAACTTAATTACGAAGAAACATAATAAAATGTTAATTTGCCGCAGTACACCTATTTGACTCGCGAACGAAAATATTCGGACTATGTAAATACGGAGTAAATTCCCATAGAAAAAAGTGTTTAAATTCGCAAACTTTATGGAATTAACTGCGATCTTAAATTATTTGATGTGAATTGTTTTGAAGTCGGAAAAAGGCCATTACAATAAAGAAGCATAATTATTTTTTACTCATGATAATTGAAGGGAAAATGAAATTTTGACCCCGCTTAAAGTTTCAAGGATGTTTGCGAGAACATTAGGGGTCCTATGCTTTGTTCTCGCGTGTAATAAAATAATTTTTTTTTGTAAAATTTTAAACTTTAGTAATTTTTTACATGACATGTTCGATTAATGGTTACAAATTTTGCGTTTTCTTCTTTTTTACTATTTTATTGGCTAGCAGTCCGCGATGAGTTGCTGATTCAATCCCCTATCGGTGAGGCATGGAAATAACAGAAGAAGGGGATGCAAGTAGACCAAATGTCATATAAATAAGATTCCTGGGGCACATATGTGGAAAAAACATGTTTTAGCTAAGTTTAAAATATGAATGATTAGGAAAAAATGCAACCAAGTATAGCAGTCTATAATGGGGTGCTTATACCATCCCTGAAAGATGACAGTGAGGCATAGAACTGAAGAAGGATGAAAATATACTTAATTTCGTAGAAATAAGATCCCTGAGGCTTTGTGCGGAAAAACCATGTTTACCATATATAAAATATGGAGCTAAGAAAAAATGCAAAACTGCTGAGAAAGTAATAAAAAAGCTTAGTAAAGGGACGCCGAGGTAGTTTATAAATTCCGTGCGGATGAACAGAGTGAAAAGAGAAAATATAGTGTTAGGGAGAATATTTGACGTGAAAGTATATAAATATTTAAACGATAGAAGAAGTGGAAAAAAGCCCGAGATCAACATGGATCGATCAAGTGAATAAAATACTTCAATCGGAAAATTTCAAGAAACAGAAAAAAACAGGGAAAAATATGTATGAATGTGAATAAAAGGAGGAGTGTGTGCCAAGACAGAGTTGTTTGGTGATCAACTTCTTTACCAACCTCTGTGGGTAAGCGGCGTAAAGGTTAGTTACTTAAAAACGAAGATAATATAAATTTAAGGATGTTCACAGGTGAAAATTAAAAAAATATAGATAATTTATTAGTACAGTTAAATCGTTTATCAAACAGAATATAACTCTAATTTAAAGATAAATAAATTTATCCAAGGTTAAAAACCGCAAAAAATACAAAGTAAAGAATTTCTTAAATACAATACAAATCTAAGGGGTAAGGACATCTGTTTTAAATAACCAATAAAGGAACGTAGATATTTACTTAATATTTCACTTGGCTCATTTACAGTAACGGGGAAACTAATATTCAACACTTAGTGAAATTAACCTAAGTAGCGAATACATTATGGAACATTTAAGCTTAAATTGGGTATCGTTAGTAATCAAGGAACGATATTGGGAAACGTTGATTTTAATGGTAAGTATCTCCTGGGGTAGGAATTTTTCTTAAAAGCGGCCTCTTAATTCCGATTTCTCTACCAAAAAATATATTTATAAAAAAATACCTTAAAAGCTTTAGGAAAATACCATTACTAAACACCATTATTAAGCACTTTTATATGTAAGGGTAGTAATTAGTAATTATAAAAGTAAATATTCAAATAAATCGAATTTACGTGGTCATGCCATATTTGTATTATACTTTCGAAAGGTGAAACAGTTGTCACCCACAGACATACATAAAGTATCAAAACTCAAAAACAATAATAGCAATATTCGTGGTCGAACGGTTCAAATATTCGGTTCCGGATTCAAAGGTTGCCGGCTCGAAATCCTGCTAGCGCGAATAAATTTAATATAATTTATGCGTGTTGTTTTGATCTATTTTTATAGTGAATACCGCGTAAGAGTCACAACTGCTCCCAACCGCCTGAAGCCAGTGGGACTACGGCATCCTCAATTAGGTTGTGAGGCTGAAGGTAGCGGGGAGGGAAAGGAGATGGGGAAGAGGATGGTTGGGAAGTATCTGGCTATTCAGAGCTGGTCACCAAACACGACTAAAGCTATTTTAAGCAACGTTTTGATTCTGAATGGCGGTCTTTCACCAGGGTGATACTTATAGTATCTACCCCTCTGGAACGTGCCGCAAATATATTTTTAATAAATTAAATGTGTTATGAAACACATTAATTATATCAAATTTGTTTGCGCACGCCGGGCTTGAACCCGCGACTTCTGGATTCGCAGTCGAGCGTCTTACCACCACATATATGCTATATATGCGTCACTTTCCAGAGTAGTCGACAGTCTCAGTATCGCCCTAGTGGAATACCACAAAAGAGTCGAAACATTTGTTGAAATTATTGCTGTAGGCGTGTTTAACCAGATTTTAATAGCCAGCTTCTTCCCAATATTTCCCAATTCCTTTACTCTCTCCACTCCCTTCAATCTCACAATATATTCCAATCGGGTATGCCATAGTTTCATTGGGTTTAAAGGCAGTCGGGATTCTTGTGCAGTAATGACATAAAACAATAAATTTCATTATTATCAAAAAATATTTTTTGATATCACTATGTGACGAGAATAATTATCATTCATTGGGTGTTCATCTTCCGCTATTTTTTAGTTTGGCATAACATTTAACATTTGAAAACCCCACGGCAAGTACCTGTTAACCAACGTCGAGTCATTCTGAGATATTTAGTTTTTGCGTTTTGTTAAAAAAATGTGTACCATTGCAATTCCCTCAAACTATTTTTCATAAATGTTATAGCTAACACACTAAATTTAATATGTAATTTAGAATTTCAATGCGTTTCTGCAATACAATGTTATAAATGTAGATAACGTGTTCTTGCCATTAAAAAATATTTCAGCTATAACAACATTTACAGTTAACATGTTCAACTCTTTGATTTTCCATGTTCATATAATGTTCACGATCTGAGTGTCTAAGTGTGTTCATTGGATAGAGCGTACCAGAATTAGTTTAGTTAGAATACTAACTCATTTTTGAAAAAAAATGTTAGTTGATAGGTTTTTGCCGTGGGGATTTTATTTACTCGTTTCACGTATTCGTTTATTCTGCTTGGGTGCTTAAGTTCGTAACTCATTCAGTATTTGATTGCATCATACATAATGCATCCAGCATACGAGAACTGAGATCATTCATACTGAAATCACAAAACAGCCACGTCATCGACATTCCTTCCGTTTCTTCAACAGTTGCCAATCAATCAGCAGCTTTGGTTGCTCTTAGACGGGCTGTCATCGCCTCACAGCTTTTACTCCTTTATCCATCGCTTCGTAGATTTTTTTAATGGCCGTAAAAACTTATCCTTTGAAATACATCTACACCCGCCAAGAAGTTAGTTTACGATCCATCACGAATCGTTTTTATTTCCCAAGTTTCAAAATATAATGGCTCTGTTATGCATAATTCTCATGAAGATTTTAATGTCATCGCACCTACCTTATATTTAAATTTGATATCAAGAAGATAGTCATAAATTAATTATGAGCATTGAAAAATATATTTAAAACCAGGTTTAAAAAAAATTATAGTGTTCAACACCACATATGTAATACCTGAAACATTCAAAATTAGAGATAAAAAGATATTTTTTTATCAATTATTAATCATTTTCTATGCTTTCGGTAGCTACATGACATGTTTTTATTTGTTTCTTAGTTTTTTTTTGGTTTTTCGAAAGATATGCGAAATTCGTTGCATTTTTTTTATAAAGTGAACTTTTTAATTGTGTCAACAGTGTTAAAAGTTTTGTGACAGGTTTATTCCACTGAAATCAACACAATATAAAACATGTTGTTGCAACAACAAAGTTAAGCGCCATTGAGGTAATGTTTATTACTAAACGGCGCAATTAAAATCGTTCGATAATTATTAAATTAATGCATAAAATAATATAGCTAAATAATTTACGAAAAATCACTCATCATACTGTGTTTCACCGGAAAACACTAATTTATGCAGATCTTATGTTTATTCAGGCAAGATTACATCAGAAAACATATTATTGTATGCATCAGATGATCTTATGGCAAGAATTTCGTTTATAATTCCTTTTTTCAGTGTATCACGTCGATGCAGGAACGCTTGGAGAGCGCAGGTACATTCATTAAATCGTATTTAGCGATCCCGGGTAATTAATATTATTTTAACTCTTTAAATCAAGAAAAAAATATATGTACGAGTATACATGATGATTTCGTATACTCGGTGAATCACGGGGTCAACATTTAAAAAGACAGTTGTATTTTGCATTTTATGATCTACTTGATCAACATTTACGTTTTTCTACAATTATCTTTAAGAAAACTCGAGCGGCTCAGAAAAAAAACTATTAGAGACATGTTAATTTGCAAAATATTCTAAAATTATTTTTTAAACGACTCTCAGATTTAAATATTAAAACGCCTACAACTAGCGAATTAGAAGTAGGTGCTTTTTTATTTATTTACTAGGAACACAGGCATAATATTTACAGAAAAATATTCAGAAGAATTATCTTGATGTTAAACGATGCGTGTAAATATTTTAAATTTTGTGTTTACAATATATGTACTATTTTAATTTGCAAAGTATAATACAGAAACATTGAACTACGAACAACGCTGTGCCAAGATAAATTATTAATACTTGATGCGTACAAAAATAATAATATCGTAGCCAAACAAATAAAGTACAACAATTAAAGCTAATTTTGCAGGCAAAGGACACAGAATTAACTTCTTTTTTTTTAAAGTGGATCAATTTTATTTTGCCTATTATATTTGTGTAAAATGTCATGAGATACAGATGTTTGTAATTGAAAATTTAGTGATCTAGGATTTAAGAAGATGTCTTTGTTATATATTTCGACCGGTTAGTAGCTGAGTGGACAAACGCGTCGGATTCCCATCCGGGCGTCGTGGGCTTAATTCCTCTGCTGGTTAAGTTCTCCATCATTGCACATGCAACATTTTCCGCTTATTATGATGGTTGTAGTAGTTTTTTTAAATGTTGTCAGATCCACCCGGGAATGTTTGTTTTTCTTTAAGAAAATAAATATTTAAATTGATTTACTAAAAGTTATTTCACAATCTGTATGCTACATGCATGCTTATAAGAATAAATGGTAATGGATAAAAATGTAGGCATAAACTTATTTATTTATTTTTTCTTCAAAACTTAACAACATTTAAAAAAAACGAATAATTTTTTTGTTTCATTTGCAATCTTTATTTAAAATTTGGTTTAGAAATATTCATTTTAACCACATAGAATTTTTTAAAATTAATCATATAAAAATATACAGTTAACATTAACCATTAACATAATTGTGTTGACGATTATCTTTTCATTACTGTACTCTGTAGAAAAAACTTGTTAAATCGATTAACCAAACAGCAGATAGAAGGTACCGACCTGCGACAATATTAAATTAATTTCAATAGTAAATTATCAGGAATAATGCGAAGCTCTATTTGTACACCATCAAATAGATGGTTCGGGTAAAGCACCCCCATCAAGAATTTGAGTACCTTACCTTCTCCTTCACTTTTCCGATAATCAGTCAACTATTCAGATTGATCAGTAAACTATAATTTAGCAAACTGTCAGATACAAACTTCACTCGATAATGTTTTGGGGCAGGATAACGTTTGATCACTCTATTGTTTCCAAATTATTTCGAAATATAAACACCAAGTACAACTGCTGCGACTCCATCATTCCTGAACTTGCGTTCGTACAGATTCAGCAAGTAAATAGATGTATTATTTCAAAGTACAAGAAACTAAGTCCACAATTCGGCAAAGCCACGAAGTTGAAATAGGCATTAGTTAAAATAACAAACCAAAGAAACGATACATTTTAACAACAGCAAATTCTTCGGCCCCTCCCAGCAATTAAGCCAATGTCAAGAAGGTTTCAACACACGTTAAAAACAATGAATTCCCGTATTTTGTCGACTCCAACGCACCAAAGTATTTGATGAAATAAAAAGTATGTTTTGTATGTTTGCCAAATAAAAATTGCCTATAAATAGAAATAGAGAGAAAAACATGTAAAAATATTGTAATGCGAAATAAAGAAATAGGTCATTTGACTCGATTTTCATAATTATATTCGTACATTCTACGTGATAAGTGCGTGTATCATATTCGTGAGGCAAATTAAATGCTGGTTTATAAATTGATCTTATTTAAATATTTTATTTCGTATTCAATATCAAACATTTTGCAGGCGGTTGGTGGCGAAACATAAAAAAACAAAATAAATTATTCACTTTTAATTATTAATTAGGTCTACTATCTAACCAGAATTCCAATTAACAAACGATTTTGGTAGTTTTTCTCCGAATATTTTCGAAAAATTAAATATGTGGAAGTGAATGAATTGACTTGGAAATTCGAACAACTTCTACACCATTATGGACCAAGAATATTCATAGTTAGTGAAAAGCGTGATGATTCCTGACCTAAACTAACCTAGCGTGCTAATATGAACAGTAAATAGAAATACATTTGTATTAAAATGATTCGTGTTTATCTTTTATATCACATTATGAAATAAAAAGGTTTTTGTTATTATTTTTATTACGAATTTGACGAAAACCTTTATCTCGGCCAAGATAAAACGTTTTGTTCTTGCACACTCGCTTACCGGCTAACATAATTATTGTGACGCGTGACATAAAGAGATCTGAATCGCATTACGCCAAGGGTCTGATATTTTTTTATGCGGGATAATATGGAGCCTTTTAATCTCTTGAAAGGATCGAGATTAAAAAACATCTTCACCCTTGTATCATCCTTGTTTTGCCGGAAATATCGCTTTCCCTTACAAAGGGCTTTCTAATTTAAGGGCTAGCTACGTCTGAAAATTGAAAACGCTTGTCATTTCCGATTACAGTTTACTTTTGTATACGTCCTTAGTCCATTCGGCCTACAATCCTTCCCTCACCCTTCTCGTCGCTTGTCTTTGAAGATAATGCGTTTTCAAGTACTTTGTTTCTCCAGCGAATTAGGTCCATACTTTGTCAGTAAAATCAAGTTAAACTTCTACGCCTGAGAACAACGAGAAATTATTTACGCGAATACCCCGACATCCAATAAAAAGATATCCCTTTGAAGGGGTGATGATGTTTTTATTGCGTGATTCTGTTTTCTTTGTGCCTATATGTAAACTCCCTGCATTTTTGTTAACTTTGACTATTCATTATTCATTCGGCAAATTACTAATACCGTAGTATAATCATTTTATTAGGTATTTTGTTATACTTAAGTTACAATATGCTTCTACTTAATTAGTATTCCAAGTACCTAATAGTGATTTGATATTTAAACATAAAACATACTTCTTCATCTCTATACAAATATTAATGTTTTCCCTCTTTTTCAGTATTTTTTACTTTTACCTTTACTTATCACTTATGTCATTTTTTTATCTTCCAAAATATGTTTTATAAATTTAAAGAATATGTTTATTTTTTAATTTTCTCTAATACTAGACATGCATAAACTAATGACATAAATTAAAAACGAACAGTTTTTTCGTCTCTTAAAACTGTGTTTAATTATTTCATCAATTTTTATTATTTCCTACATTTGTAATTCTTTATTACTTATCTTATTTTACTAATATTATAAATTATAATTGTAAGTTGAAATTAAACACTCAATTTTTATGTAAAAGCCCCAAGGGGTTAAATACAAAATAAATAAAGTGACATATATTATTATTATATATTGTGCATAGCACAAATCATAGAAATTCATCGAAAAAATAATAAGGTAGACATCCACCTTCTCAAATTTAAAGATCTAGTTAGTAATCAAAACCACGGAAAAAAGTGACCTACAACAACGGCGTTAGATAAAAGTTTGTGTTCGGTTGGAGGTTAGTGTTATTAAAATCGTAACATTAACTAATAACTCTTTATTATGGTCCAATAAATATTGTGTTTTTCAGGCTGAGCAAAGGGTGGTTACTTCAGGATACTGAGAATATTAAACTTGTCAGTCGTCGGATGCAACCCTCGTCGCTATATACAGAAAAGATGTGTCCCGAGTAACACCGGTACAGTTGAAATTCTCCCACTCTATATTTACATTAAGTTCTGAAGAGTGCACTTGTCTTAATTCAAAGAGTGGAGAATCTGTCAGGCACCGTGTGTGCATCGTGAATGCACGCCGGCTGCCACTGTAGCGGGCGGGGTTAAATTAGGTTCACGCTTTCCGAATCAGAGATAAACCCGGCAGTTATTAGTCAGACCCCTAATAAAGTGCATGTTTTGATTGCCCCGAGGTTCTTGTCTGTTTCACGCCCAGACGCGTGATCAGAATTGATCATGAAACTAAGATACGTTAGTTTAGATTAGTTTGGAAACTGGGTTAGATTGGGATGGTTTAGGTGCGGGTCGAAAGAAAAATTACACGTTTTTCAAATGTGGATATATATACTAATCCTCAATACATCATGAACATATTGGGTAATTAATTAAGAAGCTTTTGATCGAATTTTCAAAATTCACTTGTCACTAAAATAAGGTAACTCCAATGCCTTGCTCACATCATGAGGATCGACAAAATCAATCTAACCTAACCTTACTGATTATTCAAGGAAGATTGATAGGAAGTGCAATAGAGGAAGACATTGTGTATATGAATAGATTTTATGTATATGTACAAAATGAAAAGTCGTTTCTCCTAGAATGTCTAGAAAGTCCTAAAAGTCGTTTTTTTTAGTGTTAAATATTATATTGTTTACTTTCTGCCAGATAGAGAACTACTTTAAATAATATAAGAAAATGCACAACGCACAGATGAAAGGCTTCCACTTTAGGCGAGTGTTTGGACTAATGAAAGCATTGACTCCCTGCCAAAAAGATTTTCTAAGAGTGTGGGGTGTAATAAACACAAATAATTACAGTTTTTTTTATTCCCTGAGGGTTGTCGTTTTTTGTCGCCATATGGGAGACGATATTCGTAGGAACGGGAAGCCAAATGAGGTAAACAGCTGAAGTTAAGGAAAAACTTAAGTTTAACAAAACCATGATTTATTATAAAATATTAACTCATTCGTCCTGCTTTCATAAATGTGCTTGAATCATAATAAAACTGCTATCGAAACTAAAAAGAACCACAACTATCTTAAACTACTTTACATAAACCAGTTTCCACTTTCCGTACCTATTTAGCTAATAATAAAATATAAAGAACGGCCTAAGTTGCCTTTACTGGGAAAGATAACAATAAAGATTATATTGACTAAAATATTTGTCGAACTCTCTCTATTATGTATGGCCGTCATAAAGTATTTCCACAGTGGTACGTGGAGGAGGGTAACCAAGCTGGGAATTTTCATTTCTTCTTTTTCAAATTTGTTCATCTCCTTAAAAACTAGAGTCGGATTAGAAAATGCTTTCAGTATTTTCAAATCTAGCAAAATGTCACGACAACCATTCAGAAACGACTTGTTACTCTAAACCCACGACTCTGTGCAAGGTTGTTGAAAAAAAGGTGCGACTTTTTAACTAAAATTTCAATGGAAAGTGAAAAAGAGTAATTTAGGTCATTATTCTCTGTAGAAATGTGGCTCCTTTGGAAGATGCAGTAGCTCATTAACCCTAAGCACATGCACACGGTTGATATGTATCGAAAGAGAACGGGTCGTCTATTAGACTCGTTCGTCAGCTAGAATCTGAAAAAAAAAAACAGTTTCCGTTAACACAAAAGTGTTTCTATCCTCTTACAACATTGGTCTCCTTGTGAAGAAGGTTGAATCTTCACCTCACCATGACGGCCTCCGTGGTTCAGTCGTAAGACGCTGGACTACGAATTCAGCGGTCGCGGGCTTAAGTCCGGTGTGTGCAAATAATTTTTATTTGATCAAAATATGTCATAACACATTTAATTCACACGATTTTTTTACACGTTCCAGAGTGGTAGATACTCTACGTATCGCCCTGGTGAAAGACTACAATTCAGAATCGATACGTTGCTTGAAATAGCTTCAGCCTTATTTGGTGACCAGATCTAAATAGCCACGTACTTCTCGACCTTTCTCTTTCCCATCTCCTTCCCATCCCATCTACTTTCAGCCTCACAACATACCCCAACTGGGGATGCGATAGTTTTACTGACTTAAGACGGTCGGGAGCTGTTGGGACTTTTGTGCGGTATTAATTATTTAACAAAAACCTTAAAAATACTTTTTGCACAGCATATTGAAAGATTTGACTGGGCGTTGGAAAAATACGAAAAGCTTTATTTTTGTGACCGGAAGAAAAAAATAATCTCTCAGTTGCATTTTGTTTATTTTGCTTCCTGGTAGAGATTGGCATAGTCCCACTGGAGTCATCATTTGCGACCCTTGCGACACCATCGTAGAAAAAGGGTAAAAAAAATCCTGTTCACTTTTTAATATAAAAAAAACGCATTTGGCATAAAAGCCTTATACTTTGTCACCACTAAATACGAACGTTTCGAAACAAAAAACGTATTTTATAAAAAACAGACTTCAGAAAAAAAGGTTAACCTATGTCAGGGTCACCCTCGGCCATTTGGCTATTTATTTTATTGCAGAATAGATTGCTAAAGAAAAGTACCAAGGGAATCGAGAGGAACGACTGTTTAATATGGCTATAGAATACCCAGATACAAGAATCACGCTTTCCTAATACAGCCATACATGTTTCATATAGCATGCAGTACACATACAAATCCGCAATCCAAATGTATGCAACTATGTATTCTGTATCTGGAAATGGCGAGGATACGAACGCGGAGACAAATAAAAACTTGCCATAAATGTAAGGCGAATAAAGAATGGATACATCTCAGGGTTTTGTATGGGAAAAGTTGAATTTTATTAGCTTTCGTATTGCTTCAAGACGTGCGCATGTAAGTAATTTGTATGTAGGCTCTATCCGAGGCGACGGGGTGCTTTCATTTGAGTAGCAGACGGGCTTAATTAAAAATGAAAACCTGTCATAATTAAAACCTATTCAAGTTAAACCTTCCAGGCATCTTATGTCAAGCACGCAAAACTAATTTAACAGTGAAATAGAAACAGGTAGATATAAATATTTATCGTTCTCTTTTTAAGCTGATGAATTATGTTTTTGAATACGAGCACTATTTATAGTGCTCGTATACATAATCATTCGTATTTTATTTAACTCTGGATTTCAAACCTTTGTCGAATCAGCTACACGTTAAAAAAGTAATTGAAAAAAAAAACAGTAGACCAGTTATTGTAAAAAAAAGTGTTTATTTGGCCTCCGTGGTCGAGTGGTAATGATCCTCGACTACGAATCCCAAGGTCGAAGTTTTAAATCCCGGCGTGCGCAAATAAATTTTATTTCATTGTGTGTTATTTCACATGAAATTAATATGAAATGACAAATAACATATTTGCGGCAAGTCCTAAAGTTGTAGATACTCTAAGTATCGCCCTGGTGAAAAACCACTATTCGGAATCGAAGCCTTGCTTAAAATGGATTTACGCGCGGGTAGACAGAAATAATGAACCGCCAGACAACTCTGTCTTGAAACATGCTCCTTGTTTCATTCAAATTCATACGCCGTCTCACACATACTCTTTCTGTCATTCTGACTCTCAACAAGACCCGAAACAAGTGTTTGATTACTTTGATTGTTTTATGTCTTCCTCGGGCGTCCTGGACTTCTTCTAACTTTCACTTTTGCTTTATATGCTTATACGCTCCACGTGTTTAAATAATCTAAGCGTCCCTTTCTTAAAATTGAGCATTACGCTTACATCTGCTTTGTATTATTTTCGCATTCCCACATTTTATGATACAATCAATGTAATTGTAGATACTTACCAATATTAACAATAATCACAGATATTCCAACGTATTTTTGAATAACAAAAGTAAACCAACCTTTCGAAATACCTTTTGTAGTACCAATTTATTAATAAAGTTATTACAACTGTACCAACTTATTTCTATGAATAATACAAATATTCAAATATATCTGTTCGATTATTCAAACAAACAATTTACTTCGCAAAGGTCAAAGTTTCTGATCTTGATTTCATGTAGTGCTAACCAATTATTTTATATTTCCATACTCGCTAAAGACAGGAAAGCTCGTTGTCTATGCCGGCGCCGCCAATGCTCATTGTTTACCCTTTTGTGCGCAGTGCGACAGATTAATAGCATTTTCAAGTTGATTTTGCGCTTGTCCGCTATTGTATTTGATGCGTAAGACAAGTTGTTGGATTTCAAAGTGATAATTTGTTGGGTTCTTACCATTATGTTTTTTTATTCAAGTTTCTAACTTATCCAACCATTTATCTAAGGATTTGTCGATTTCCGTATTCAACAACACTGTGTTGGAAAAAATTGAAAATAAAACAGAATAGTTTTGATGTGAAAAAATGTGTTGCTCGTTGGTTTTTTGCTTGTTCGTCGGGTTGTTGTTTTGTTGTTCAAATAATATAAAATAACTGTGGTGTTTTGTGAATAAGAAGACTTAAATCAATGTGGTGTATTCGTTTCGTTAATAATAAGAAGACTTCAAGAACTAACGATTTCAACTTCATCGGTGAGTGAATGGTTTCCCATTTTTCCTTCATTCCAATAATCTTTCCACAAGCTTCAATTAAACACTTCTATCAAGTAGTATAGTTTATCGTTTTACAGTCCACTATTTTCCAAATTCATCTGAAGCTGATAACACATTTGGTGTTTTAATCGCAACTTTGGATCTAACACAAGTCTTGATGGTCGATAGCTCGGTGAACACAACGCTCGGCTAGCAATCAGACGGATCGCGTTTGATACTTATGGACCCCCACTCACTGACTAACTTCCCATTCAGAACCAGCTGTGGTTGGTGAAAATGTGTATTTGAATCACTGAGTTAACCTTCCCATTACCAAGTTCAGCGACTTAATTTCTCTCCCAAGATAACACGCCAGCGTTACCATCATCGTCGAAGCTACTGACATTTCTCCGTAGAAAAGTTACGAAAAGTGGATTAAGAATTTTAGAATAAACTTATTCTGAAATACAGATGAAAAAATAATTCATTATTTCAAATATTTGGCCTCCTTATAGTTACCAAGAAATTTTATAAAAAGAAAACAAACAAAAAATGTAATTACCAAATTATTTATAAAAATATGCTTACAGGAAAAGGTAGGTAAAACGATACGGTGTTATTATATTAAAAATTAAAGAAGCAAAGAGGTGGCAAAATTGGATTTGACCTAAATAACACGCACTTTGGATTTGTGCGTATCGGTGCGTATGCATGAATTTTCTACAGTGATGTCCTTGCCACACGTCACTGAGAAACAGACCATTGCCTTGGTAACGCCTACTTTTTATTGTTGGCGAAAAAGAGACAAACAGTGTATGCGATATCCAAGTCTAAAATTCAAAATGTATTACGGTGTGTTCTTTTCATTTAGTTAGTGATGTTTTTTTTACAATTCCACTGGGATGTTTTTTTTAAAAGTCAAATAACATGTTTAAAACATGCCACATGCAAACAATGCATGTGTTTGAGTACCGTGTTTGTGTCAACCCTTGGTGCGATACATAATTTTTGACCATATTGGGTACCTACGGGAAGGTTAATAACCGATGTTTTAATTTTTAATTTATTTTTTCATCAATACTGGTAAAAAAAACTGTAATCTTTCATTTTTTGAGCCCGAAATACGCTTTAATTTTTTAATTACGTTTGGAAGAGCCAATGTTACATGTGACCAACATTTGTCAAAATTCCGCTGCGTTGCTCCTGGTCGCAGTCTGCTGGGTGAATATTGCACTGATGATAGGAAAAGGCACCAAGAGAAAAAAGATTGTCAAATTAAGAATCACTACATGACTAATATGAATACTAATCACAATATACTACTACATTGACGGCCTCCGTGGTCGAGTGGTTAAGACTATCCACTACGAATCTTGAGGTCGCGGATTGAAATCAAGAGTGTTATTTCACATTAGATTAATATGAAATAATATATTTGCGGAAAGTTCCAGAGTGGTAGATACTCTAAGTATCGCCCTGGTTTAAGACCATTATTCAGAATCAAAACGTTGCTTAAAATGGCTTTAGCCGTGTTTGGTGACCAGATTTAAATAGCCAGGTGCTTTCCAACCTTCCTCCTCCCCACTTCCTTTTCCTCCTCATTTCCCCAACCTCACAACATAATTGCTTCAGACGGTTGGGAGCTGTTGATACTGCAGTATATGATACGTTTTTGGTAGATTGGTTTATACATGCAATATTCAACCTACATCGCTGATCAATTTATTTGAGGATATTGTACAGAAAAGATAAATCGATACCAGTGGATTATAGACGTGTCTTTGTGCCTAAAGTAAGCTCAATTGAACCTCACTTCTGGTGAGATGACTACCTATCTAGGAGGTGACTTGTTCAGTGTTTTCGTGTGATACGGGGGCGTAAATTTATGGTAGTAATTATTTTCGTTTTGTCTATCATCGATGTTTCTCGATAAATTATATTAAGTACGCACACAACTTCGACAGCCCCCCATTCCTGAGGCGGCTTAACACCCCAAGGAAAACACGCGGTTATCTCCAGTGACATTATTGGCATATTTACTAGCTAACCAACGACCTTGCCACTACACACATATTTGTACGGCTTCTCATGCATACTCCTTTTAATGATAACATTAACAAAGATCGCTGAAATAATATCAGTAATTTTCAACAAAATATGAAACCAAAGAAAATAAAAATATTTTTTTTCACTCGTTTCATTTATTATAACTCGGAAACTTTACTCTATCCGAGAGTAACGTCTCTACCAATCGAGCTACCGAAATATTTTTTAACTTGCCAATAAAAATATTACTTTTTCGTAGAAAGAAATCACTCTCTGGTTTGACATACGAGATTTAAATAAATGAAAAATAACTTTGTTTAAGACCACGGATATTATGTTAATTTTTATGACCGAGCGGTTTTGCTTAGCCTAATCATCATCATTTCTGTTCCTTTTTATAATTTAAATGTTATGTTTTTGTTTTCTCATTGTTTTGTTATTTTATTAAATATTAAGTGTTCCTTCTGTATGGATATATTTAACCACACAATTTGTATTTTTTGTTTGGTTTAATTTTGTACCCTGATGATTCTTAGGCTAAGCGAAATCACTCTGTCATACAAATTAAAATAATATCCGTGGTCTTATACAAAGTTATTTTTGATTTCTTTTAAAATATTAGTTGCTATAATCCACTCATTTTTTAAATTGAATAATGTCTTCTAAAATACATAATAGGTAAGTACTTCATTAGTTTGTTCTTATTAATTTCTATTGAGTTCATCAAATTTGAAAAGTTCATACGTGTTTGTATGCACGTACGTATTTACAGGGGAAATTGTTTGTTGTTTAATAATGGTGCTCCTTATGGATTAATTACTTAAGTATAATCGGATATGCATCTGGTATTGATGGTTCATAACTTTGTCTAATTGTGAGTGAACATTGCGACAATAATGCCATAATTATTATAATAGTATGTAACCGCGCGACGACAAACCGTTGTAATAGTCAAATTAAACATTTTCAAGCAGTGTTTCGATTAAAACTCTTCACACTTTTTCAAAAACTAGTTTTTATTTCGACTGTGTTATTCTAACTTCTGTAGTTCAAATAAATTCTACTATGTCTAAGTAACAACTATTTCAAATTGAAATCAATCTGGAAAGAGTACTCGCTCAAATAAAAATTATTCCACCGTCTGTGACGGATAATTTGGAACTCCAGTAACAATTTTAAAAGTTTCTCTGTTGTTCAGGACTCTCAAAAGGACAAGACGAGATACAAGACAAAGGATCCTTTTCACAGACTGATTGTTCAAGCCTAAAAGTGGCCCTCGAAGTGAGGCTACATTTGTTAACTTGCCACAATAATCAGGGGCGAACGAAACAAGCTCTGAAGCGGCAAAGCTCCACAAATCATTTAGTGGTGTGACTCACTGATACGAATAATAAAGTTCACTTTCCGTTAAGGCATCATTAGCATTGTCGTCCCTTTTATTTAGTTGGTCCCCTCTGTGCGATCTTTCTCTTCCGTGTTCTTCCATTGTTAGTCGATTCATTAAAACATTAATCGATAAAGACCATTGTGTTAAAATAATTCTTTACACTTATCATTATGGGATTTTTATTAAGACGGTATTTCGCTATTTTTTGTTTGAACTAAATCAAAGTGACATTGAATATACCTGTTATACGACTATTTTCCTATTAAATATTCAATTTAGAAATCCAACACCATTTTTTCCAGCGAAAGTTGTGTAATTGGGCTTGAAATTATTTTATTCAGAATTATTTGAGAGTTTCTTAGGCTTTGATTAAACTAATACAATATTCCTACCAATTTTTGTTTTAAAGCGTCATAAAAATTTGAATTATTTTTCCCCAAAATGTTATTAAGCTTTGCCGAAATTTTTGAAAATCTTCCCACTTAAAAGGAATGATAAATCTATCAGATTTAATTTTATTATGGGAAAATTATTATTGGTGTTAAGTTTTCGCTTCATTATGAATAAGTTGACGAATAAAATTATTTATCTCAATGATAATTGTAAAAGCATCAGAGAGAAGTTTGCGAGGTCATCTATTTTGGAAATGCATAGTAATTTTGTATTGGAACATTATGTAAAGTGTGATAATAATTATAACTGTAGCTTTATGAACAACTGTATGAGATTCTTAATACTCCGACCTGCCAGGGACTATGAAGGTGCCTTATTATATACGTGTGGAGAAAATAAGGAAAAATAGAAAATAGTTCGATTTTTTTATAAATGCTTCCATTATTATTGATAGCACCACGGAAACGTTTCTACTCCTATAGGTTTTCTAGCATATTTGTCCACTTACTTATGCCCAAGGATTAGGGTTATTCGCTGCTATCCTATCACCATTGTTTAGATATTCCAAAACTCACTCCTACAGACATATAATGAAGCTTTTTGAAGGACCACCTTTGTCCAACTTTGCTACATGCCGTGACCGACAAAACGAAACCAGGTTAATGAAACCCTACTACGTCATCGATAGCTCTTCACACACATTGCAGGCCTTGTCCATTAAAAACATTACAAACATATAGACACATTATTGTCTTCACACAAAATGTGGCAAGTAAAAAATACATGTACGTTCTCAGTAAATTCAAAAATCGGCCATGTATGATAAAGATATAGAACCGGGTAGTACTACCGGGGATACATCAACAAATAGGAGACGTCGCATTAAGCCGACCTACTGCCAGGAGGTAGTCTTTCTCATACTAATGTGTGATGGGTTAGTACTGTTCACCATCTTACTCTCTCTAATGGCGGTTGAAATCTTCGAGAAACAGTGGAAACAACCGGCTTATTTAAATAAATAAGTCATTTTCGTTTACTTACGAATGATATGATATTCTTTGGCTTTTACTAGTGATTGCAGCGTTATGGAAACACTTTTTCATCGCACACGAGGGCATTTTGGCACATAATTATGCAATTTGTTTAGATATAGTATGACCTTTAGCGACGCGTGACAGTTTAATACTAAATCCGCTAAATCAAAAGTGCGGGGATTAACGTATGATTTGATTGCCACTTTGAGAGCTCTACAACGTGTCCATAAGCTCGTAACGTCATAGTTGTCCATCGCATTTTTTAAACTATCTTCAAAGCTCTTTATATGACGGCCTAATAACTTTTATTTACTTACCAACCTTCCTCTTCCCCGTCTCCTTCCCCTCTTCACTACTTTCAGCCTCACGACATACCCCAATTGAGGATGCCATAGTCTCACTAGAACTAGACGGTTGGGAGCAGTTAGGACTCTTGTGCGGTATTCACTATAAAAATAAATAAGGATTTCATTGTGAAATAGTAAATTTTTTGATCCAATTAAATCGACAAGTTCCTATATTATAATTAAGAGCCTCCATTGTTATCTTTACATTTCCAATCCAGTGAAAGCTTCTTAACAATGGAAAATTGAACGCAACTGAGGGTAAAACAACACGTACGTTACACCCAAAGCCTTCACTTATCACTAGGACAAATCCTGACAATAGTAGCCGAGCCGAGCTTCAATAATTAGAAGCTGTAAAACGGAAACCTAGAGAAATGGAAAATAAATTGGTCAGTCGGGTATGACTCCGAAATTTCGACTCGCTGACCCGCGCGGGAAAACAAATATTTGCCGGGAAAATATTTGCGATAAAATAATATCAATATTTAACACTTGCCCGCGCCTTAATATTTATGCGTGGAAATGGGATAAAGTATAAAACGCGAGTATTCCAAACTCAAGAGATACGAACTCAATCTTGTTCAGCGGTAAGGCCGTAACTTCGTATCGCTCCGCTGGAAATTTAAAGCTTTTAATATAAAATATGGCGGCTCACGTATTAGGAGCGATCTTTCAATATAACAAAAAAACAAAAGAAAAAGATATTGTGTTTCAAATTCGGCTAAATATTCATCTTTGCAATATGGTATCTCTGTATATAAATGATAGTATAAAAATGCCCCAATCTCAATCTCAGGAAAAATTGTATCTTTTTTCCGTTTGAATGTTTTTGAGACGCCAAACAGAAATACCAACTTTCCGGAGCAAGAGGGAAAATACCACCCTTATGTAATAATTTCATTTTACTTTAATTAAACGAGAAATTTTATTTCAACTTCCGACCGGTTTCGACAGAACCCTTCCTTCGTCAGAACGAAAGTTAAACAGATATAACTAGCTAAACCTTTAACTTTCCTGACGAAGGAAAGGTTCTGCTCAAACCGGGAGAGGCTAGAAATAAATTGAGTTGCTTAAAACAAAGGATTTGTTTCATTTTGTATAAATATGGCTGATAATGGAAAAGCCTTTGTATGAATACGGATATTTTTATAAATGTCGGCCAATAGCGTTTACGGTAGTACCATATAACTTGTGGATATACTTATGGTATGTTATTTAAAAACATGAGTAAAACCTATATTAAAGAAAACAAATAAAATAAACAGTGGTCGAGTGATTGAGACCCTTGACTACGAATTCAGAGGTCACGGGTTCAAATCCCGACGAGCGCAAATATTTTTGTTGTAATATTTTTATTTTTGTTTTTATGTGAATGCCGCACAAGAGTCTCAATTGCTCCCAACCGTCTTCTAGAGCCAGTGGGACTGTGGCATACCCAATAGGGGTATGTTGTGAGGCTGAAGGAAGTGTGAAGAGGAAGGAAATGGGGAAGGGGGAGGTTGAGAAGTACCGGGCTATTCAGATCTGGTCACCAAACACGGCTAAATTCATTTAAAGCAAAGTTTCAATTCTGAATGGTGGTCTTTTACCAGGGCGATACACAATAGTTATGACACAACTTAATCAAATAAGATTTATAAATAGAACACATACACTTTGTTTTTAACCACTTTTTTATTTAATATTTTGTCTACCGGTTTCGGAAGTACCCTTCCATCATCAGGACAATATTAAATTAATCTGAAATACAAAATACTGAGATAAATATACATATTTAGGAGTTGGAAGGAGAAGAAGTAATTGACGAAATTATGGGAATAACCGAGCGGTTTATTGGAAAAATATTTAGGATAGGACTATGAGATAAATTAATTTGATTGTTTAAAATATTGCATTTACTGTTTAGTGATTTTCTAATTTCTAGTGCTTCTAAGTTATCTAATTTTATCCCTTTATTGCAACGGTGAAGAATTTTAACCCCTGTATCTCTATTAAAATCATGATTAGTAGTAATGAGGTGATTGGCGAACTCTGAAAAATTATTGTTTTTTAAGCATCTTAGATGTTCACTTATTCTAATGTTTATACTGCGAGATATATAATAAGATTTATTTGCGCACGTCGGATTCGAACCCACGACCTCTGGATTTGTAGTAGAACGTCTAACTACTCGACCCTACAGGCTGTCGAATCAATTAATGTTTATTCGTATATTAATTAATTAACTTTTATTAATTAATTCAAATAATATAATATATGTAATAGTTTATTTGCAATACGTTCCAGAGTGGTAGATTAGTATCGCCCTGGTGAATGACCACCATTCAGAATCGAAACGTTGGTTGAAATGGCTTTAGCCGTGTTTGGTGACCAGATCTAAAAAACCCAGGTACTTTCCAACCTTCATCTTTCCTATCTCCTTCTCCTTCTTCCTTTTTTCAGTCTCACAACTTATCCCAATTGGGGATACCATAGTCTCACTGACACCAAACGGTTGAGACTTGTACAGTATTCACATAAATAAATAAAAATTGTTTATGATCATTTGTGTTATGTAATCAGATAATTAATTCTTAAAAATTCTCGTATAGGTCATAAATTGTGGGATTTACACAATATAGTTTTTGTAAAATAAAAGGAAAATTCTCAAAGTCTCCTGGCCCCGGATAACAAAATCCACACTGTTTACTCAGTCCACCCGGTTCACACAATCCACATTCCACCCGCTTCGTAGGATCCCCACACCAGCGCCATTATTAGCAGCCTGCGCCAAGAATTACAGTATATATGGTATACGTATTAAATAATAATACAATCTAAATGAAAATTAATATCTTGACTTTATAAGCCGGCTTTATATTTTATCTCCAACGGAAGACAATGTGTAAATCCTGGAGCAATGTACATTATTTTCAGGGCCGGATCTACCGAATGCGTAAATGGAACGCGTAACCAGGGCGGACATTTTTTGGAGTTTGGAATCGCATTTTTGTCCGAAATAAGTGTAGAAATGATGTCATGTCTTACAAAATACAATTATGACATTAAACTCATACACTTAAACACCATACTAATACGATACGGCAAACAGTAAGCTATGGGGTAACAGTATATAAAATTGCCTCCCAGAAAATATTTAAAAAAAAGAATGATAGATGGGTGTTTTTAACAACAGTCAATAAATATGTTATTATTAATTATTTTAGTAAAAAAACGAAGAAGGTTGAAATTGTTTTTTTTTAAGTTTAAAAAGAAAAACATTTTTAATTTTGCTACTTTTCAACTCAACACTTAGACGTTCGTTATGGTAATAATAACAATACATTTATACAGCTCAGTTTTGTGATAGCTTACCTCAAGTGCGCTTTTTACTAAATTAACTTTTTTTATATTTTTTTTACGTGAATACCGCACAAGAGTCTCAACTGCTCCCAACCGTCTAGAGCCAGTGAGACTATGACATCCCAAATAGGGGTATGTTGTGAGGCTGGAGGTAGTGGGAGGGGAAGTATATTAGGAAGAGAATGGTTGGAAAGTACCTGTCCATTCAGATTTAGTTACCAAACACGGCTAAAGCCATTTCAAGCAACGTTTCAATTCTGAAGAGTATCTACCATTCTGAAACGTGCCGCAAACATACTATTTTTTTATTTTTATCAATTAAATGTGTTATGATACATATTAATTAAATAAAATTTATTTGCGCACGCCGGGTTTGAACCCGCGACTTCTGGATTCGTGATCGAGGGTCTTACCACTCGACCATGCAGGCCATCTAATCTAATAATAATTAATGAATACTAATCTAATATTATAACACATATAAATTCAAATCAAATCTAAAATAACTATCGTAATCATATATCAAGATAAAAATTGAAAATGTTGATATAACAGTGCATGTCTACATTAACGGATTAAAACACAATTTACTAAAATCTAAGAGTGTGAAAAAACCCAGATGTAAAGTATGTATAAATAAGAAAAAAAAATGTCAAAGCAAAGAAAAGGAAACAAAATTGAATACAGTTAGCGAATTGGTACTTAAAAACATCAGTATTAAAGTATTATAAGGAAACTATTCTACCATTGCAAATACAAACAGTGTGAAAATAACAAAATTTATCAATGCCATTTAGCGACCAATGACATAAACGGTAAACGTTTAAATTCAGAAATATAGCATATATTTTAAGTGTGAAATCTAAATCAAAATCATATTCGCAAATTGCGTGTATTTTTGGCCAAAACGAACACCAGTAGCGCTTTTTTTCAATATCAAAAACGAAACGTTGATTCTGCACAAGTGTGTAATTTGAATACTATACTGAATACCAGCGTTGGGAAAAACTTCAATGTTTTGTGAATGCTTCACGAATTGCTAATTCTTTAAAATGAACTCTTCGCAGTGAACACTTCAATTGAAGTCGAACTCGCAAAAAAGAGATTTGAATTTATCCGGTTATTTATTCGCTTCTTTTTGTAACCAGTTCCTCGTCGAAAAAACACGTCTTAGTCGCTAGGGATTTGAATGTGAAAAGAACTGGAACTGGTTCCTCGCCGAAAAAAACACGTACTAGTCGGTAGAAATTTGAAATTAATTGTAAAGAACTACATGTTTCTTTAGATCGAAGTGCTTCGAATTAAGCTTCAATTGAAGTACTTATTTATAGGCTTTGAAGTTCAACTTCACAACTGAATTGCTGCAAATTAAAGTAGTTCTTTGTAATCTAACTTCCATTGAAGTGTTTGTTCAATGAAATTAATTGAATGAAGTTAGTGAAATGAATGAACGCTAAAATGAACTACCAACATCAATTAAAGTATTTGTTCAATGAACAATGAATGAAGTAGGAACTGCTGCCAAAAGAAGTAGTTCTTTCAAAGCGGTCACAATGCTACTGAATACATATGAACACAACTGTGAATCTTTGCAACGCTTCTTAGAATAATAAATAATGTGGGTTGGTTTATATATATATATATATATATATATATATATATATATATATATATATATATATATATATATATATATATATATATATATATATTTACATATTACATATATAATTTCGAACCAATAAAACGCTTTATAACAATCTTTTTATAAATAAAACAGATAAATTGTGTTTACAATCACTTTTATTTTTCAATATTATGTCGAGGGAAGCATATATATATATATATATTTTTCCATCATCAGGACAATATTGAAAAAAAAAAATTATCCTGATGATGAAAGGGTGCTTTCGAAATCGGTTGACATAGAATTGAAAAATAAAAGTGGTTTTAAACAAAGTTTATCTGTTTTATTTATAAATATGGCAAGCTCACAAAGGAAATGCTTTTTACGAATATGTTTTATTTTTTAGTTTATGTTTCATGTTATTTTCTGTAGCCGAAGTAAGTAAGACTTTTAAAAAATAATTCCATTCAGTCATAAATAATTGCTAAAGTTTTGCCTCTTAAATCATAACAAATCGAAATCGTATGTAAACTGAATTATATAATTTAAAAAAATACATGTGAAAAATAAAATAAATCAAGGGCGTAAATAAAAATAAATGTTTTTTTTTGTGAATACTGCACAAGAGTCCCAACTGCTCCCAACCGTTTGGAACTAGTGGAACTATGTCATCCACAAGTGAGGCTGAAAGTAGTGAGAAGGGGAAGGAGATAGAGAAAAGCAAGGTTAGGATGTTCCTTGATATTAAGATCTGGTCACCAAACACTGCTAAAGCCATTTCAAGCATCGTTTCGATTTTGAATGATGGTCTTTCACCAGGCGATACTTAGAGTATCTACCACTCTGGCACCTGCCGCTAACGTATTATACATTATTTTATATTTATTAAATAAAAAACAACACATATTCATTAAATTAAATTTATATACTTATCCCGAGATTTGAACCCGTGAACTTTAGGTTCGTAGTCGAGCGTCTTGACCACTCGACCATGGAAGCTGTCAGACCGCACTAGATTAAACTTTTTGACTTACAAAAATATCGATCAGTTTGGTTGGGTATTATAGTTGTGAAACCAAATCAAAATTTGTATAAAACAGGCCACAAGTACGCTAGCGTCTTACTAAAAAAAAACCATTTTTATTAGATTTTTTTATGAATAATCACAACCATAAATTTTGCGATATGAACGGCGTATATATATATATATACTCACAAATGTATGAGCCGGCGCACATTTATACTTTCCGCGTGAAGTCTAAATGGCGCCGTAAGCCCGGCCCTGATTATTTATCTGAAAGCCATCGCCAACAAATCACTTATAATTTCTTCAAAATGCGACGCTAATTTCTATAATTGCTTTGGCGAATGTTTTTGATCTGAAAAGGCATTCGATCTTAGAATATAAGCGTTTCCAGCACTAAGATCCAATCTAATTAGACCGGCTAAAAATGGTTAATGAATTCAAACACTTTGAACCTTTTCAAATGGTAAATGTAATCGGCCGATTTTGTTTATTTGATTTGCTTTCAAAATTATGACGACCGATTAAAAATTAATTCCCATTCACGCTAAGTATTTCGATTCTATACAATTTTTCGTAATTTCCCAATAATGTGCCTAAAAAAGGTAAAGCACGGGACTTTAAAAACAAGCTTTCTGAATTTGACCGAATCATTAAGTAGTATTACGGGCAGTGCAAATTGAATTGAAAATGAATTCAATACCTTTGGTAAACCAATAATTCTTGGAAGTTATTTTGTCTGTCCCACTCAAAACATTGTATTGGAACACGAATGTGAATTTAACAATTTTTCACACTGAACTGGTAGTTCCTAGAATTTTAAAAATATAATTGTGTCGCCAATTTACATTACATCAATCGACTCTATTGAAATTGATTATCTGGTCAATGAGGTTTTCCGATATTTTATATTTTTATCAATAATTTCACCTGCAGTAAAGATGAAATTAGTTTACTCCGGGCACGCGGATACGCCCACAATACACTTCCATCGGTTAATAAGTTCAGTGATTTTTCAGTGATCCTCGCTTTATACACGAAAAAAAAAACTAAAATATTTTTTTTAGTAGCTAGTTTTTCATACTGCCAGCTGTAAAATTAATTATTTTTTGGATTACTATCACACTCCAATACTTAAAAAAGGGTCTCTGTAAAACCGATGTATCTACAATTTTTATTTTCTGGCTACGGGTGAAGTAATAATAACGTTTGTTTTTGAATCCTCAATTTCATTATTTAAAAAGTTGTAATAACATTTATAAGTTGTAGTCATATAATAATATTAAAGTGTTTATATCAGTGGGACAAAGCAGTAAGTGCAATATTTCATCTGCCACAAAAAATGAAACATCTTTGGTTCTTTGTTTTAAACGCTTAAGTCAAAATTCTTTTTCTTTAGGGGTTACACAAAATACGATAAAAAATAGTGTTTTTGGGTACGCTATATATGATACGATAAGGTTTTAACATATTTGACAAAGAATTAACAATATTTTCAAATGTTTAGGTCACAATTGACATTAATTGACTTAATGCCAAACACCAAATATATAAGAGTAAAAAAAAAACAGTTTCAAAAAGTTATAAATAATAATATACTTATAAACATAAAGCACTAATACAAAATAGCATCTATTTATATAGTTATTTTAAAATAGGATATAAATTAATAATATTAAATATGTTCTAATGCAACCCTTGTATCTTTGAGTAAGCAAAGCCATATATTTACGTTAACACTCATGTTTTGAAATGGTGTTCTTTTGTAACCCCGAACCAGAGTTTTGTACATTTTTTAAATTTATTTTTATTTTTTTATAAATATACTTAATACCGCACAAGAATCCCAACTGCTCCAAACTGTGTAGAGCCAATGAAACTATGGCATCCCCAATTAGCGTATGTTTATCATGTTGGGGAAGGAAAAGAGAGGGAGAGAAGTACCCGCCTATTCAAATCTAGTCATCAAACACGGTTAAAGTCATTTCAAGCAACATTTAGATTCTAAATGGTGGTCTTTCACCAGAGCGATACTTAGAGTATCTACTACTGTGGGCAATATCTTAGATAAATATAACTGAAATAATTTTACGACACTTCATGAAAACGCTTATGTAATCAATATTAAATTGGTTAACTACGTCGCCCCCCTTGAGATCGAATGTTTTGATTTTTACTTAAGGTAATATAGATTAAGCACTTGTTAAAACCACCATAAGGTAATTTGTTAAAAAACAAAGCACCCGTGAATATATTTTATTAGTTGATGTTTAATAATGAATACGAAAATAGAGTCAAGTGCACTGGTGAGCACATTAATTGCGTTTTAACACAATCAAAACGGAGTATAACATCTTTAAATATGAAATATCACAAAACTTTATTTGAATGATGTTACTTCAGTAAAAATAAATTAGCAAGTATTCTACCCTTGTCATTTAGCACATTTATAAATGTATTTTATGATTGCTTATGTATTTTTTGTTAATGTCTCCCTATGTTAAAACTGAATTTACATAGATAATTCAACTGAACACAAAAAAGCAAAACACGTGTCTATTAAATGTATTCACTGTAGCAAACAATACAGCATCCTTGTTTATTGGCATTGACCTAGAACCAAGGACAATTGACGGTGACACTACCATAAATAGGTCTCTTTCAGGTATTTCCAAATGAAAGCCAGTCCTCCGAATACACAATGTCAATTTCAATTCATTTCTGGCTTTATTTAAGCGTTATTAATTTAACAACTGGCAACTGTTCAATTCAATCAACGTAATATATGGAGGGACTTCGTGGAAAATGAATAAATCATTGTTTTCGGTCGAATACTTTTAATGGAAAATAATAATAATTAACCAATAACAACAGGGGTGTAAAATAACATAGTTACTGCACAAGAATCATTTACTTTATTGATGAGCACCATGTGAGTGAGACATGGAACTGGCAGAGAAATGATGAAAGTAGATTGAATGCTGTGAAAATGAGATCTCTGTGACGTGTGTGCGGTAAAACCATATTTGACCGTATTAAAAATTTAAATATCCGGAAAGAATGCAAGGTTTATGTAAGCGTAATGAAAAATATAGAAAGGGACGCTTAGATGGTCAAGGCATGTAGAGCAAATGAACGAAGAAAGGAGTGTGAAAAGAATATATGAAGCGAAAGTGAATGTAAAAAGAAGTCGAGAACGCTCGAGGAAGACACGGCACGATCAAGTAAATCAAATACTTGAATCGGGTCATGCGAAGAGTCAGAATAACAGAAGAGTATGTATGATACGATGCATGAATGTGAATGAAGCAAGAAGTGTGTGCCAAGACAAAGTTGTATGGTAGTTTGTCCTCTCTGCCTACCCCTGCGGAGAAACGGCATGATAGTTAGTTAGTTAGTTTTTAGGAGTACCGTTTTTATACCCTTATAATCAATAAAATGGGCATGGTTTAACTTCTAACTGAACACCATAGTCTAAAACAGCAGTCTATGCGGTGACACAATCAAGATAACAATTAATAAATAATATATTTAATATGAGTTATTCGACATTAACGTATTGTCGCTGGAAAGTTAAAAGAGCTTAAGTGACACTTTAGATATGCGGTTTTGATCAGTTTTTTTTCGACATCGAATGCTCGGACACTTAAACGGATTCTGGAGATTTTTGTGGCCCCTAAGCCATCTAAAATAAATTTACCATTTCAGAGTAGGCTTGACTCAAGCCACACAAGTTCGGGACTTTTTTAAGCTTTTTGTCGCTTCAAGTAACTCAGTGAAAGCATTTTGATACCTGAGTTAACTTTTTTCTTCAAAATCCAACCAGGTACTGAATTTTACTGTAAAAAAAAACTTTATAGTGCTCTGGCGTAAACTTCTCAAAGTGGGGCTTCAGCCCTTTTGCCCTTCCGGCGACGATATGCCGTCTAACTTATTAGATTTTTACTCGCCGGTTCAGCGTTGGTTTAGTTAAGCCTAACGTAAGTTATAAAAGCTCATAAATCGTGATTATAAGTCAAGTTTTTCGCTATTCCGACCTTACGGCACTCGTTACATTTACTCAGCGTTTATAAGGGGGAATAAGAACAAGCATTTCGTGACATGGGTTGAATGGCACGTGGTAGGGTGATTATATAATGAAGCTTGCGTTTCAAATACAACCCAACTTAGATATAAAATATTATGTCGCTATCCGAAACGTCCGGCATGACCATCCAATTGTTCGTGAACATCGATCAATCTGAAGAAGTATGTGGCAACAAACACATCTATTATGACTTTTAAATAAGTATTTACATACACAGTGACTGTTGTACCATTTAAAAAAAAACACACAACACGAAATGGGAAAAAAGAGCAACACAGAATGAACAGCACATACATAATATTTTTTATGAATAAATGACAAAAAAGGATAAAAACATACATTCGAAAAGACGTTTAAGTCAAAGCCAAGGTCAAATCAAGGCTTTGGTAAGGTCGTAAAGAAGGACTAAAATCATTTCGACTGGTACCAAAAATTTTAAGACCATAGCTTGAGTTATAGATCTCTCAATGAGAGTCGAGGCCGGACAGCACTCACACATAGAAACATAGCTTACGTACAGCATGTTCTGTTTGAAGCTTCAATTTGTTTTCAACAAATACTGATTGTTCGTAAAACACAGTTTTCAATAAAGGACATAATTTAAAAGGAGTATTAAAAAAATAATGTAAGGCATCTAGTAATTCGTAGTATTCCCCGATTTGGGACACACTCGAGCACGAGTATGGATGCTAATTACTGTTTCTTCAAAACAGGTTATAATATTATTTTCAACAGCGCCCGGTCGAACTGCATGAATAAGACACGCTGTAAGTGCATTTTCAATATACTAGAAGAATCATTGTAAACACTTGCTGTCCTTTTTCTATTAGTGACAATAAGTAGGCGTAAACAAAAGGGCTCTTTCTCTATGACGCACCGTAAATACATCCCCACTGGAGCGTATACCGATACACAATACACCCAACGCTAAGCATGTATTGTTTGATTCAACTGTGGTTTAGTAACCTACGAGTATAACAAGTCCCGACATTCTGAACTGTGGAGAATGATACCCATAATTAGTAGAATGATGATTGAGGAATAGCAATTCATTGTTTCTGAGTCTACGGCATGAAATGTTAAACTGTTAAATACATAATTTGTTCCAAATACGCCTACGGTGATATCATGATTACTTCAATAATTGTTTGAAATTATCCCAGAACATTGTTCAATTATTTTTCAGATCGTTTTGTAGTTATTGTTCTGAATTTCACGAGTGATAATGTCATATCTTTTTCCTTTCAAAATTACTTCATTCTCACAATATTTGCATTGTTAATTTAGAAATGCCACAGACCCACTGTTTTAGTCTTACTATGGGGAGTTGTGTGGTTACATGTGCATATGTGTTTTTACCAGCTTAAATATTTTCGATGAAAATCTATATCTGGGTAGGTAAGCATATTTGGTCATAAATGCCAAGTTTGGAGTGAAATTTGACCTAATCAATGTGTTTTTGTTGTTATCCAACATTTTCTAAGGCATGGCTTGATTGTGATGGATTGATTGAATTTCTTCAGATATCAAACAGAAAAGTTCAATTATGTCCAATCTGAGAATGAATGATCGATTGTGTTTTTATTTTCAATGGAAAAAGCTGGGTAGCTTAAAAGCTTGTCTAACAAAATGCGTTCAAGAAGATTCAAAATATATAAATAAATATTATTGAAATTACAAATAACTTTAAAGCAGTATTGCTTATGTTTTTTAAATAAACATATTAATTTAATATTTAAAAAAACATAAGTATTAATGCTAGTTATTTCTAATTTCAATATTAATTCGAGACTTTGTAAGAAGTCAAAAGTACTTCCATATTTAAAAAAGTGGATATTTATCCAAGACACCATCTAGACATTCAATAAAATCGGGTTGAACTTTGATTCTATTACAAAGATGGCTGCCAAAAATCGGAAGAAATAAAAAATAATATGAATAATTTTCAATGAAAATATCAGATCGATTAAAATGCCACTTTCTAATAAGGTCCCAATGGCCGAATCGGTTAAGGCGTTACTCCCGGATCGGAGTTCGAGTCTCGGTTGTGTAAATTGTCTTTTTATTTGATGGCTTTTTCTGTTTCATATTTTGTGTTTTAGATTATTGATATCATTAAAATACATATTTAATAATGTATGGGTTTTTTAGAATTTAAATTGGCCTCTATCGCCACGGGGCAGGGGATAGAGGCCAATGGCGTAACTTGTCCAATCGACGAAGTTTTTCACACCGCGGCGACTGCCACACAAAACACCGCCCGGGATTATGAAATAAATCGGATAACAAAGGGATATTGCATGGAAAAACTAGTTTCCCGGGTGATTGATCGCCATTGTTTTCATGTTATTTTCCTCCTAATTCTTTATTTACACAGACACCTCCATTGTTCCAGTTTTAACCGTGTCTAACACTTCATCATATCGGCCTTCTGCTCCCCGGATGACGAGCCCTTTTCAGGAGGTGTTCTGTCCTCAATTGACTGACCGATCATTATTTTGAATATTCGAAAGATAAATCGCTTATCAGCGGAAATAATCTAATAAAACTTTTTCATTTCTTGCAGACACCTGCGGGCTTTGTTACTACCGTTACATTCAAATTCCGTCCAAACTTTCATACACTTCGATCATTTTGAGCGTATTATGAAATAATTTAAGTGATTTACATGGGAAAGTTCTGAATGAATGAATCATATTTTAAAAGTATTTCGAAGAGAGATTTTCAATAATTTTTAGAAAAAAATATTACATTTCATAAAGTAACTAACACTTGGCGGAGCTATAAAAAATCAGTGTAATGATAATGATAACAACCATAAAATAGTTTATTAATCAAAGCATTGGTGCAAAATCATTTCAAAGTGGCTTTCTAAAAAATGTTTTCAATGCTTAACTTTGATTTTCTGAGAGATTAAATAAGAACTATCGTATTACGGTCGCTGGTAAATTTGCAGATGTGGTGTACATATTTATATATTGTTCAGATGTTATCGGTTGATGGTTCAAAGACATATTATAACACCAAGACACTTTTAAATCATTTTTAATCTTGGAATGTCTGCAAATAGAAAATGTAAAATAAATAACGTTAGAAAAACCATGGAAAAAAATCTCAACCTAATGAAAACTTAGCGTATAGATGGTGTAGGTGTGGCAACCAGAGTTGACACAAACACAGTAATCACACAAATGCGTTGCTTGGATACAGCATGTTTCAAACATTTTTTTCAAATTCATAAAAGAAAATTTCAATGTAATCGGAAAAATACCACCATTCGTAAAACAAAAAAACACATGTTAAACTTTTGGATGTTCATTTTTTGAATTTTCAAATTCGAACATAGTATACACTTTTTCGCACTTTACACAAAAAACAATAATTGGACGTAAGCAAGATAACATGCTGTTTCTCAGTGACGTTTTGCAAGGTAACTGTCGAAAGTGGATACCTGTACATATAGATAGATATACATATACGAGTACATACCCTCCAATGCACACAAGCAAAGCTTTATTTATGAGGGTACATCTTTATAATGAAGATTTAGATATAAGAATTATATATTAGTTTAACACACAACAATTTAGTGTATTATTTCTGTTTTTTTTAAATATAATCTACTATAATGTTTGATATATTTTTTTTATTGTTTTAAAGAAAATGCACCAATACACACAATAAAAAGTGTGTGCTATTTGGGCCAACTCTAATCGCGCGATCTAAACTTTAGAATTTCCCTCTAGTAATTATAAGTTGATAAATACTGAAACTAATAATGAAGTGACAATATTTAATACCTACTTGCCAGGGCAAAAAGCTACCTAATTTAGGGACGGCCACGTTTGATTTTCAAATATCCGATATGCTGCTGGCGGGGATGGAATTCCGGGTGTTCATTATAGTATAATATACCGCAGAGCACGTGTTCCAATTCGGCACCATTCCTAGAGGGTCGTATGTTTTCAATCAGTCCGGCAAAGTTTTAGATAAGGGTCGCAGGCTCTGATTGGAAAAATTCACTCTGTAAACATATCCGTTCGTTGGATTTACAGTTACTCTAAAAACACCAGGAATTCATTTGGCGTAGATTCGTAGTCCTATTGTTTGTTTTTTTCGTAAAAGATTAAAGTCACACCTAATATATTATCAACTTATATTTATCTTTCAAACTGTCTTGTGAAGATTGTGAGTATTTTTTTTTCAATTCTTTTGTAATGAATCGTTCGTCGCTGAAAAATAACTAGACAGCCTCCGTGTTGAAACAAATTGACAGCCTCCTTCGTCGAGTGGTTAAGAAACTCGACCACGAATCCAAAAGTCACGGGTTCATATCCCAGCGTGCGCAGTCAAATTTTACCATGTCATTTCACATCTGATTTGTATAAAACAATATATAAAGTAAATTTGCATCACGTTCCAGGGTGGTGGATATTCTAAGTATCGCCTTCGTGAAAGACCACCATTCAGAATCGAAACGTTGCTTGAAACAAGTTTAGCTGTGTTTGGTGACCAGATCTAAATAGCTAGGTACTTTCCGACTTTCCTCTTCGCCATCTTCTTCCCCACCACATTTTCTCAGCCTCACAACATAACCCAAATGGGGGCGCCATAGTCTCACTGGCTCCAGAAGGTGGGGAGTAGTTTTTTTTGCAGTATTCACTTAAAAAATACTGCTCAATTAGGTTTTTTATTCAACGAAGATATTTATTATATTCGTTTCTGTCGGTATAAATATATATTTATATATATATATATATATATATATATATATATATATATATATATATATATATATATATAATCATTAAAATGAAGTTCCACCATGAATTAACACTGATTTTTTAAAAATAATGTTTGATTTATTTAACATTCATTTAGTTTTCGTCTCTAAACTGTAAAAAATATCAAAAATTCCATAATTAAACCTTGTGCATTATACCATGTTCATTTTATTAAATATATTAAATACCATTTTTCAGTACACAATCTTTATTGCACAAATAAAATGAACATGGTATAATGCACAAGGTTTAATTATGGAATTTTGATATTTTTTACAGTTTAGAGACGAAAACTAAATGAAAGTTACAAAAATTAAACATTATTTAAAAATTTTTTCAGTGTTAATTCATGGTGGAACTCCATTTCAATGATTTAATAATATCAAATTTGAACTTTATTTCTCTATTTTTATTCACTAAGACTTGACCGTTTTCACCTTATGACGGGCATCTTTATACTAGAATCCATTCAAAAGATGACCGTCATAAGATGAAACCGGTCAAGTCTTATAAAAAAAATAGTGGAGTAAAGCTAAACATTTGGTATTATTAAATCATTATTTTTGAATACTTGAAGTAAGTGAAAACAAATGCACAACGACTTCTGTTTTTTATGTATTTATTTTATACGAGTATACCTATTGTAATAGACGTTTGTAGAATGTTTTTTTAAGTGTAAACAAAGTAACTAGGTAGTCTTACATGATCTCGAAAAAAAAACGTCCTGCTAATCAATACTGTGTAATATTGAATATCGCTTACAAGATAGGAACAGCTTTATGATTTTACAATGAGTATCAGAACACACTTAAATGCTTTACTTCATACTTCCTTCCAAGCTAAGCCGAGTTTGAAATTCAATTATGAATTGTTGCTAAGGATAAACTCGAGAACACTTTTGGGGCAGATAAACTAGCGCCGTGCGTCGACAAACCCACTTCCAACTTTCCTTTATTTATTTTTTTTTTATCATATTTCAAATTAAAATATTCTCGAATATTTGGAAGACCCCGCAAAGTTCTCGGAGTTAAATGCAACAAAAAACAGGCGGGGCTTTTTAAAGCTTCTCTCATAAAAATGTATGAACAAAGTATTAGTGCGGGACAAAGTTTGAACAGTTTCGTCGAAACAATTCCGCGGAAGCGAAATCCCTTTTTGACAAGTTGAAGCCTTCAACCAGCATGCGTTCTGAATTAATCCGCGGCTTCCTACCTGTCTGAGGGTCAGTTGGTTTTTTGGTTCAGGTGTTCTCAGGTGAAATTTTAAAGCGTAATTAATTACCTTTTACGAGGAATTTCTTACATGACTAGCTGCATATTATTCATTATCAAAGATAAAACCAGTAATGTTCGTGGGAAGTATTAGCACAATGTTAGTTAATACAAAGTAGCCAAATATTTTATTTTCATATATAACAACTTTGTAACGGTTTGATTTCATGTACCACTGTTCTAAATTAATTTTTCATTTAATTCGTAGAAAACATTTAAAGTTGAGATGAGGCATATTAAAGATTGAAGGAAAAACACACTTGGGTTACCAATATCATCGGGTCCCGTCATAATGTTGGAATTAGGTGACAAGCAATTTTTCTTTCCTTTCTTTTTTATTTTTTTCTAATAAGATAGACAAACATTTCTGGGTTACGAATAACCAGACAATATTTGAAAAACTCCTACTACCATAATTATAAACAAAATATATGACTTGTTCAATGATAGAGGACTTAGCTAGCAGAGGAATTGAACCCACGACGCCTGGGTGAGAACCCAACACATTTGCCTACTCAGCCAATCTGAATTTATTTTTTCAATTTGCAGTACCTATGCTTCATACATAACCAGTGTAACATATTACGCTAGTTAAATGGATAGGTATCAAAGATGGAACTTAAAAATCGAATAACAGATAAATATCTATCGCCAGTAGCCAGTAACCCTCTGAATATGAAAATGAATAATGGTAAAGAGAATAACCAAAATACCTGCTGAAGACTTTCTGAAGAACTACGCGATGAGTTTTGGAACCGATGCAACCTACATTTTTTTGAAAAGTTCCCTACTGATCCGATATGACACGCGAGTGTTGCCGTAATATTTTAGTTAGTTACATTTTCCCCTATGAAATACTTTTGAATATAAGTTAACATGTTTATTTGTTTTATTTTAATACGTAAATGTATTAATTATACATGCATTTAACCCTGAAGAAGGAATGAAAAAATATTCGTTTGTATATTATGTGGCCTCTGTAGAATTATATATGTCACATTTCTCTTACTCGTGAAAATAATTACTTTAATTTGGTTGTGAAATGTTGCAAAATTAAAACTTAATGAATTAGTATAAAACAAAACTGAAATTTAAGACTGGTATTCATGTAAGCTTACGGAGATTATAAAGAACAAACAGGCTAGGTAACGTAATATATTTTTTTTGGTACGGGAAGGTTCAAATCAGTACAAAAAACTATTATATTTTCTGTGAACAATCCGCATTCAAATAAGACTACATCTATACATGTGTAAAATTTATATTTACACGTATTTTTTTTATCTATTTCCACCTCGAAACATGTATTTGTACAGTTAAAACGGAATACGTTTCACGTTTTTACGATTACAAAATGTGATTTTCCAATATTGTCTTTACAAACAGGCCTATTAAAGTACAGATTACATTTGACATACAGGTATTGTCACCTAATAATAAGTCCACTTTACAAGACAAATAAAAAAAGTTTTTTTTTCTATTAACTAAAATGAATTTAAAAAAAATAATAATTGAAAGACTATTTTAAATCAATCACTTTACATACATGGCCTGTTCAAAAGAAAAGGTGAATTTTGAATTTTCGTGGGCTGTGAACGTTCGATTTTTGTTTTTTTCTGTTATGTTGGTACACATATGTTTATCATATGTTAGCATTATCAGCCATTTTGGATTAGTGGTTTTTTTTTGACAACTGGAAAGGTTAGTCACGTTTTTGTGTGTTCTTCGATTTTTTACTTTTGAAAAAAATGGATCAATATAAAATTGACCTGCATATTTCAAATGCTTTTTTATTTATTTTGTTTTGTAACTAATTTTTATTTTATACTATTTACTTACTTGATACGATTTTTCCGGGTAATGAATTTTCATGCAGATATGAGGTTTTCCTAGTAATATTACGTAAAAAAATGAGAAAAAATGTACTTTCGAGATTTACTAATTAAATAGACAAGTGTGTGCCCTAGAGGTGTTTATGATATTAATTGAAAAAGTCCAGGAAAATAGATATTTAGTATTCCTACCGCATTTTACTATTTTGCGCCATATTTTGGTTTCACATCCCATCCGCAAATATTTTGGATCCGGCGCTGCGGATGCAGTTGACCTGGTTCGAAACTTTTCCGACATTCGACGATGCGAATGATTTCCTTTTATCCCGAGTACTTTCCCAGGATCAACATATCCAATACCCAGACTGCGTCACATGCCTTATCTGCGGGGCCCAGGTTTCTCATCCATTTCGGGTGGACCGTGCACAGCCAGGCATGTCTGACATAAAATAAAGACATGAAATATTATAATATTTTCGAAAGGGTGATATTTTTTGGAGGAGTACAACAGTGGGGTTGAAGGGGGGTGAAGGAAATTCTTTAATAAGTAACTTTTGGAGCGAAATATATAAAATTAAAAATATGAGATAATATCCTAAGCTCTATACCCAGAGGTCGTACAGTAAAAACACGACTGAGGAAAAAAAACAACGTTTTCCAATAAAAATAAATAAAAAAAGTACAAAGTAATTAGTTTATGGTTTGACCTCATATAAGAAAAAATAAAAACCTTTTTTTTTCACTACATATTTTATTTTTAGTATTATTACTTACCGGTTTTGTGATATTCGAGCTTTATAAGGGTAGTATATTAATACCAACTCGTCAGGCAATAGTATTTAAAATAAAATTAGGGGTGTAAAAAAGCTTTCTTTTTTTTTTCTTCATACAATACGGTTAATTTTCTTCATGTTTTAGAGGAGATTTTTTTACGTTGCTTAAACCGAAGCATCAGCATGGTTCAGAAATTATGAATTACACGTATTAATAATGACACGTTATTTTCTTTTAGCTTTATGCGATAGCACTTACTGAAATATACTTTAATCTAATTGCGTGATATAATATCTAAAAGTGTGCTATAATGTTTATGTCTTTGCTCTTGGCAAGTAACCTTATGTATTATGATGCTATTTGACTTTTCTTGTATGTATGTTGTCTTTTAAAGAAATACGATAAATTCTTCTATGTGTTTATGCCTAACGATAGTTTTACAAAGATTTAATTGCTACTCGTTTTATTGTATTACAGTATGTTTTCACTATAAAAAACTTTTTACCCTTATCATATTTCTCAACTCATGTTTATAGTCACAACATATATATTTAATTATATTAGTGTTGTGATTTTTGAAAATTAATCTTGTATTACATAACATTGTTAAAATAAGATCCTGTTGACAAGCTCCTATGTCGGTATCCGTGGTCGAGTGGTTAAGATTCTCGACTACAAATCCAAAAGCCGCATGATCAAATCCCGGCATAATCAAATACATTATATTTAACATCTAATTCATGTTGTTTCACATTTATGGATTGAAAATAATATAAAGCATATTTGTGGCACGTTCCAAAGTGGTAGATACTCTCACTAGATATACGAGTATATCGTCCTGGTGAAAAATCACCATTCAGAATCGAAACGTTCTTTAAAATGGCTTTAGTCATGTTTGGTAACCAGAATGAATAGCCGAGTACTTTATAACCTTCATCTTCACCTCTTCACTATCTTACAACATACAATAATTGGGATGACATAATCTTACTGGCTCCAGACGGTTAGAAGCAGTTGGGACTTTTGTGTAATATTCACATAAAAAGTATTACAAAATTAAAAGAATTCGTATATAACCAGGTATTTTTCGATCTTCCTATTCTCTATCTCCTTCTTTTCGCCACTACCCTTAATCTCACAACACACCCCGATCGGGGATGCTACAGTCCCACTGGCTTTAGATGGTTAGTAGCAGTTGGGACTCTTGTGTGACATTCACACAACCCAAATAAAAAAAAGTTCTAAATGTGTAAAATAAATAAATTATTGTGTGATGTTCACCACTCAATCATTGAGTTCCCTCTGCGACTGCGAACGCGTGTTTCTTCCGCAATAAATTTCCAAAAAAATCTAGCGTATGTAAATAAAAGTAATGTTTCAGTATAATAATTGAACTCCGGCGGCGCTAATTCTTATTGATGGATGGTTCAGCCCGCGCCATGTTTCACGCTGTTAAGCTTTTACAAAATAACGCCCCAATATCTCACGGGTTACGCACAACTTATGTTCTCGCCGCCCTCCCCGCCTCCCCCCCTACCTTCGCGAACACATGCCTCTCCGGTAATTAGGATAGCAAAAGTTAATTTATGAGAAGCTAAAGCTCTATGATACAGTGCGCCGCTTGCGGTGAGCTTTCGTGTCCTTCCATAAATAATGTAACAACCTACGCACCATACGAGATTCTTATCCAGTCACCAATTTTACGATTAATTAAACAAACATTTAGGCAATAATTTACTATCATTCTGAGCAGATTGCGCGATATAATGATCGAAGATCTTAGATTTACACACCACTTTTTTGTTTAAATTACTTTATTTATTCACTTGATAAACGTCCACTGGGCTTCGACATGAAGAGTACATTGTATAGCAAATGTAACAATAAAGTGACAAAGCAATAATTTTATACAAAGAAAATAATTGTAAAATTGATAAGAACGAAACAGCAAATATATCAAGAAAGAAAAAACATATTCAATTATGTATGGCACACAACATGTTCAATTCACCCAATTATGTTGTATAACTCTGATCTGAATGTCATGATGGAATATAGAAAAATATCAACAGAACTGAAAATTCGTTTCCAACCCTATGTGACCTTTGACGGACTGGAGTTCATTGCATAGTTAGTTCCTGATGAAACAACGCAGAAAGAGTTGTGTCACGATAAGGTACTGTGAGCGTTATCAGCTCATTTACCATAAATCAGGTGCATCCAGTACACTGTTAACTAATTTGAGTACAGAGTTTGAATAGTTCTTCATGGTTCTTCTATTTTATTGTTAACTCGATACTATAACTTTACTTTAGGTTATAATAATTGTGATTAAGTCTTGCCTTAATAAAGTGAATACCGCACATAAAGTCCCAACAGCTCTCAACCGTCTGGAGTTATTAGACTATGGCAACCCCAATTGGGGTATGTTGTGAGCCTGAAGGTAATGGAGAGAGGGAAGAGATGGGAAAGAGGAAGGTATTGAAGTATCTGGCTGTTTATATCTGGTCACCTAACACGGTTAAATCCATTTCAATTTACGTATATTTAAAGTATCTACCACTCTGCCCTGTAATAAAAAATAAAATAAAATAAGAAGTTGCTTTAAAAGTTTGTGCACTAAAATACTTTACAGATTTGACACTAGATATTGTTTCACACGAGTTTGTATCTTTAAACTTAAAGTTATCATATTTAAACATCATTTTGAAAATACCTTATTTTGTTAAAAAAAATTGTTTCATTTTGCTAAATTTGTTCAATGTTAAAAATTGTTTTAATTCATGCACAAAACTTTGACATGAAGCACTCACTTTGTGGAAAGACATAATTAAATTTTAAATACATATTTGTTCAGCCCTGAAGAAGGTTCAGGTAGAGCCGAAACCGGTTGGTTTATGTATCCAATAAAGTGGTGTTAAAACTAAGTTACTTTTATTTAAAATTTACATTTATTTATATATATATATTTTCTTTTAAATAAGTTGACTTTTTTTTATCCCCTGTAATAAGCTTATTTCCTTTTCCTGGTAATTGTTTTAATTAACATAAAACATATTTCCCCACAAAACGATGTATTATTTATGTTAACTTTTACATATAATTTAATGACTATTATAATTTTATAATTTGAATAGCTACTTTGGATGAAAATATGTTAATTTAAACGCTGTAAGTTTAACTAAGTATAAAATTGAATTAAATTATTAAAACAACTTCAACGCGGTGAATAGTTTACACCTCTCAAAACCTTACGCTGGAATAGAATAGAGTTAATGGGATTCACTTTTAATATAACAGTCACGACGTAAATACATATCTTTGTCAGCGAATTTGAGAAGCAAAGACTGATGCACTTACGCTGAACCGTAGTGTAATCTCCTTTGGGATGGGATTCAAAATTGATATTATGTAACCCTTAAGGTTCTGAGTGAGTCCCTATACTGTCTACCCTAGGAGAGTTTTATTATAAAAAAAATATAATATGCAACGCTTTACAAAGTGAGATATTAACATGTCTTTGACAGTTAATCTGTTCCACTCAGTTGGACAGAAATATGACAAAGGAAACAGCTATTTCACATTATTCTGTAAAAATGTCATTTTCCCAAGATATACCAAGATTTATGGAAATATTAAAAAATGTCAAATTTGAACGCCAGACGGCTGTAATTATTCATTGTACGAACGTATTCGCAAAAATGAATTCCATGAAAAGATACTCTATTATAAAAAGAATATTTTATTTTGACAGACTACCCTAAGAAAATTCCTTCATTCAGCAATTTCTCATAAGTACTTACTTATTTTTTTTATTGTAAAAATATGGATATGAAATAATGTGTTATTTAAATTATTTATTTAAAAAATAAGGGGATGTAACTTGACTTGCCCAAGATAAATAATTCAATTTTGTATTTCTACAAGAATTTAAGAAATATGAATCCTTTATTATTGATTTTTACCGACGGCGACGGAAAAAAGCGGAGGAAGCCATATGATACATAGACAAACGACACAATTTAATATCTGAACATTTTTTAGGACTAATTATTATTTTATTTTAAACAATTCGTTTTGTTAAATAAACTATGTATTCTTTTTACAATATTTTCAACACATACATCAGTTTTGTATTTGAAAATGTTACACTCGTATATATATACGTACGTATGTTTACACAAGAAAATTACGTTGTTTAATTAATAATTTCACTCAGAATCCCACTAAACTACTTCTGTAGTTTGTTGACAGGTATATTGTCAGATTTTCTAATTGGATATTTTCAAAGATATTTTCAAAATTTACGTTCCTTGCAGTTAACCTATCTTAAAAGTCGTAAATCATCAGTAAAACAAATATTAGAAAAACCTACATATTTCAAGTAAAATATTATAAGTAATTTGATTTTAATATTGAATAAGGTTTCATATGTACGTTTATAAAGTGGTTTAAAAAAATCTTTTAAAAATATTATATCACGCCATTGAGTGTTTGATTTCATTGACAATATAATATTAGTTCAATCCACCCATTTCAAATACAGAATAACTAGTTGTTACACGTAAAAAAGCACGGAATAACTTAACTTACCAAAAAAAAATATTAGTTGCTTTAAAAATAAAACAAATAATGTGTGCCATAATACATTAAAGGTAGATACTTTATTAAGACGACAGGTATTTGAAAGTGTAATTTTTATATTTGATCATTTCAACTTACATCAGTTCCAAATTTGAAAATGTATCCACTGTACAAATGTACTCACAATGGAAATAATTTATTTATTTACGCCTTGAAGGATTTTATATACTAATACATTTTAAGTTGCGCGAAGGAGTAAAATAAATTAATAGTATTATACATAAAATAATAACAAAAGTTTGAATAAAGTTAATATGGTATTAAGTTTGTATAGTGTTTAAGTAAGTTAGTGGTATTTCTATTAAAATTATGTAAAGTTAACTGGCACAGATCGGTGAAAAAATCGAGTGATATTATGATTTATTGAAGAAATTGTAAAGCTAAATACTTGAACCCTTCTTTTCAGATGACAAAATAATAATAAAAAATAAAAATATTAATGTATTTCAAAAATGTCTGTGAAAAAAAAGATGCGACTGAGAATCGAATCCTGATCAACTGTATGAAAGAAAACTATGCTAACCATTACACTACCAACTATTATAAATTAGCATAAATTTACTATACGTACTGAAAATAGGAATTATGTATCTTAGAATTTTAGAATGTTACGTGCTCACATCACATCCGAAATTTAATTATTTTAGAAACAAATATAAAATATTTTATAGGATATTTGCGGTAGATTCTAGAGTGGTAGATACTCTAAGTATCGCCCTGGTGATAACCACCATTCAGAATCGAAACGTTGCTTGAAAGGTCATTAGCCGTGTTTAGTGACCAGATCTGAATACCCAGGTACTTCCAACTTTTCTCTACCCCATTTTATTTCTTTATCCACTACCTACAGCCTCACAACATACCCCAATTGGGGATGCCATAGTCCCACTGGTTGGGAGCAATTGGAATACTTTTGCAGATTGAACTAGATTTCATAAGTCAGGTAAATTAATAGTAATTAAAATTGATTAAACAGGTAAGTAAATATTAAAAATTAGAACCACTAGACCAGCGAAATTCTAGTAACGACCAGAAAAGCCGAAAATGATGCAGCCAGAGGATGAAAGAAAAACATAAAATATTTAACCTCAGTCAAGTATAAAAACATTTATTAGTAACAAGTTCAGAACTTTATATTTTCCTTGCTTAGGTTTTTTTATCCAGTTAATACATTTTCCCTAAGAACTCACTAATGTAAACTTAAATTCAGTCAATTAAATACAACCATCAGATGGTGCTAGTAATACGGCCTAATGAGTCGCAATACTAGTTAGATAGACATTATGAGGGATATTTGAATAAGCCCTAGCTAGTTAGCAGAGAATTACGAAAGAATCCATAAAAAAATGAGCTTGTAACAAACAAAAAAGTTCTGTGAAGCAACGGAATATTTTGAACCAATATTCTTATCGGGTGCATGCAAAAGCATAAATTTTTGTCAATTTGGTCAAACGCTATTATGATTTGCATCGGATTTCTGGCGTCTATCCAAAAAGCTCCTTAGCCGCGATTCACAGCAGCTTACGCCGCTGTGTTTTGTCATCCACTTGCATCGCGATATTATCCGGTCTCCGGACTTCCCGTCACGTGGTGACGCCGGTCTCGGATGCCTTTCCAGACATTAACTTTAACGAACTAGAAAGCCGGATGTTTACGAGGGGCTGGCCGCGAGGGCGGTCATTACGGGGTGAGAATTGTCTCAGTGGGCGGGATCGGTGGCAGCGTCACTGGGGCCACTGAAGAGATCAACTCGATAGAAGTGTGTTGCAGATGTTTTCTGTCTAAGCTAATTCTTTCCTATCTTCTTAAGAAATTAGTCGAACGTCTTCAAATATATATTTATCTATATTAAATTTTAAAAATAAACTTTGTAGAACACCACCTTATTTGAGTTTACCGCCAACCAGGTTTCGCTTTCCTCAAGCTTCGTCAGGGCTTTTACATCAACTGGGTTGATGAAAGTTGATGTAAAAGCCCTGACGAAGCTTGAGAAAAACAAAACCTGGTTGGCGGTTAACTCAAATAAAGTGGTGTTTTACAAAGTTAATTGTTTTATTTAATATGCAATGTCACCCTCCAAGTTTTTGCTTTCTTCGAAAAAATATATTTTTATTTTTTTGTAGAAATCAATCATTTTGTGGTTTGATATATTTAAAGTAATGTTCTACCAATTATTTTGTTCTCCCTCTGTATGTACATAATAACCGCAAACTTTGTATTTTTTGTTATGTTTAATTTTGTACCCTGATAATGCTTAGGCTAAGCGTATATCCGTGGTCTAATACAAAGTTGTTTTTCATTTCTTTATATATTTTTGTATTTTCTTTTTAATTTTATTTTGTAATTATCGGTTGGAGCCGACTATGGCATTCGATTAGGGTATTATTAAATAGTTTTTGATTTGTAATCAAATGCGGTTTTCATGGAATCTGAATGGTGGTCTTTTGTACTACTGCTGGTATAATAGATTTAACAGAATATCCTAATTCATTAACGGTCTTCATGGTCAAGTGGCGACTAACAACATGCTTTTTGTTTATTTTTAATTTTTAACCATTTCATAATCACTCTACCCTGGTGAAAGACTACCATTCAAAGAAACGTTATACTTTGACGTTTTGGTCAGATCTGGAACAGCCACCAGTTTCATTAATACCTTTAGGCTCACAGTATTTTCAACTATCTATTTAAAAATTTAGCCGAAAATTAATTCTTATTTTATTTCAGAAAAAATAGTCATTGCATGCCTTACTGAAAAACATTCATACAAAAAAAAATTAATTTAGAAAAAAAGAAAAAAAAAAATTCAACATCAATGCCACTGCTCTTCTGCAGTATTCACTTTTTAAAAATCTGAGGCGTAGGAGTGGAGAGGTCTTATCTAAATTGCCTACATCCGTTTTCTTCTATTATTTGTTGCACTTCTAGGATTTATCTGTTCAGTGTCTGGGAGGAATCCTGATGGGAGGGGATGAGCTACGACAAGGTATTGTGGGCTAAGATGGCGTGAATGTGAAGTTTTGGCTTATTGGAATTCTTTAAAGTTTTCTTCAGCCATACACGCCCTTAAAGGGTTGTTTTCACTCACTTGACACATTTTACGTAACAACGTCATCTTTACGCATGGTTTTATTTTATTTCAACGGCCTCCATGGTCGAGTGGTTAAGAGCCTCGACTACGAATCCAGAGGTCACGTGTTCAAATCCCGGCGTGCGTAAATAAATGAAGTTTAGTTGATTTTTGTTATATAACTATTTAATAAAATTAAAGTAATTTAGAGTATATTTGCGGAAAATTTATATATTTTTTATTTCAGTCATAAATATCGCAGTTGTTTACAGAATTAAAAATAAAGTCATGCAAAGTTTCCACTTGGCGGCGGCTTGTCTTTTCAAATAAAATGTATCTTAGTTTAAAAAAAAAAATATATTTTGTCGGACATCTAAAGCCATTAATTATATGTGTTAAAATTTTCCCCTAAATGTTGCCTTTATAAATATGTTAAATGAAATGATTATCATGTATTAATTGAACAGTGAATTTAAAAATACAAAAATTTTTAAAAACCTTAATATCTCGGAACTGTGTTTTTCGAGATGTCCTTCAGTCAGACATAAAATATAAAACACGTCATATTCATACATTTCTTACAAAAAATGTAGCACCACTGGTACCGTCTGGTTTTTCGTTGCACCTGCTTATGAAAAGAATAGCCATTCAAAGAATATGTATGTACGGATAAGATAGCTACAAGAACGTCCCATGCTACTGTTATAATCGGGTATCGCACCACACTAGCCGTTGTTGTCTTCACACACTTATCTATTTCTGCATTCGCTATCTCACACTGTTTTCAAGTAGCTAAAAACCTTGTGAATAATTGTATTTATTGAATTGAAATAATAAGAGATTTGTGGGTAATTACGAATGGAAAGAAACTCCATTAGATATGTTTATTGCTCCAAAATGATATTTACACGGCGTAGGCAAGGCATTTTTTTCTCAGAAAGAAGACAAGATGAAACTAAACGAAGTAAATCTCAGGTATGTCTCGCGGACTCGCTTTAGTGCATTCACGGGTGTTGTTTCAGTAATGTATCTATATTATTTAATTCATCTAAGGCTACAGCTCTCAGGCGACGATATTACTAGCTGTATCCGGTGAAGAAAAACGAGATGTAACTTGCCAAGCCTAAAAAAAATGATTTGCTTTAATCTACGTATTTAAAATAAACAATAATGTCTGCTAAAATACATTATAACTAGGCACTTTATTAGATCGGTAGGGATTTGAAAAAATATTTTTAAAATTTGATTATTTCAATCAACACAATTTCAACGTTGAAGAGTTCATACTCGTGCAGATTTACGTACTCACAAAGAAAATTATTCATATTTAATTACATTGGGGTACATTTAGATTTAATTTGCTTTAGAGATATATTGCTTTTTTGTTTATACCATTTTGGCACTGTTTTTCTTCTCCAATAAAAGGTTAAAATTATTCAATTTGAAATAATATTTTTTTAAAGAGGTGCATGAAGAAATATAAAGTGATATGCCAGTCTTCAATTCTTGTTATTATTTTATGCAACAAGCTAAAGTAGTAAGTTTCTTATTGTTGAAGTTTTTGTTTATGTCTTATAAATAAAAACAGTTTTTTTTTGTATGCGAAACCGACTCCTTGGAATAACAAAGCTCTATCTGATACCAAAGAGTTATGCGATAATAAACTCTAAAATAGCTTTCTATAGAGCCCATTATCGCATGACGTTGCCGCGTCAGATGAAACCTTGTTATTCCAAATAGGTCGAAATAGAAAAAAAATTCAAACTGGTGGCTCTTTTTTAGCTTTTTATTTTCAAAATGCAATGCATGTTCAAAATAAGACAAAATAAATAATTTTTTTCAAAATTTTTATTATATCCAAAAAGAAAAAAATATTAAATAAAAGTAACTTTGTTTTGACACCACTCTATTAGATACATATACCAACCAGTTTCAGCTCTACCTGAACCTTCTTCAGGGCTGAACAAATATGTATAATACAAATATGTATGAAACCGGTTGGTATATGTATCTAATATAGTGGTGTCAAAACAAAGTTACTATTATTTAAAAAGAAAAATATACTTGTAAGAGAAAAAATCTACCAAGTATTGCTTTGAATTCGAACTTCGGGCAGAACCAGGAACCAGGTACCAGGAACCAGGAACCGGGCAAAGCTCGTTACATTTTTTTTGAAAATTTCTGTTATCAACTAAATATTCCTTATAAAAAAAATCTTTTCCGAGTTTGACAATTTATTGTGTAAGTCGGTGATTTATAGAAATAAAGTTAGTCATTGTGTTTTACAAGAAAAAAAAACTAAGCTTTCCATAAAACGTATTTTATGAGAATACGTTATAAAGTAGTATGACATAAGCTGTCACGCTTCTTGGAAAGCAATTTTACTTGTATAATGTGCTGAAAGTTTTAATTAAAAATACATCCACCAGCAAAGCAGTCTCCGTGTGGAGGCCATTGTTAAGAACTTCTGTGCAATGAAAACTTTTTAAATGGTTTGTAATTTTATTTATCGATTTTTGTTGATTTTGTTGCGAAAACATTTTTCAAAAGAACTTTGCAATATGCGATGTACATTCTCGACATTTCGAAATTGATTTTATTTTGCTGAGCTTAGGTGCCCTGTTAATCAAGAGTTTTTCACCGGTTAAGTAAATAACATCCACTATGTTTTTTATCATGCATTTTCATCTGCCAGCACCCTTCGTTGTTTTTGATACATCATAAAATTTACTGAGAGGGAGCAATCGTTGAAAAAAACTTTAATTAGGATATTTAATGATCTCTGTCTACAGATGGTCATCTAGGAATTCAGGGTCATTTAGGGATTCCATCCCGGCAGCTATGATTATGGTATTCAAGGATTGGCGTAATTTACGCCATAAGTTTTTCATGGGAGCTAAAATATCTAAAACTAGTTCCGTTGACCTTCAAATTAAAAGCAAAACTTTACATTTTAATTGAGTATTGCTTTACAGGTTATAAGTGAGACGAATAGATATTCAAACAGAAATACGAACTCGAAATTAATTTAAGTCCGTTCCATTTCAAAATAACATTTCCCAACAGCATATTTTCGTAGAATACTTCCTTGTTGTGGCCTGAAGTATTGAAAATACTCAATATTTTTACACAATGCGGGGTGGCATCAAACGATATTTTTAATGTTAAGATAAGTTCTGCACAGTTTTCAAGAAATAATACAAGAGAGGTTTTTAAGCCAGCTTTAAAAAGTTAGAACTTTATTTAACTTGCAAAATCAAGATTTAGTTTGTTTTTCATAGCGTCTGAGTAAAAAAAAAATTAATGATAAATAAACCGCTTTGTAATTTTAGCAGAAATACGTTATTGACTATAAAACGAAATTCTGTTTAACTAAAGTTGCAAAAACATGGTGTTATAAATTTTACCCAGCTTTCTGTATAAACATATTTAGTTTATAGTTTGGTTTACAGAGTACAGAAGTATTTAGTCTCCCTGCTTTTTCAAAATGTTTTAATATTAAAGGCTAAGTCAAAAAAATTGAAAATATTACATACCAAATTTCGGGAACGGCTGCAAAAGGTTGACCCTATCGGAGGATTTTTTAGGAACATAAATCACACCAGATGATGCTATTTATGTTGCGTTTTGACGATTGGTGATGTCCGCATAGAATGATTTGGCGGGACAAGTAATTTTAATCTTTGGATTAAAATGCTGTAAAAGAGTATTTACTTGACAAGTAGCGTTACTCAGCTGTGGTTAAATAGTAGAAATAATAACAAACGGCACTCGACGAGTAGTGCTAGTTGTTAGTTTACTCAGAGAAGGAGAAATACCATCTTAAAATATGTACCGAGGAAGAGCGAGTCATCCAAAATAGACTATAAACTGTCTGTTTACAATGAATCATTAGATGCTTTGAACACGTCACTCGCCAAATTCAGAACTGAAAGTAGATGGTAAGAGAAGTAAAGATAGATCAGCGTTCCGTTAAACCGATCAAGTATCATAGACATCTGAAACGTCGGTGTCCGTAGCTCTACATGCAGCGCAAAACCGTGAGAAGTGGAGACGCCTGGTTCATGAGGGCAATTGGAGTGGGGGTTATGATCCTCAACAATGAGGTAGCGGCTCAAGAAAATGCAACCATATTCAGCTCGCGTCATTTCTATCGTGAGCTATGTAGTTTTTAAATATCGAACTTGCAGTAAAAATCCACTACAGGTGTACTTAAATGTTTTTCAATTTCACGATAAGGAGTATTGAATCTTGGACACAGTTTTAATAGTAAAGCTGTTGTCTTAATTTAGTTGTTACTCGTGAAACATCGCTGGATGTAACTTGACTTAACTAACTAACTAACCAACACGCCGTTTCCCCGCAGGGGTAGGCAGAGAAGACGGACCGCCATATAACTCTGTCTTAGAACACACTCTTTGCTTCATACATCGATTCATACATACTCTTCTGTTATTCCGACTCTTCACATAACCTGATTTTAGTATTTGATTTAATTGGTCATGCCATATCTTTCTTGGACGTCTTCGACTTCTTCTTCCATTCACTTTCGCATCATGTCATCATAACATGACTTACCAAGGAAAATGTAAGTTGCTTCAATCCATCATTTCAAATTAAGAATAATGTCTGCTAAAATACGTTTAAGGTAGGTACTTAATTATTCATAGTTAAAAACGTCACTTTTGGGCCGGTAAATATGGAAAAAGGTAAGGTTTTATATTTCTATGCAGTGAATTTTTAATTAAGTTCAACTTTTAAGACACCAATCAATTTACTTTTTCATCTCGGCTTCTACTAGCAAACTGTTTTTCTACGCCAAAGGTCAAACAAAGAGCTGAAAATTACACTTTTTAGAAAAAAATTTAGATGAACGGAATGAAAAAATTCGTAAATTTCATGAATCCCTTTCTTCACAATACCCAAATAAGACGCTCCGTGCATTAATTTAATTAACACGAAATTATTCAGATTTTTGGTTTGCCTTCAGCTTAACCTAACCTAAGCTAACTTGCTTAATTTTTATATTAACAGACGACGATATAAGTACAATTACTTTGTTCTCTAAGCGTCTTAGGATGAATTGGACGTAGTTATGCAGAAAGCGTCCAACCCCAAAAAAGACGAAACTTGAGAAAAAGGCGTTTGAAAATATGACGATAAAAAACCATCAATATGCGTAATCGGCATTTTTAAGGTGAATAGAGGAGTTATTTTATTTGAGAGCATTATTATAAATATGTGTGTTTATTACAAAAATGTATTTTTTATGTTATCGTACATTTTATAATGTTTTTAAATTTCAATTTATGTCAAATATGTGGAATGTGCGTTGGTAAAAAAAAATAATTACCAAAAATCTATTGCATTTGGAGCTTGGTCGTTTTCAACAGATTTATTTATTTATCTATAGGAAAACATGTGAAATTCGAGTTTGGAAAATTGTGGGTTTGACACTTTTTGCATAACTACATCCAATTAATCAAACGCACCCATTGCTGATGCTTATTATTACTAATATTAATGCAAATTGACTGTAGGAACCCTGTAATAAGTGATTTTATTTTACTTTAAAATTATTTTTATTAATCAAGATTTTCGGCTTACGAACAAAAGAACCCCGTGGCGATCATTTCTCTCTGCATTCTCTTGAAACAGTCTGCAAATATGTTCGTTATTTACCCCGCGTTTACTCGTTTGTAAGTGTGCAACTCATATAATTTTATTCCACATTAACCTGGCGTTACTTTGATGAATCATCAAAAAAATATTCATAAAGTTTTGTTTAGACACGTAGCGACACACCCGGTGATTGTAAAAACTGAAGAAAAAAAACTGTTTTTTTAATCTGAAATTTGGCAGATACCTCGTCGATGTAAAGTTCAGTTTCAACTAACAAATGTGATAAAAAAGGCCCTTTGTAATGCTTCGTGTATCTAACACAGAAACGTGTTCCTGGCCGCACTGAGGCGGGAGTACGGAACAAAAGTGTGAATTTAATTTTTATTTTACAAATTTCTTTCGTACGGACTCATAAGCGAGAGACGAGTATTTTTCACACAGTTCGGTGTCGTAAAAAAAATCTGATTTCATTTTGTCATTCGGAAACTTTTTGTAATCAACGCTTGGAAAACTCCCTCTATATTGAAGCGGCCCCACACGAAGGTCGGTGAGGCTTTTTAAGTGAATTATAAATAAATTTCTGCCATGTTTGCTTGTCAGCTTTTAAGGGTTGTAAGGACGCGTATGGAACAAAATAGCCACAATTTATAGGTTCACATTGTGCGCTTACTGTAAAGATACATCGCAGCATCACTGGTACAGATATTATAATACACATTGCAGAGACAAGTCGCAGCACTAAGTATTGAGGTATTTTTAAAAATAAAAGCTGTTTTAAAGTGTCATTCTTTGTACCATTCACATTGGCTAGCAGCAATAAAGTGTTAAGGTATTCTTTCAAATAATAGCTGTTTCAAAGTATCCTTCTTCGAGACCTTCCAAATCGGCTCGCAGTAAAAAGGTAGGAACGGTGTTAATGGTAATTATTTAAGAGTGATAATGGATGTTAGTAAATCTAAACCTAACTAACTAAACTATCATGCGGTTTTCCTGCAGTAGTAGGCAGAGATGACGAATCGCCACAAAACTCTGTCTTGGCACACACTCCTTTCTTCAATAATATTTATACATCATCTCATAATCTCCTGTTAGTCTGACTCTTGATATGGCCCGAATTTTAGTTGGTGAACGTGAATCCATGTCATCCTCGAGCGTCTCCGACTTCTTCTACCCGTAGCAAACTAAATATATTTACTAGGGTTCTGTTTGAACGTCTAGAACCTCTATATCGATGGGATATTTTTTTGAACAAATCCCTTAGTAATTATGTCTCAAATCATTAATTTTATCATATTGCGTATATTTAGGTATATATCTATTGACATTTATAGATTATTGACTGGTTAGTAGCTGAGTGGATAAACGCATGGATTTCCACCCGGGCGTTGTGAGTTCAATTCCTCTGCTAGCTAGGCCCTCCATCATTGCACAAGGAACATCTACCGCTTTTTATGATGGTAGTAAGAGTTTTTAAAATCTTGTCAGGCCTTTTTCTCAACGCTTAGGATATAAATATTGTCTTTATAATAATCTTCATTTAAATGATAGCATATTCCGATATTATTTTGCTACAGCACTTCTCGTGGACATTTTACCGTGACAATGCCATTTTATACAATATCTAGACCGAAGATTTTCCATGTCAGTACTTTTACAATTTTCATTCTTAGTATTTCATTGTTAGGATGAGGGTATCTTACTCTATAATATTCATTACAGAGATAAACCGATAGAGCTTTGTCAAATTTTCTTTATTTCTGCTGAAATCGATGAAACATTTTCAAATTTAGAATTTTTTTCTTGAATTCTTAGAATTTGAACATTCTCTTTGGCTCCTATAAGGTCGAAGGGTTGTATGCAAAGTGGTGACATCAATTTTATTTCAGATTGGTATAGATCACACTTCTAGAGATTATCTGTTTAGTGATAATATCCAATTGGATTTACACAAACTAAAGTTAGTTGGGGTAAGGAATTTATTTTTCTAGTGAATACCATACAAGAGTCTCAACTGCTCCCAACCGTCTAGAGCCAGTGCGACTATGGCATCACCAATCGGGGTATGTTGTGAGGATGAAGGTAGTGGGAGGGGAAAGGAGATGGGTAAGAGGAAGCTTGGAAGTATCTGGCTATTCAAATCTAGTCACCAAAAACGGCTACTTCAAGCAACTTTTCAATTCTAAATGTCTTTCACCAGGGCGATACTTAGTGTATCTACCACTCTGGAACGTACGGCAAATATACGATTTGTTGAATTAAATGTGTTGTGATATAGTGATATTATAATAATTAAATAAAACGTATTTGAGCACCCGCAACCTCTCAATTCATAGTCGAGCCTCTTACCACTCGACCACGGAGACCGTCCCTAATGGTCAATAAAATTAAAAGACTTATCAATAATATATCTATATTCACGAGCGTGCTGAATTTCTTGGACATCTTCTTGGTAACTAAAATTAAAAGGTTTATTAATAATACATCTATACTCACGAGTGTGCTGGACTTCTTGGACATCTTGACCGTATTTTTTCTTTCAATCTAGATCTACAATAATAAGTAAGGTGGCAGAAGATTCTTACCCTTGTCAGTTGAGACTTTCCGAAGCATAGGTCAACCTCAGCATATTTCTACAAAATACGTCCAAAATGCTCGGTGAACTAAACGAACTGGTTCAAATAACAAACAGTTGACTGATTCGAGACCTGGTAAAGTTTTACTGGAGTAAGGAAAGAAACTACCCGTCACCTGAATAATTAAAGCCAAAGAGTACTTACTTCCATAAAGTCATGTTTTTCGCTGTCCTCGGTGTTGTCAGCTTGGACTGTGGAGGAAACTCTGCTGACTTTCGTTTTTACGTTTCCATCTGTGAAAAATAAATATCGTTAATTATTTGTGGTGCAGCGATTCTTCTTTTAACGATTGAAATTAGGATATCCAATTTTTTTTTAAATCGAAACAATTACAAAATACGGTGCTTTCAAAGATATTATTTCAAATTTTCATTTTGATATTGACCAGTCTGAAGATGCTCGTTGCAAGGTGGAACCGGTCAAATAAAAAATGAATAAGAAAAATAAATAATAACAAAGCGCTCTCGAGGTTAACACAAAAAATGGCGCTACATAAATTAGCCAAGTATTAATGTGTGGGACTGCAAAAACCTCCCCATATACCGGAATAAATAAGTATTATTATTAAAGGTATTTTTCAACTGTTCCAAAGATATTTTTTTAGTTTATATTTATATTAATCGTCACAAAGTTCATCCGAAAAATAATGAACTTTGAAAAATGCATTCTTCTGATGCTAGAAGACACCTTGTGAATGTAAATTGTATATACACAAAAAATGTTCTACTTAATTTTAAAAGAAAGAGTGAGTACCTTACTGACCAACACACTCACACCACAAGAACAAAAACCTTAAATAAAATCAACATTCCAAGATTGAACACATCTTTTGGACAAAAAACCACAAGTTCCATGCTGTCAAATTATATAATGCTCTCCCAAATCATATTGGAGATGCTACCGAGATGCAAATGTTCAAGAGCACCATAAAAATGTGGATAAATAACCATGAAGACGAGGAAATTATAAAGATTATGAAGTAATCATAGAACCAGTGACACCAACGCAGCAACCCACAGTCCGCCTCGGAACAGGAATCCCTAGTGAGGAGGAATGTGAATAAAATATTACTATTTTTTTAAATGTAATATGATAATTAATAAAAAAATGAAATAAAGAAAAAAATAAATGCAGTGATAAAAAATCAGATTCCAACACTTTTGGCGGTCATCGAGTGTAGAAAAGAGGGATTTCTTCCAGGGGAATACGGAAAAACATATTGTAAGACAGTGTTCGTTAATAAAATCAGCCGTAATCATTTAAAGACTTAATAATTTGAACAATATAAATATTTCGATACAGAAACTAACAAAAATTTGGTTGCCGTCATTTTTATCAATTCCATATTTCTATGAATATTAAAAACATTATTTTTCCCAAAATTTATTTTGATATAGGCAGCCATCTTTGTGTTATTATCAGTGTCTCTTCCGTTTCACATTTCGTAGAAATTTATTGATGTTGTTTCAATTAATATAAAAATAAAGCATGACGTTTTAATAAGTTCCAAAATTAATTTTTTAAAATCGCTCAGAAATCTTCATTTACCGGGCATAGGCGATATTAATGTCCTAAATTGTTTTTTAAACCAGTGGTAAACGCTGTTTGTTTTCATCCAAATTGTGAATTATGTAATGTGATAATATTATGTAATTGCTTTATTTAAATATGAAATGTTAATTTAATTATAAAGTTAAACGTGTGTATTGAAACTCTGATCATTAACACTGAACTAACCAACGAAAAAAGTTATTTCAACAAACTCAATTTGTTTTTTTTTTATTTAATTTAAACAATATTTTAATTTTTAAAAACAGTTTTTAGTTAAAAAGCTCTGCAGTAAATCGTGACATTTTCGCCTTCTAGGCGATATCAAACTGTAATGACCTAAATTGTTATTTTTAAACCAATGTGATAAATTGTAATTATTGTTGTTTTCAGTTTCCCTACCCAAATTGTTTGACAAAATTGGTTTAAAGAAACATTTATTAATTTGGGGGATAATTATATCTGAATTATTTTTCTTAATTTTTATTTAAATATGAAATTTGTTAATTTAATTCAAAAAGTTAAAAGTGTGTAATGAAACTCTGATCATTAACACTGAACTAACCAACGAAAAAGTTATTTCAACAAACTCAATTTGTGTTTATGTTTTTCAATTTAAATTTTTTTTTTTAAGTTCTACAAAATAAACTTTAAAACCATAAATCAATTTGTGTTTATGTTATTTAATTTTAAAATTGTTTGATTAAAATAATTTTGAAAATTATCAATATGTGACAGATTTAAAAATAACAACAACACATGACGACCCTCCAAACTAAGAAAATGCCCGTATTATAGGAGGTCTGCATTCCATATAAAATTATCATATGAAACAGTACAGCTCAATACAAGAGCAAACCTACAACGCCATAAGTTACCATATTTGAACAGTTTCATAGTTCCTAAACTATCTCAAACTTTTCTACTCTCCCGTTAATATTTCTTTCCGCATTGTAGCATTCTCCGACGAGAAAAAATTCCAAGGAATTCATAATGTTTTAAAACTTAATATCGTATTTTCAACATTTTTACTACATTTTTAACATTTAAGAAACCTTTTTTAATATTTATGAAATTTATTTTTGTTGACAATTAAACGGCATTTTTTAAGTGAGCCCATTTTGTTAAATAACGGAAATTAAATAAACCGTGTTAAAAAACGTGAGCGGTAAAAGCTGCTTACAAACCATACAATTTCATTCGTACTAGTGTTGTGACCGCTTTGAAAGAACGAACTACTTCTTTTGGCAACAGTTCCTACTTCATTCATTGTCCGTTGAACAAATACTTCAATTGAAGTTAATAGTTCATTTTAGCGTTCATTTATTTCATTAACATCGTTTCATTGAAAAAATACTTCAAATGAAGTTGGTAGTTCATTTTAGCGTTCATTCATTTCATTAACTTCATTTAATTGAACAAATACTTCAATGGAAGTTAGATTACTTTTCGTTTTCAAATCCCTACCGACTAGTACGTGTTGTTTCGGCGAAGAACCGGTTCCAAAAAGAACTGAACAAATAACCGGATAAATTCAAATCTCTTTTTTGCGAGTTTGACTTCAATTGAAGTGTTCACTGCGAAGGGTTCATTTTGAAGAACTAGCAATTCGTAAAGCATTCACAAAACATTGAAGTTTTTCCCAACGCTAGTTCGTACTAATTGAAGGAATCGCGTCTGAAAGCTGGTCCTTCCGACCCAACTTTCCTTAATTTAAGCTCATTTTCGATCCCTTTCCACATGTTTCCATTTAATCTGACGGCCAAATTAGATAAGTTTGTAAACCGCAATCCCCGGCTTTAAATTCGAAGATCGCGGGTTCGAATCTCGAAGTGCGTAAGAATTAAAAAAAATATATATTATATAAATATACTTTACATTAAATCTATGTGAATTAATATAAAGTATATTTGCAGAACGTTCCAGAGTGCCAATACTCTTAGCATCGTCCTAGTGAAATACCACCATTCAGAATCTAAGCGGTTTTAAATGGCTTTAGCCGTGTTTGGTGAATAGCCAGGTACTTCCCCACCTTCCCCTTGCTCATTTCCTTCGACGCCCCACTCCCTTAAGCCTGACAACATATGCCGATAGGGGATGCCATGATTCCACCGTCTCCAGGTACATAAAAAAACCTTTTTGTTAAATTTTCGTTAAAACGTTCACTAGCTAAGATCGTTTAATTCATTGTCCGTTGTGAAATTTCAATCGTAAAAAAAATTATAATTTTTGTCAAGATTAACAACATAGATAATTTTTTCAAAGAGACGTATTTGTTTAGAATTTAAATATTCCCTATGGACGGCCTCCGTGATCGAGTGGTTAAGACGATCTACTACGAATCCAAAGGTTGCGGGTTCAAATCCTGAATATTTGCGGCACGTTTGAGGGTGGTAAATACTCCAAGTATCGTCCCGGTGAAAGACCACCATTCAGAGTCGAAACGTTGCTTGAAATACCACTAGCCGTGTTTGGTGATCAGATTTGAATGGCCAGGTACTTTCCAACCTTCCCTTTCCATTTACCTTTTACTCCTCACTACTTTCAGCCTCAGAACATACCCCAATTGTTGATGCCATAGTCCCACTGGTTCCATACAGTTGGGACTCTTGTGAGGTTTTTTTTTAATGATTTTTGAAAATACAATACAATTGACTAACATGGTGTTACATTATATTCTTGTTTACTCCGGTAAGTATATCTTTTTAGTATATACGTATTAGAAAAACTACATGTTTCAAGTATATACTGTTGGATTTGTATCTTTTGGAATTTAACAATTTCTCGCCCAGCTTACTCTGTCCTGTAAATATGTTATCATCGCTCTAAGCTAAGCGGCTTTTGCTGAGCACACACTTTGTTTGAAAACATTCTTCATTAATAACATATGTTAAACTGGGCAGTAAACGCATCTCATATGAAACACTTACCATAACTCGAGGTGTTTCATACTTTCGTCACATTTGACACCGTTACAATGCTACGATTAGCGCCGTTTTGTTTTTGTGGCAGTTGAATCGTCTCCGTTAAATTTCGATTCTAGGCCCGTTTCAGCTTTTGAATGAATTGGTTTACAATCATAATAACACAACCCTTATGCGTTTTAATTCTTAAACGGACCGATAATCGGCGTTTACCACGGACCATTCCAATGTTAAAAACAAACAAAATGGTGTTAATCATAGAATTGTAACGATCTCGCAAGTATGATGAATGTTTTATGACAATCGGAACGATGATTACTGCCATTTTGAGTTGTTGACAGTTGAACGGCCCTTGTTAAACACTGATACTCGGCCCGTTTCAGCTTTTGATAGGCTTAATATTTTTAAAAAGAAATATGCATATTTCGCTTTCTTAACTTACATAACATTATTTCCTAACCTACATTGAATTGTTTCCTAACTTACAGTATTATTCCTAAAAGAACATCATTTTTTTAACTAACATAATTTAAGTACTACATTTTAATATTGTTCAATTAGCTTGAGGTTGAGCAACATTTTTCAAAATATGTTTATTTGATTCTCCGTTTTCGGCGGCACAAGCATTATGCCCGATATCTGATTACAATTCAATCAAAAGTTGAAACGAGCCGAAAGTCAGTGTACTTTTTATTATTATGTTTACAGTGAATACTACACAAGAGTTCCAACTCCTCCCCAACCGTCTAAAGCCAGTGAGACAATCAGGGTATGTTGTGAGGCTGAAAGTAGTGGAGAAGGAAAGGAGATGTGGAAGAAGGTTGGGAAGTACCTGGCTATTTAAACCTGGTCACCGAAACACGGCTAGAGCTATTCCAAGCAACGTTTCGATTCTAAATGGTGGTCGTTCACCAGGGCGATACTTTAAGTATCTACCACTCTGGATCGTGCCGCAAATACACTTTATATTATTTTATATGAATTAAATGTGTTTTGCATATTAATTAAATAAAGTTTATTTGCGTACGCCGGGCTTGAACCTGCGACCTCTGGAATCGTAGTCGAGTGTCTTCCCACTCGACCGCAGAAATCGTCATACGTATAACGGGAACCGTTCAAATTTCAAAAAACAAAAATTGCGCTGAAGATTATCATCAACTTTCAAAGACGACAACATGACATTTAAGCTCGACAGCTGATTACATTTGATCAAAACCTGAAACGAGCCGAGAGTCGGTGTTTAACGTAGACCGTTCAAATGTTGAACAATCAAAATGGCGCTAAATGTCGCTTTGATGGTCATCTCATGTAATTGAGTTTGAAACACCCTTGCCTTATGTATTCGTGACGCGTAAGGTAAGCACTTATTCCCCAATGTACTATTTATGAGATGGAAAATTATTATTCAGAAGTTGTTGAGCGGTGAGCTCTATTGAACCGTCGAGCTGGGATCACGGTTCCCGATAGGTCTTCAACCGTTAATTTTCGATCAATATTAAATACAAAACAATAACAGGTAATCTCACTAATCTCAGCTGGGAGACCACGGGCCTATTACCGGGACACAGCCCCCGAGCCAAACTTTCCATTGAATTTAATGGGTAATACTTGTGAGGGTTGTTATTAAGAGGAAATATTCCCTACTGAAAATGAGTCGGGTACCGGTTATTGGTTCTTTTGATGTGGCCTCTACTCCGCCAAACTCTCTGTGTTCACTGACATTCGATCAAAGTCGATTGAGCTAAAAATATACGTTCTTTGAGTGTTTTTGAATGGTAGAAGAAGTCGGGGACACCGGACAAAGACATGTCACGATCGAATTAATCAAAAACTTAAGTCGGGTCATGTCAAAAGTCAGATGAAAGGAAAATTATTTATGAGACGATGCATGAATGTAAAGAAAGAAAAATGCTTAATTTATCTAAAAAATTATATCTGTCATAACATATTATGTAATTAATATAAAAATAATGTTTAATATATTTTCAATACGTTCCAGGGTGGTAGATGCCTTGGTGAAAGACCACCATTCAGAATCGAAACGTTGCTTGAAATGGCTCTAGCCGTGTTTGGTGACCAGGTCCTAATAGCTAGGTGCTTCTCAACCTTCCTCTTGCTAATATCCTTCCCCTTCCCACTACCGTTAACCTCACAAAATAGTCCAATTGGGGACGCCATAGTCTCACTGGCTCTAGACGGTTGGGAGTAATTAAAACTCTCGTGCGATATTAACTATAAAACAAGTGAATTAATTAAGGTGTGCGGGCTAAGAAAGAGCGGTGTCGTTCATTGTAGTTCATTGGATTTTTCTACCCTAATGTAGGAAATAAGTTAGATCTAAGATTTCTCAATACAAATTGTAAATTCTATAATTTTATGTATGTTTCTCTCGGCTCGCTCGGCCGCAAATGAGACAAGAGGTTGGCCTTGAGGCTAAAATCCCTAGACCCAGGCTGCGAATAACGCAAACGCGAGCGGCCTACCGAGGCGAGAGAAATCAACCTCTCTGACCTTATAACGGGAGCCAGGTCAATCACACGACCCAATAAATTATACCGTCGTAAAGGCCTGACTCCCAGCTACAAAAACAATGTTAATTTAAGTATGTAATTATTAGGCTAAGTTAGTAATTAAGATTTTTAGCCCAAAAAACGGGCACCTTTTTTGTATTTGTATTTTAAAATGTTTATTCTTACCTTAATAAAAATGATGGAAGAGTGTGGAGAAGTTGAGGTTAAAGGTGATGCTTAGGAGAAGGGGATAGATTAATTAAATCTATCCCACAAAATTGCCAGCGACCCGGAAAGAGCGAGAAAGGGGAAACAAAATTCCCCCATACAAATCTCCCAAATCCGTGGTCGCGCCCTGGAGCGCAATATAAATTGCGCAAAAACCAGAGGAAGGCAGATCACCAGCATCCTCCGCCAGCATCATCTACCTACCTTGACTTCTCTCCGCTTGACATCGCCTACAACTTGACTCCTGCCTTTTCTTCTGACCATCGCCTGCCCCCTGGACCGCCTGACTACAAATTTCTCCGGACCACGCCGCAGCATCTTCATTTGAGAGCAGAACCAGCCCCTACAAGTCAACCCTAGTCGACTCCCCTTACAACGAGACGACCACTTGGAGCACTTCGCAGATCGGGACCGCCCCCCTATTACAGTTTACTTGTGTATGTATTTTTATTTAATCAAAATATTACGTACTCACATCACATTCTTAATTATATGGGTTTTTATAATAGGTTCACGTCTGGGTAATATTCTATGTGAATTTTACCTTAGCGTTATAAAAAAATGCTAAGTATTTTTATTATTTTTATTATTATTATGGATTGCTCTTCTTCAATGTTTCATGTAATACTATACAAGAATTTCATCTGCACGGAGTCAGTGGAACTATGTGATCCACATGGTAAGGAGGTTTTCGAGACTAATGGATGTGGAAAAGTAGGATATATAGGAGAAATACCCGGTAATTTAAGTCGTTCGCCGAACAAAGGTAAAGCCGTTTCAAGCAATGTTTCAATTCTGAATAACGGTCTCATACTTCGATAATTCTGAGATTATATCTTACTCTGCAACTTCGAGCAAACACTCACTTTATTTTGTTTTATTTATATTCATTGAATGAAATATCCCATGTCAAATAATTTAATTTGCTCATTCCAGGTTTTAACCCCGCGACCCTTGTTTATGAGCTAAGTAGCTTACCACCCTTCCACGGAAGTTGTCAAAGTTTAAGCGGTTCTGGTTAAAAAATAAAGCTCATATTTTTCAGCTTATTGTTTTTTACGGGAGTTAGTATATTTTTTCTCGTACAAGGACAAAATAGAAACATTTCATTAATTAAATCTCTTTTCATTTCCGCAACCATTTATTTTTTTCAACGAAAAAGGTGTTTTTCTATTTTTGGCATGATACATTTAATCAAACGCCTTTTGTCGTATCTAGGGTCAAACAAAAAAGTATCATTAGCGATTTCAAATATAGCGAGGAGACTTTGTAAAAGATATTAAATAAAAATAACTGAGAAAGGCTTTGAAAAGAAATTCAACAATAAACACGGTAGAGAACCTTAACGGGTAATAGAAATGTTCAAATGTTTGGTTTTTCACGAGAAAATAAAAAAAGACTTGGTGAGACACTAAAGTTCAAAAGCTCCACGATTTAATACATTTCTTCATTTCTCCCTGTGGAAACTTACAAAGAGAATTACAGAAATAAATATTGAAGAAAATTGCTACAGTCAGAATCAAAAAAAAATATTTAATAGATACAGAGGAACGCAGGCCTTCAAATATGCGGAAATTGTGAAAATAATAGCGCAGACTCGTTAAAAAACCACGAGATATTATAATTGTATTATTTATGAAGATGGATGTTTGCACCCTTGTTTTCTGGTAAAAAATAAAAAAAATACTTGGAAAATTTATAGAGCGCCTTTTCGTGAAATATCACCTCGAAAAAAAGATGAAACATAAAAAAAAACTATGGCTAAATTTACCATAGAACCATCGAAATATCAAAAAACTTTAGGTAGAATTTTTGATATTTACATATGAATTATTTACATATGTCGCGGGCTGTGAAAAAGCTTGGAACTTTTTGTTCAGCAGTAAATTGAGAATTGCAAATCATTGCATGAAAAAATATTAATTATACTGGTGAGCTTAGATGCTAACCAGGTGAGCCTAGCTTTTGTAAATTAGGAAAATTTCTGTTAATCTGTTGTTTATGACTATGATTTTCTGAAAAGATCATAAATAAAATTAAAAAAACATTTCCACGGCTGAAAATTGAATCCCGATCAACTGAATGGAAGACAATTTTATGCTGACCACTACACCACCAACCAATTAATGTAAGAACGGCGGCATAAATTCATTATATGTACCAAAATACGCAATTCTTATTTTTGAATTTTGGATTGTTAAGTGCTCACATCACGACCGAAACTATTTATGTATATATTTTTTTCATTTCAAGGTTTTTAAAAATAGAACTGTTTTTGCATGTTTATGAAAGCGTTACATTATTTGATGACAAATTTTAAAACCACACCAAATCAATGACAATATAATTGTAGTAAGGTAATGATTGTGATTATTATCATGGATTCAAACGAAATGTTCACGTATATTCTTGGCTCTTGAGATGTGACCTTATGTAATTAGATGCTATTTAAACTAATACTATAATCTCTTTGTATGTTGATACTTAGTGAAGTTTTTACAAATATTTTATTGCTATTATTGTATCGGAATATGTTCTCGTCAAAACAAAACATTTATTTTGTGTTTATATTTTTAAACTGGTGTACTTGGCCAGAACATGCATATCTTGTTAAAAAAACGAATTAACCATCACTTCATATCTCCGCAGGGGTAAGCAGAGAGGATGAACTATCACAAAACTCTGTCTTGTCATACACTCCTTGCTTTATTCACATTCATACATACTCTTATTATTTTGACTATTGACATGGTATGTCTTGTTGAAAAATATTTTTTATTATTTCTTTTCTTACTTTTGCATTTTAATATTGTTTAACTTAGCTAATGCGGTACGAATTCGCATTGTGTAAACATAAAACAAAATACTATAATCTATCTCTTTTTTTAAGTAAAGACGACTGTTGAACTGCTATTTGGAATGGTAGATTTTTCACTATCGCCTTGGTGAAAGACCACCAATCAGAATCGAAATGTTGCTTAAAATAGCTTTAACTGTGATTTTTATTTAGCAGATCTGAATAACCAGGTGCTTCTCATCTTTCTTCTTTCCACCTGTTTATCCCAAACTATTTTCTTCTCAAGAGAATCTTTTGCGTTATTCACAGAAAAAAAGTTTTGTTGTTAATTATCATCTTTTTTTGTTTCTTAAAGGTATCAAAATCTCCTTTGAAATTACCTAGACTCTCCAAGCGCTTGATCCGTGAATTCTCCTGCGGCTTTCCTTAAACTTAATGAGCTCCCAGGTAAACAAATCAACAGGTGTCGAATTAGGTGAGGCCATAATCGAGGTCCTCCGAGGCAAATCTAACGACCGGAGAGCCGTGTCTGGATAATCGCGAACAATTGTCGCCTAATTACAAAGCGCTCCCCTCTGCAGAAAGATTACCAACCCATGAATACACTGGCTTTTGCGAAACCTGAGTTGGGTTGTACTATAGTTGCTGATGAGATAAACCGATAAAAATGTGTCATGAACGTATTCGTGTGCCCTAAATTTCTCATTTTTTCCTTACTTCTATTGTAATTGATCAAATATTCACAAATGTTGATTTTTTTCAAAAATAGATTATCAATTTCATTGGGCTGTATGGAGCCATAAAGTCTAATTTAAATTGATGGCATCGGTTATCTTTCAATCAGTATATTTCATTTTGTTTTTATTAACGCTTTAAAGGCTTTTACATATAATACATTTGAATTATATATAGGCGTAAAATAAATGAGAAGAATATAACATAAAAGCAAGAGTTTGAAAAAATTTAGTTTGTACAACGCAAGTATGTATATAGCGTGGGTTTCACAATAAGTTATAGTATCATAGTTGATTTATTTTCACAAAAGAGTGTATTACGAAGTTAGTTAGTAAAGTGTAAGTATTTTATTGCAGCTTAATGTAGTTATCATTAGCTATATTATTATAGAAGTTTGCAAAAAATAGTAAAATACGCGTATAATACATGGCATAATAACAACAATATAAAATAAATGATAACAACAATAGTATGACTATAAAATTAGTAAGTACGTAGGTACTATGTAAATAAGAAGTTACAGCGGGTTACAATGGGTAATATTTTTATTTTCACATAGTAATTACAACTATAAAAGGTGCAAATAAATAACAACAGCTTTACAGTTCTATTAAAGTATAGATTGCACATTTAGATATTATCTGTTCAGTGGCTATAGTATACAGATGTATTCTGGTTTCGTAAAGCGTCTTTTAAGTCATATTTTACAGAAACTTGATTGAATGAAGCAAAATAGATTTTAAAGTAAATACCTCACAGAATAAGAATTTCAAGATAATTCGGTTTTCGCGAAAATGAGTAATTAAACAGCTAACTAAATCATATAAAAATATCGTTTTCATGTGGCTTAACCAAAGTTTGATAGTGGCCCTGAACGCCGAAACAGCTGTCACTAAAAATTAAAACTAAAACTAAATAAAAATACAAAGCCCCAAGATTGAGGTGTTTTGGCAATATGCTTAATAACTTTTTGGTAAAAGAGAATAAAAAAACAAAAAAAATGTGATTTCAAACGACACAATGTATTAGAAAGTTAAAAATATTTTCTTCAAAATATTTTTCAATCTCGCAGTAATTCAGAAGTAGTGTTTAATTTGTTACGAAGATGACATTTCTTTAGAATATTTAATACTTTTTGATCAACAATCGGTTGAAAATTTTCCATATTGAAGAAAATTTTAAGCTCTCCTGTAAATTTGTGTTTGAATAAATTCACTTCCTAACTCTAAACGACGATAAAAAGTTTTTCGTTTTTGTATCTTCTTTGTGAAAATTTTCACAACAAACAAATAATTACATTTTCGTAAAAACCATTTACTTTGTGGCTTGCCATATTTATAAATAAAACAGATAAACTTTGTTTATAGCGACTTTTATTTTTCAATATTATCTCGACCGTAAACTTATATTATTTTTTTTAACTTTAATATTGTCCTGATGATGGAAGGGTGCTTCCGAAACCGGCCGACATAATATTGAAAAATAAACGTGGTTATAAACAAAGATTATCCCTTTTATTTACAAACAAATAGTTTATTTGAATGAAAGTTATTAATATTTTCGTAGAAAGCAATCACTTTGTGGTTTGACATTTATATAAATAACCGCACACTTCGTATATTTTGTTTAGTTTAATTTTGTACCCTGATGATGCTTAGGTTAAGCGAAACCGATCGGTCCTAAAAAAATAAAAAATATATTGAATTTAATGAAAAGACACTTTGTTCGAATCCACTTTTATATTGAAAAATAACAATAATTAAAAATAATATGTAAAAGTGGATAAAACCAAAATGTGTTTTCATTAAATTCATCATGCCAATCCACAAAGTGCTTATTGTGAAAAAAAAAATAATAAAATTAAATGCTCTTATACAAAGTTATTTTTTCATTTGTTTAAAAGTTATTAATCTCTACCTATGTAAACCGAACCCTTCTGCGTATGGCCACGTATATTTTGCAATTATCGGCGTCTTATTGCTTTCGTGACCTTACAAGACCTTAATATCGGAGCGTATCCCACAAAGGCATATCAAAATACGCCATTAGAAAGTAGATTAGCAGCGTGTGATTGGATGCTGCCTGGTCATTGTCCCATATTGGCCTAACTCTGTATTCTGGATCCCGAGTGGCCCAACTTCATTGGTCCAATAATTGAATCTTACTCCACAGTGGCCAGTAATACTGGCCGGATGCCCGCAGCGGATGAGGCCATGTTTTGTCAATACTGGGGCATGCCATGAAATAATCACACTCTATTATCAAAACAATGCCGGGGTTAATATCTCTAATTCCAATTAATATTTTATATTTAACTAACCATCATGCCGTTTCCCCGCAGCGGGTAGGGAGAGAGGATGTAACATAATAATTCAAGTGCAACCGAACTATACTATTATTTGCTCAAAACTATTGCGCATGGCTGCGCACCGGTCAGATCCGTCTTCTGCGCCGCTTCTCACTAATGATGTCCATGCATGTTGTGCATATACGAGTATATATATATAAAATAAAAAAAAATCGTAGACGGCCTGCATGATCGAGTGGTAAGACGCTCGACTACGAATCCAGGTCGCGGGTTCGAACCCGACGTGCGCAAATATTAAAAAAAAATTAATATGTATCATAACACATTTCATTGATTTAAAATAAAATAAAGTATATTTACGGTACCTTTCAAAGTGGTAGATACTCTTAGTATCGCCATAGTGAAAGACCACCATTCGGAATTGAAACGTTGCTTGAAATAGCTTTCGCCGTGTTTGGTGACCAAATCTAAATAGTTAGGTACTTCCCAACCTTCCCCTTCCTCATCTCCTTTCCCTCCCCGCTATCTTTAGCCTCACAACATAACCCTTTTGGGATGCCATAGTCTCACTTGCTCTAGACGGTTGGGATCAGTTGAGACTCTTGTGCGGTATTTACGTAAAAAAAAAAACACTTTGTGGTTTGACGTATTTAACAAAAATTAAATAATAACTTTGTATAATACCACAGATTTTACTAACTTTTTTTTCAGGATACACAATTAAATTAAACAACGAAAAAATAGTATCTAGATATAAACTCGTACATACAGAGGGAGTTTGATTGATTTTATCAATTGAATTTGTCCAGTAGTCCAAAAATAGGTATATTTCCCGTAAATTCTTAAAATTTCTCATCATTCTTTAATCACCTTTCCAGTTGACGTTTTGCCTCTTTCATTTCATATTATCTGTTTCTTTCTCTCTGTTCCTTTGTTATAATTTAAATGTGTCAAGTCTTCCTCAGCCGTATCGATTTTTTCGCCCCAGTACGATAGTTTCGTGCATCTCATATTTATTATATAGTGAAGTCCCAACTGCTCCCAACCGTCTAGAGCCAGTGAGACTCTGGCATCCTCGATTGGGGTATGTTGTGAGGTTGAAGGTAGTACGGAGGGGAAGGGCATGGGAAAGAGGAAGGTTGGAAAGTACCTGGCTATTCAGATCTGGTAAACAAACACGGCTAAAGCCATTTAAAGTTTAGATTCTAAATGGTGGCTTTTCACCAAGGCGATACTTTAAGTATCTACCACTCTGGAACTTGCCACAAATATACCATTTATTATTTTATATGAGTTAAATGTATTATGACACATGTTTATTTAAAACAAAAATATATTTGCGCTCGCCGTGTTTGATCCCACGACCTCTGGATTCGTAGTCGAGCGTCTTAACCACTCAACCACGACAACCGTCAAGTGGCGACCTTGACATGATTAAATCACAAAATGGTGTAAAATAAAGTTAAAAAATTATTTATAGTTTTTGTGCTCAATTTGTAGAACTCCAATTAATTTCTTTCATAATTCAATTGAATTAAATTTAAAAATTATTATTATTTAGTTCTGCTAGTTCTTGTTTTTTTTTATTTTTAGTAACAGCAGTTTCGGCGTTTGAGGTTAATAGATGATAAAAAAAATAAGTGGAAAGATTATAATTGAGAGAATCGTATGTATTAGTACTCGGCGTTATAATTCGAAAAAAACGCCAACGCCGTTATCATTGGAGATTGTTAACTGTTAAATGTACTCGTTGAAAATAACGCCGACATTGACTATTTTTTGGTAGACTTCCAATATAATACTATATTTTATAAATTGTAATATAATATATATCACACCATTAATTGCATTCTATAACTCTCGAGAACACATCGAATGCACGCGCGACTAGTAAAAACGCGCCAAACTAAACGGTTAGAAGATTGACACTAAAACAAATAACAAAAATAATGAATAACGAGCCTGTTGGTTTTAATGGTAATAATCCCCTGTTAGAAATAACAATTCTATGAAAAGACGTTGGGAGATATTTAACATAACTGTTATATTTTACTTGCCATTATTTTATTCATTTGATGCTACTAGGCGCTACGTATCGACCGTTTCAGATAGAAAAATTCACAAAGACGTCTAGTAAGAAGATATACCAATAACCAAAAAATCATTCCAAACTACGTATAACATTGCTCACGAGGTATACACTCTCACACCTTTTTGTTAGTTGGCGAGCGCAGCTAAAATAATAGTACATGTTACAATGCGATGCGTCAAATATATGTATTAGTTTCATTATATCCAGCTGTTAGATATTTCGTGACATTCGGAGAATTATTTAACTTAACAGTTATATTTTAGATGATACCGATAGATTTGTCGGACAGAAAAATCCACAAAAAACGTTTAGTTAGAAAGTATACGACCAAAAGATCATTCCAAATTAGGCATAATATCGTTCACGAAGTATGCACTCTTACGACTTTTTGTTTACTTGCGGCTAACGTTAATACAATAGGTAGTGTGGAGACTTTCATGCGTTGGATAATTTACGTATGTAGCAACTGATATTTTTAATAATAATATCTGCAAAAATTTTCGTTAATAGCGTTATTAGACGTTGGCGGCATCTAGCTGTTATTTTTAACAGCTAGATATATTTTGATACAGTACTAGTATGTATGTTCAAAATCTGACGTTAAAGAGCTTATGAACGAGAAGATTAATACAATACGATGATAATATCTTACATTCCAATTAATAATTGTATGTGGATATTATTATCTTTACTCGACACCATAAATAATCCATTCATTGTGGACGTTTTGATACCATGTATTATATTATATATGATAGCTTGGCTGGGAGCCAAACCCGAATGAATACAGGTAGATTTATTGACTTGGGCGCTATAGAAAAAAAAAAATCCGTACAGGAATATTTGTGGTGTTGGACGTATCGGTGAAATATATCGTACACAAAAAAATAATATTTTCAAATAAAACAATCATTTTGTGGTTTGACATATTTAACGAAATGAAAAAAAAACTTTGCATAAGACCACGAATATTATTTTATTTTTGTATGACCAACCGGTTTCGCTTAGCATAAGAATCATCAGAATACAAAATTTAACTCAAGAAAAAAAGTACAAAGTGTGTAAATAAAAACAGTTATATATACATTAAAAGGGATCACAAAACATAACATAAAATAACAGAAAAGTTAAAAAAAGAATATAATAACATTTTAATTATAAAAAAAGAACGCAAAAAAGAGACAAATAATATGAATTCAAAAAGATAAGCGTCATTTCTGTAAGAAAATATATTAACGTTTAACAAATTAATTACACTCGAGAAAATAACTCTAAAAATCTTCAAATTTTCATAAATCGTTCAAAAGCATTTTTTTATGTTAGTTTTACGTGTGAAATTTAGATGAGAATCTAAATTCACATTACTGAACGTCTTTGCGAAAATTTCGTGTTTCGTAAATTGCTGAAGTGGCTTCGAATTGGGAAGAAATATAAGAGGACATATTCGAGAAATACGAAACAAATTTTCGAACTTAACTCCCCCTTGACTCCCGATGGCAAGAAGTAGACTCGTAAAAGCTTCCGGTTATAAATCAAGATCGGAGAGGAGATACAAATTGATGTTAATTAACCATGTAAAATTGATTAATGTTCATATCGGAATATGTATACGATAAGCATTATAACGCCTCCGTGATCGAGTGGTAAGACGCTCGACTACGAATTCAGAGGTCACGGTTCAATCCCGGTGTGCGAAAATAACTTTTATATTAATAATATGTGTCATAACACATTCGATTCATATTAAAGTAATTTATAGTTTATTTGCGGCACGTTCCGCCTCGGTGAAAGACCACCATTCAGAATCGAAACGTTGTTTCAAATGGCTTTAGCCGTCTTTGGTGACTAGATCTGAATAGACAGGTATTCCCCCTCCCCACTACTTTCAGTCTCACAAAATACCATAATTGGAGATGCCATAGTCTAACTGGATATAGACGGCTGGGAGCAGTTGAGACTCTTGTGCGGTATTCATTATAAAAAAAAATATTTAAAAAAAAACACAAGTTATTTTGTCGACTATTGTAATATTTTCAATGAATTTTTTTGCGTAAGGTGAATATGTGACTTTTTTTCTGGAATACATACCCGTTGCCTCATTCACATATGCATACGTATGTGTAAGATGGTATATACACCGTCTCATACACACACCTATCTTGACACGACCCTAGCTCCAGCTTTTTTCATTTTCATTATTTCTCAATGTCTTCTTGAGGCGCCTCCGACATCTTCCATCCACTTACGCATCATATTCTTTTGACACTGGTTTCTTTGTCCATTCGCTCTGTGCGTCTAAACCATCTCAGCACGGAACTTTAACGGCTTCCGTCGTCGAGTGGTAAGACGCTCGACTACAATACCAAAGGTCGCGAGTTGAAACCCGGCGTGCGCCAATAACTTTTATTTCCTTAATATGTGTCATAACACATTTAATTTATATAAAAATAATAAAAAGCGTATTTGTGGCACGTTCCAGAGTGGTAGATACTCTAAGTATCGCCCTGGTGAAAGACCACCATTCAGAATAAAAACGTTGCTTGAAATGGCTTTAGCCGTGTTCGGTGACCAGATCTGAAAAGCCAGGTACTTCCCAACCTTCTTACCTATCTCCTTCCTCTCCCCACTACTTTCAGCCTCACAACATACCCCATTTGGCGATGCCATAGTCTCACTGGCTCTAGACGGTTGAGAGCAGTTGAGAGCAGTTGAGATTCTTTTGCAGTATTCATAAAAAAAAGCAATCTCGGATTTTTTTTTAATTCTCCTCATTCGTAAAAAGTAGTAGGGCTTAAACTTTGTACAATACCTTCTCCTGCTTTAGTCTATTTTTGTCCTTTCTCAGGTCAGTTCCATGTCTCACTACTATGCATCAAGGTTGGTATCAGAATTCCGTTGAAAACTACTTACTATTCCTTAATTTTCTTCAAGTCTGAGTAGTAGATTTGCAATGATTTTCAACTATTTTCATTGCATTTAACTAGGACGAAATAATAATTCAAACATATGTTTTTAAAAAATGAAGCCTTAACTTTCTTGACAATAATAACGAAACATTGAAATTTGTTCTTTTATCAGATAGAACAAAGTATCCCATAAGCGTATTAATTTTATGAAACGAGCCGCTTAAGCTTTTACAGCTGTGTTCAATATGATTAAAGCATTAAGCCGAACGTCCTTTTTAACAAGGTTATAAGTAATAAAAGTTTAAGCGAATAATATTTCATAATAATTCCTGCAAGTACCTGATCCCATCCTAACTCGGAATAGTAGAATATCGCCCCCACTAAATTATCCTTTAAGTATAAAAAAACTAAGGCGGGACCGGTGTACTTATGACACTTAAGGGAACGTGGGATATTAAAGGGTCATTTAGGTAATATATTCGGGAGCTAATTTGGCATCGCTGAAGTCAGGTTATTCTGAAAAAGAGGTCGTCTTCAACATAATGAATTTTTGTCCCCCTTTGGTACATTGTAACTGTATAGTCGCGGAAAAGGAGAAGAAAAAAATTTAGCTTTAATGTTCCTAGGTGACAAATTCACTACTCTGCTGAAAAAGTAGCTTGCCGTAAAAACTGCGGCAATGAAAATCTAATTAAGATTTTTATTTTGAAAGTTTTCGGCGGCATTTTTAGTGGCTCTCTGGTAACGTAGGTAATTAAAGTAACTGATGAATTTAAAGAGCAATTGTCTTACGTTTTTTTAACTAGTAAAAAACCCCACAGTAGTTATTTATTATAAGCAGAATGTGACGAAGCAACTGATCTTACTTTACGCGTTAGAACACACTTTTTGTCCTAACAAATAGTTCAACAATATGGAATAAACAGTGCTCTGTCTTGTCTTGTTGATAGTCAAATGCATATTTTTAAGCTCTACTGCAAGCTGAACACAGCTTCGTTAGAGTGACCTAAAAATTCCCGATGGAAAACCTTTGCAAACTTCACGACAAATATATTTCATGATCTCGAAAAATTCTAGAAAAGAAGTCATGATCAAGCTATTTAAAACCGTTACCATGGATATCGACTTAATATATTATTTTATGTTTTCGTAGAAAGCAATCACTTTGTGGTTTGGCATTTTAAATGAAAATGAAATAATAACTCTGTATAAGACCACAGAATTGATTTTAATTTTCATGACCGGTTTCGCTTAGCCGAAGTATCATACGTTTAATTTTGTACCTTGATAATGATAAGACTAAGCAAAACCAGCAGGCCATAAAAATAAAAATAAAAATTTTGGTCTCATACAAAGTTATTATTTTATAAATAGAACATATATACTTTGTTTTTAACCACTTTTTTATTTAATATTTTGTCTACCGGTTTCGGAAGTAACCTTCCATCATCAGGACAATATTAAATTAATCTTTAGATAATAACTTCATCTCTTCTGGAAGAAACATATGTGGAGATAAATTCTGTACACGATCAAAAAATGTATGTTTTGAAGTATCTGGTATATATACATTCTCCAGATACTTCAAAACATACATTTTTATTATACATAAGTATATACATTCTCCAGATACTTCAAAACATACATTTTTTGATCGTGTACAGAATTTATCTCCACATATGTTTCTTCCAGAAGAGATGAAGTTATTATCTAAAGATTAATTTAATATTGTCCTGATGATGGAAGGGTACTTCCGAAACCGGTAGACAAAATATTAAATAAAAAAGTGGTTAAAAGTATATATGTTCTATTTATAAATATGGCAAGCCACAAAGTTAATGCTTTTACGAATATATTTATTATTTTATTTTCATTTAATATATTATTCAAGATGAGCTACGTATGAATTCTTAATATAAATTGAAGTCATTATTGTAAATTGACTTTTTATTAATACTTTGTTGTGAACAGTGCATTATGTTATAATATACAAAGGTGATAGTTCAAAAATTGTAACATTATGTCGTAAACTGTGAATTATTTTAAAACGGTACTATGGCAATGGTACAATATTATGTTGTTGTTGTATAATTTTGACCATTTAAAAAAAAAACTTTTTTTTTTAAAATTATAATGCAAACTGTAAACTGCGTCTGCTCTCAATACAGGAGTTCATAGCGAGACGTCAGGCATAGCATTGCCACCATTATATCAACAAGAAGAAAATAATAAATTAATAAAATAATAGACAGGCAAATCAGTAGGATTTTCACAAAAACTTCAATTACCTTTCCACACCCCGTTTCATAGTTAAAAACCTATTTATGAATTTATTTCCTAGAGGGTTAGTTAGTACCTAATACGGTTTTTTTTAATCTAAAAACATGCTTATCTCTTTTGATAGCACAAAGTACGATGCATAGTATTTTTTTTCAACACATTGTGTTTTAGCTTGTAAAATACGAGTAAGCTTGTGTGTCCCTAAATCAAACATGGATTACGTTCCAATATTACTGAAAACCCTCGGCCCAAATTACTGCAACACGCCGCGGTGGGACGTGTCGTCACACTGGGCGAGCCATCCCCACCACCGGGAATCGGAATGAAGTGACCACCAATACAACTTAACCACTAACACCATTAACATCAACATCACCACTAACACTACAATCATCACTAACAGGACCATCACCATCACCACCAGGACCAATGTTAGATTTCAAAGTGATAATTTGATAGATTCTTACCTTCACGTTTTCATCCAGTTCCTACCTACCCCGCCATTTATCTATTCGATTTCCTTATTTAACAACACTGTGTTCGAAAAAAATTGACAGTCGAAACAGAAGAGATTTGTGTGAAAAAAAACGTGTTCGTTCGTTGGTGTCTTGCTTGGTCATCGGTTTGTTGTTTAAGTAATATTAAATTCAATCAATATTAAATTTAATAATAATATTAAATTTAATATTAAATTCCGATCAAACTCGCTACTAGCGACTAAGATACTAAACGGTCCCATTCATTCGTGTTTTTGTTCTTGAAATTTTGGAACGAATTTTCATCAGTGAGATAAAAAAGATCTATTACCAATCATGTCGAATACACGGAGCAACAAAATGAACATTGAAAAAGAGGACAAACCTTCCACTGAAAAAATATTTGAATATATTGATAAAAAATTTGAATTAATAATAAATGTAATAATTAAAAAAATCGATTCCCAAACTGTGGAATCCTTAAAAAGTATTCAATTCATAAGCGCCCAATACGACGAAATAATAAAAAAATTGGATATAAGCAACGACCAAAATAAATTAATTCAAAATGAACTTGAGACTCTAAAAAAAGATCACAAAGAAAAAAATGCCACAATTAAAAAATTAGAACTGAGACTCGATGAAATTGAATATAACACCAAACAAGATAGCCTTGAAATTGCAGGCATCCCACAAAAAAATGGCGAACAACTTGCAGAAATCGTTAAAAAAGTCGCAGCTGCAGCAGGAGTAAGTATAGAACACGCTGATATCTCCGCAGCAACGCGAGCCACAGATAGAAGATCAAATGCTCCACCTAAAATTGTTGTCAAATTTATGGACACAAATATAAAAAATCTCATTCTATCAAAAAAAAGGGAAATTGACCTAAACTTATTGAAAGAATTAACAAACGAAGTAATATACATCGGAGAAATAATTACTCCATACCGCAAAGAAATTCTATGGAAAACAAAGCAACTAGCAAAAGAAAAAAAATACGAATTCGTATGGTTTAAACATGGAAAAATAATGGTTAGAAAATGTCACAATGATAAAATCATATACGTCAATCACCTGGACGACTTACAAAAATTAAACTAACAAAACCCCAAAATATACCAATCATAATAAAATATTCTAAAATGGATGAAGAAACTCTAATAACAAACAAACCAGGAAATCTGTCAACTCTAAAAAACAATTTTAATATACCGAACAAAAATATACGTAGTATCAACAAAAATGTTGATGAACTTCAAATACTAATTAAGAACCTAATAATAAATTTAGATATAATCATCCTGACAGAATGCTGGATAAACCATATTATAAAACCGCATTCGGACAAAGAAACTGTACATATTTAGCAACAAAACTCCACATCATCCTTCCTCCGGATATAAAACAAATAGAAAAACTAAACGAGTACAAATCAAGAATTAAAGTCTGGCTGAAAGAAGTCAATGAGATAACATTAAAAGCAGTACTAAAAACGACATAGAAGACGCACCAAATTAGATGACATGAAATTACATAACTCTAGTCCGCCTCAGCACAGGACCCCCTAGTGAGGAGGACTAAGAAGAAAAGAAGAAAAAGAAAAGAAAAAAAAAAAAAAAAACGATAATAACAAAGAGTGTTACAATTATAATAATTAATGTACCTAATTTATCTTTACTGCTATCTCTGTTAACATTTTCACACATACATCATATTTTGTATTTGCATATTTTCTCATTTATATAGATGCTAAATAAAAAACTAAGTGTGGTGTTTTGTTGTGATTCGTTATGTGTAAGAATAATAAAAAAAACTTTCACTACAACTACATCGGTGAGTGAATGGTTTCCCATTTCCTTTCCATTTACAATAATTTTGCCACATCCACAATTGAGTCGTATAGTATCAAAGGCAGAACTATCCAGAATTATTGATCATATTGAAATATTAATGAAAACAGATTTATGTGTTTTAAGGAGTTATTAAATGTTAAGATTTTTTTACCTTAATTGTATATCTGAATCACAATACGAAATTTTTAAATAGCGTGAATCAATCTTTGCGTTTAATTAAATATAAATATTTAAATAATGGAGAGTTCTAAATTGGTCTCATAAGTCTGCCTTTTGATACTATACGACTCAATTAGACACTTCTATCAAATAGTATAGTTTATCATTTTACAGTATTTTCCAAATTCATCTGAAGCTGAAAATACATTCGGTGTTTCATCGCAACTTCGGATTCAACAATCATTAACACTAGCAATATCACCATTCCCACCAGGACCACTAACGACAGTAAGACCACCATCATCGCTAACACCACTAACACCGTCATCACCACTAACACCGTCATCACCACTATCACCACAGTACACTGTATATGTGCGTAGGTGTGTTAGTGCTTTAGATCGATTTATATTTACCATATTTTTAATTGCCATTTACATATCGCTTGTAAAATATACGCACTTCGTATCAACGAAACACGCTTCCCTTGTTTTTGGATTCACTGCACGTTTCTGACTTTTTGATTTTCAAAGCACACGCATTTTTATTCTAACAAGGAATAAATAAATAATTAATAAATAGAACATATATACTTTGTTTTTAACCACTTTTTTATTTAATATTTTGTCTACCGGTTTCGGAAGTACCCTTCCATCATCAGGACAATATTAAATTAATCTGAAATACAAAATACTGAGATAAATATATACATATTTAGGGTTGGAAGGAGAAGGGTAAAGTGGGAATAACAGAGCGGTTTATTGGAAAAATATTAACCGCTCTGTTATTCCCATAATTTCATCACTTTCCAACCCTAAATATGTATATTTATCTCAGTATTTTGTATTTCAGATTAATTTAATATTGTCCCGATGATGAAGGTACTCCGAAACCGGTAGACAAAATATTAAATAAAAAAGTGGTTAAAAACAAAGTATATATGTTCTATTTATAAATATGGCAAGCCACAAAGTTAATGCTTTTTACGAATATAAAATAATTAATAATTCGCTTGGCTGTCTGGGTATGCGCGTAGTGAAAAAAAATTGAACCAGTTCAAACCAAATAATTCGGACAGAGTTAAAAAATCTTTTTTAACAAAATGCTGGCAAGCAGGTCATACTAATTATTAATTTGAATTACCTACATGGTATTTGAAAAACACAGAAATACCCAATACTGTTAACTAATTCGAATACAAAAACTAATATTTTTTACTTCATTGTTATTTTTTATTAAATAAATAAACAGTACATTGGTTATAGAGTGAAAGATATTTTACAGGCGTTAAGTACCATGCGCTGATCGGTTTATATACTTATGTATATATGTTTCATTGTTTTATCGTATTTATATATAAAATGTTACCAGGTGAAGTGCGTACTGTGTACCGTGTGGTGTATAAGTATGTATGAGTGTGTTAGTAGTTTGAGGTGTGAGAAGTGATATTCTTTGGTGAAGTATGTGTGTGTATATAATATTACTATTCATTACACGTGAAAAATCACGGGATATTAGTCACTCAAATGTTATTGCAAAATGTTTTATGTAGGTATCTCTACCTTGTCGATTGTTTCGATTTGAAAAATATTCTTATTTAATTTGATCATTTTTATTCACAATTCCAATTTTGAAAAGTTGACACTCGTACGTATGTACGTACGCACTCATAAAGAAAAATATTTTAAGTCAACGACTATTGTCAGCAACTAGCGTTATTAAATATAATAACAGGAAAATTGATTAAAGTAATAAATCTGTATGCGAAAGGAAGAACGGAATGAGTCGAAAATCGGAGGTTTTCAGGAGAGCCAAAACAAAATTGAGGATTTTTTTTTCGTGTAATCATGTCATGTCACATGTCTTTTTTAAAAAAATAATCACGCATTATTTTATTTTCTGTCTCATCTCATTTTTCTTTGCCTGATATATATCTAAGGGACAATTCTGCATGCTTAACTCAAAACTTGTTTTTTTTATTCATTTCGTTCTTCCTTTTGCACACAGAAAATAATAGAACCTTGTTGCGACTGTTGGTAGCTCCATTATTGACTATGCAATGAAAGACGGGACTAAATTTATTCACTTGGAGCACTCAGACAGTGGGTAGGAAAACTCCTAAAATTTATACTTAGTTTGCTGCAAAGAATTTTATGGCACTATCTCAAAGGGTAATAAAATAAGCATGAGACATTATTACTGAGTCGATTTGCGTCTTGTTGGCTATTGAGCGTTGATATAAAACGTTGATTTATAAATTGATTGCACCTAGTAGATAAAGCCAGGTTTATTGTCACAGTAAAAAGTACCATTCACTACCAAGCCATTTATATTTTTAAGGGTAGGCACATGAAATGGAAAAACACACATATCTGTCCTAATAGACAATTTTTGGTAAAACCATAGACAAAACATACTCTTTTGTTGTTTTTATTCTTTCTATTTTCATTCCGCTTAGATCGACCTTGCTTGTTTTTCTGAGAATAAGCGTTTTTATTTCTAAATTATATGAAACAAAAAAAAATTGTATCACGGTTTGTTTTCTGTAATATTTATTGGTGAAGAAATTTTTCAACAAATTGTGAACGTGAGCATAAAATTAATGTAAATATTTATTTAATTAAATACATTGATATATTTATGCAATTATAATTTTTGGAATTATGAATTATTTTCTTTATATATTAATTTTATTTTACTCTCCGTAAAGTCGAAATTAGACGGTTTATTTTTCGTTCATCTTTTTTTTTCATTTTGCCTCTTTCACTTGAAGTGGAACGTCTAAGCACAAAATGTAGCAAAAGAGCCGAATGAATTCATTAGTGAAGCGATCAAACAATGTGCACGAACATTCTCTCGGGTTCGGTCATCCAGTTTCATGGTTTTCAAGTGGAACGATCAAACACACTGCTCTTTTTAGAGAATTTCAAGAATTACCAATGTCTCTGAAATCATAAACTAGATGTATATAAAGACAGACCGTTCCGTGAAAATTCTATAAAATTGCTAAATTCAAAATTTAAATTAAAAATCCATGCTTGCACTCACCACCGTTGACGTTTTTTTAGATTTTTTTTTGTCAATTCTTTAATTACAAATCAAACAAATTGCAAGGGACATGACTTCGTTCGACAACTTCATCGAGGAAAACGACGAGTGAACGTTAATTTCTATATCATTCTGTCTGTGCCGTGTGAACACAGAATTAAATGAAAATCAACGTTCACTCGAGTGAACCGCCTGATTCCGCCTTAAGGAGGAGCAATCGCACTATCTTTAGTAATATATTATAAAGATGGTAAATGTAATGAATTATTTGACATTCAAAAATGGCATAGTAAAGTAGGTAAACTAAAAACAACTATTTCAACTGGATGGCATATAAAATGAATACTCTATTGAAGTTTTGGAAATAAGTTACAATAAATCATTATCCAAATCCAAATCCAAAGACTTAATTTGGTTTTAAAATTATTCATATGTCGTGTGTCCTGTTAGTTTAAGTTTGTTATTGGATAATAAAATTTTGTACCACGTTATACCTAGATAATGATAATGATGTTGAGCCGTAGTGATTCTCAACGTTGCAATGGATATTAAACCTTTTGTTTTGAATCTGTTGCTGATAGAATCTAATAGGTGATTTTTTTTTTAGAAAATATTTTTTGTAAATTTGTAAAATGGCATTTTGTTGGTATATTTTTGTTACTGATGGAACATTAAGCTCGCGGAAATTTCGCAAAAAATCGAAACATCAGAAGAATGACGGGTTTAATTACGTGTTTATGTAATTCACACCTGTTGCATAAATAGATATAATAATCATATCAATAACTCAATAATAGTGTTGTGCGGTCCAATCTTTTATGAACGCCATCCCCACCCGTACTGTGTTTTTTTTCTCTGCCACGTGTTGATTGACATCTCTTGAAGAAGCCCATTTCAATTCACGCGCTTGAAAATAATTGAAAAATTCGTTAGTTCCTTGTTGCTTTAAGGTTAGTTCAAACTTTAACGCTTACCATCTTGGGGGTTAAAAAGTTATTATCAAGTCATTGAAGAAACTAAGGAATTAAACGTTTTTCAACTTGTTACTGGAAACTTTTTTTATTTTACACTTACTCTACATAGGTAACCTTGAGGGAAATTATTTCCCCTCAGGTCATCTTTGAGAAAGCTGTGTGGAGGGTCTTTTTGAGGAAAGGAAAGAATGAACCTTGATCTTAAAGAGATCTATTTGAGGGCAAATCATTCCACAGCCGAGCTGTTGTTGAACATAATAACGAGTCGTAAAAGCGACCCGTTCTCATGTATCGAATCTCAACCGTGTACAAATGTTGGGCGCGCGTTTGGCGAGTTTTCAGACTATGCACCGATGCTGAACAGATCAATGACACAAGTTCCTCGGAGCGAATTTCATTGAAATACCGGTAGAACAAGGACAGCATTCCCACCTGACGTGTCTGTGCTCCAAAGATTGCAATCCGCTTGTTAATATGAGAGAATCTATCAAACGAACCGCCCGTTTCTGTACAGAGTCAATGGTTTTTATAAAGTGTTTGTCGGTTAGTGTACAACAGTTTATAAAATTGTGACTTGTTTCCGTTAAAACAGTTAAAATAAAAACTGTAAGAAACAAATTCCGTTGAAGTAATCTTCTTTCCGGGAAAATTTGTTTTCATTTTCCATTTTTTTTTCTTTGAGTATAAAGCCGCTACTTTGGTTCTTGTTTGTGAAGAAACCTTGCGTGTATAATTGGGAATTATAATAATAAGAGGCGTAGCGGCCATCCGGCCAGCCCGCGGGCAATAAAAATACAAACATCTTTTTCTTACGAGCGTCACACATGACGACCAATACGCTGGCTGTTGACATATAATAATAAAAATATAATTTCCTTGTGCGTACGAATGTGCTACTTTTAAGCTTACGACTGATATGTATATGCTAAGATAATTAATAAACTATAAAAATAATCTTTTCAAATCCAGACAAGCGCATGAGTACAAACCTATAATATATTTTATCAGATGATTGTTTTTATACTCTGTTTGAAATATGAGTACCTACTAAAAATATAAATTCTCATCTTAAATTAAACACATAATGGCCTGCGTGGTCGAGTGCTAAGACGTTTGACCACGAATGCATGTTCGAACCCGGCGTACGCAAATAAATTTGATTGAATTAATATGTGTCATAACACAGCTAATACATATAAAATAATGTATGTTATATTTGCGGCACGTTTCAGTGTGGTAGATACTCCAAGTATCGTCCTAGTGAAACATCCCAACCTTCCTCTTCCCCATATCCTTCACCTCCCCACTACCTTCAACCATACAACATACCCCCAATCGGGAATGCCATAGTATTACTAGCGCTAGACGGTTGAGAGCAGTTGGGACTCTTGTAAGGTACGCTATAAAAAATAAGCGCCCAGCGCCATTGAGGCGATATTTCACAAAAATAACGCTATATAAATTAATAATGTATTATTACAATAAAAATATCGGTACTCGCGTATTTTGCGAAATAATTTTGAAAGTTTAAGTTGGGTTATGTAAGGTGGTAGATACTCATGTAATATCTATAAAAAAACCTAACCTTAACTTTTTAGTCAATAAATTAACACTTACACAATCAACTTTTCAACCTTAGGAGAGACCTGACTGCCTCTTCAAAGTGTATCCATTACCAGTCTCTTGTTTTTTTTCCCTCCAATTATTTATATCTAAAGAAATGTTATTTACCTATGCACCATCCATCCACCTAAGTTTAAGTCTCTTATTCCGATTTCGTTCTACGGACTTTTCAGAGAGAAGCCTCTTTAGTGGTCGGCAACACTTCCATCTTTTCCACGTGTACTGCCCATCGGAACTGTTCCAGTTTTATATATTTTATAACTGAGAGCTTTTATTTGAATATTTATTCGTGGTTGTGCCTCTTCCGCAAGATGCGATTTTGTTCTAAAGCTCCTAAAAGCACTTCTTTGGACCTCCCCTTTCGCTATTTCAGGGTCTGAAATATATCGATAGTGTACTTAACTGCCTAAAAAAAATAGACCATGTCCATTTTTATGCAAAAAATTAGTTGGGTACGCCATAAGACGCATAAATGTTTTTTTTTTTATATAAGTCCTAAATAAATGTACTCTTCTTATATTTGTGAAAAAAAAACCAGTAAAACCAACTCCATTCGTTAGATTACTTCAGAATACAAGTAAACCAAAAGCCAAACATGTACGAATATGGTTTCAGTTAACTGTTGCTGTTGAAATATGACGTTGTCATCTGAAACGAAGTTTTCACGTGATTTTGGACGAAACAATTGGCTTATTTCTAACAAATTTAAACAATTTCATATTGGGCTGCCGGAAAACATCAAAGATATGCCAATTAACAATTTTTAAAATAGCCTGTAAGAACCATTGAAAATACATCAGTAATATCGAAGTAGTATATACAAGTTATAATATTAGTATTAAGTCAAAAAGAATATAAAATATAATTAGATACTTAGTAAGCTTTAATGTACAAGTAACTAATATAAAAAAATAAAACTAAGAATAGTGATTACTTAATATCGAATTTTATGCATTTAGATATATCACTTATCAGGTACTTATTTAGCGTTTTTTTAATATTTTTTTTTTTTAATAAAATTTTCTGGATCTCGGAAACTAAGAACATGTGTTTTAAATAATAAATGTTTTGGTATTAATTTAATTAAAAAATTGCATTAATCCTAAAAACGTACAAAGAAATTGTGACCTGGTGTATTTGTATTCTCACTATTAAACGAGGTTTTGAGAGAAAGCACCATTATCTTTAAAAATTGAAAATCGTAATTATCCATTAGATAGTTGAATAAATGGAAAATTCCTCACAAAAAAGATAAAATATGCTGATTGAAATGACTTCGAAGTGGAATATTTCAGAAGCATTTTTTTGTAACATGGTCTACTTGTATTTCCAAACCGTGAAATGAAATGCCTACTTGTGAAATTTTATATCTAAGATATCCCTGAATCATAGGAACTCGGTAAGCCACTAATCTCCCCATTTTGTCCAAAGAAAAAAAAAAAAATAAAAAATGATTTATTGTAACGTCTCTTTATTTCCGAAATGAATTAGCAGATAATGAAATTAATTAAAATTAATGTACTATTTAGCAGCGATTGATTTTACTTTACGTCCATAATAATTAGCGCCGGGGACATTAGGGGTAATTATCGAAAACGTGATGACCGGAATTTTAAAAGGCGGGGAATTTATTTCAGTCATCAGGAAAAGTTGGGGTGAGTGATAATTCACAATGATTAAGCCTCCCGAGTATGACAGCCTCGAATTTCCCGCAAACTTTTTGCCACCAGAGAAGCGGATGAATTACAATAAACAAGATTAACTTACTCGGAACGGAACCGGAAACACTGCCTCCACTGCGCGGCAAAAGGAACAGCAGGAAGAGATAAATGAATGACGATGCTAATAAGACTCATTTTCTGCTTTTCTTTATGCTGTTGCCGACGCGTTTAGCTTCTTACGTATATTTCTACGGGATTTATGTTTTAATTTAACGGACCGTTTTGTATGAGACTAGGAGTAATACCCGGGCTTGCTTGACTATTAGCACATTCTTTTACATCTTTTTTGTTATTCAAATAATGAAAAAAAAAACGTAAAACCGTATTGTTACCTAACTAAATAACTAACCATCACGCCGTTTTCCTACAAAAGTAAGTAAAAAGATGGACCGCCAAACAACTCGGTTCTGGCCCACACTCTTTGCTTCGTTCACTTAATTCACTTGATCGTGCCATGCCTTCCTCAGGCGTCCCCGGCTTCTTTTTTCCATTCACTTTCACGTCATATACGAGGCCTGTTCAAAAGAAAAGGTGAATTTTGAATTTTCGCGGGTTGTGTACATTCGATTATCGATTTTTTTTTTGTTGGTACACATATGTTTATCATATGTTAGCATTATCAGCCATTATGGATTAGTGGTTTGTTTTTGACAACTGGAAAGGTTAGTCACGTTTTTATGCATTCTTCGATTTTTTTTACTTTTGCAAAAAATGGATCAAAGAATATGTATTAAATTTTACGTTAAAAATGGAATAAAGTGCTTCAACACACTTAAAATGTTGACTGTGGCATTCGGCGAGTCTACTTTGTCTAAAAAAAGTGTTTATAAGTGGTACAAGCGCTTTACAGAAGGCCGAGAAGATGTTAATGACGATGAGCGTCTTGGAGTTGTGGAAAAACAAATCATGGATTTTATTCTTTGATCCATCTTTTTCAAAAAAGCCCGCGAAAACTCAAACTTCACCTTTTCTTTTGAACAGGCCATATATTCTTTTCACACTCCTTCGTTAATTTTATCTACATGCCCAAACCATCTCAGCGTCTTTTTTTATTTTATTCATTACGCGTACAGCAGCCTTGCATTCTTTCCGGGTGTTTACATTTTTAACACCGTCATACATGGTTTTACTGCACATACGCCTCAAGAATCTCATTTATATAGCGTTCAGTCTACTTTAATCCTTCTTCTGTCAGTTCCATGTCTCATTGCCATAGATCAAGGTTGGTAAAAGCACTCTATTGTAGACTGCTAGCTTCTCTTCTTTCGACATTTTTTTAATTTATTTATGCCTACAGCGTTCAGTCCTCCATTACATTGTACATCAATATACGGTAATATATAAATTCAGTACTATATAATTTCACGCATAACATTAATAGAGAATAACCGTATTGTTTTAAAGTAAATTAAGATACTTCAAAGTTCTTTTGCTCATTATGACGTTGCGAGCTGAAAGTTATATCAATGAACTATTAATTTCAGATAGTCAAAGCTAAGAATATTTCATAATGTTTCATCTCGTTACTCGAGAGTTCTTGCAGCTTCAAAAAACAGATTTCTATTACATGCTTATGATTTCAGAAGCAGATTTATTGATAAAGAAAGTGAAATACATCATATGTGTGCATTTAAAACTTATATTTGTTTTATAAAACTGTAAAATTTGTTTATATTTATTATATCTAGAAACACACATGTAGGTATGGCGGAGTATGTATTGAAAAAAACTTGATAGTTAGTCATTTATAACTAGTTATTGGATACGAGTACTGTATCAAAATATAACTAGCCATTGGAAATGAGAGCTAGATGCCGTCAACGTCCAATGCTATTGACAACATGTTGGGTCAACAGTTGGATAGCAATTTAGCTACATACGAATATGATCCAATGCAATGCAGCTTCAACTGAGTTAACTTTTGAACTTTCTCCCGCTGAGTATGTAGGTACCTATTGTTGTACCTTTTGTGCCAAATAAACAAAAGGTGTAAGAGTGTATAATTCGTGAACGATATTATGCGTAATTTTGACTGATTTTTTCCTTGTATACCCACCTATCGACGTCTTTGTGGATTTTCCTATCCAAAACGGCCGATACGTAGCGTCAAACTTCAAGTGACTACCGATAGCATGTAAAATATAGCTGTTGTAAAATAATACGCCCGATATATCGTCGCGTTAACGTCTGCGTTATTTCGAACAGTTATATTCAACAGTTGACAATTCCCAACGATAACGGCGTTGGCGTTGTTTAAAATACTTGTCAACGCTCAGTACCATTGGATACCTCTGTATAATTGAAAAAAATATACGCGTTTCTTTGATCCTTAAGAGCCAAAATGCAGTAGCATATTGATGCACCATAATACGAAGAGCCGTCGCCACCGAAAGCTTTCAAATAAATACAGTGTACCGCTATCAAGGCGGGTAGATTGTAGTTCGCTCATCCATAATAATTCTCTCCGTGGAGGGAGACCTCAGAGGCGAGATTGTTATTTGATGCCACCGCTGTAAAGTTAATTGGAAAAGCTTTAAGCTTTCTACAGCTCGTAACTTCTTCTCGGTGGGTCCTTGCTTAAGCTTTCCTTCCGAACATCCTCCCAACACTAGACATTATACTGAACTTGTCTTTTAATCAAAAGGTTAATGGGTATTAACGCATAGTCAGCACCTGACGGGGAGATTGAGAAGTCAAAAAAATATGTTAATATCATTTTGCAGGTAGTTTTCTTCTGCAGTTAAATGAAGCGACATAACTTGGATGACATAAGTGCAATATAAGATAATGAGGTATTTTTAGTACAGTTCCGTTATTTTGAAAACACTACACTTGTTGGATATGAAGCTGCGAGAAAACACCGAATGTGTTTTAGGCTTCAGATGGATTAAATAGTAGACTTCAAATAATAATTGAAAAAAAATATTAGTGCCTTATGGAAATGTTTGATTATAATCGTAGAAAGAATTTTAAGAAGGGTAAACCGATTCACTCACCAATAAATGTTGAGTGAACGAACGAACGATGCACGAAACACTTCCTTATACTTGAACGAAGTGCCAATCTGGTCCCAACTGGTCATTGTCTGTGGTGACATACTATCATGGTTAGGTATGTAGGGAATTTTTATAAAAGACATGAGGGTAGGAATTCCACATAATATCAGTTTAAAATCTAAAAATATTATTAAATTAAAATTGTATTTTACACACTATTAATTAGTTCGAATGCTTTATCCATGGTGTGAGTAAATTGGTGTAAAAAATCTATAAATAAAGCAGATAAACTTTGTTTAAAACCACTTTAATTTTTCAATATTATATCGTTTTGTTTTGGAAGCACCCTTCCATTATCAGGACAATATTTAAATTGCAAATAAATCATTTTTACGAATATAAAATAGATAAAATCAATGGCAATTTTGATAAAATACCTTATTACTGTGTTGACACCATTTAAACACCTGCATTTTTACAATTGAAGATTTAAAAAAGCCTAGTTGTATGAACTCCTGTTAAATTTGACATCGTTACAAATAGTAAATCAGTACTCTTTAGATTGTTTTTAAATTTTCCACAATAACGCCCTCCGTTTATCGCCATTTATCGGTTCCGATTATCCTTTGATCACTTCAGTCGTCAATAATAGCCTTTTTAAAGCTTATTAATTGAACTTCTGAATGACAGTAAATTTAACCACCGCTTTATTTATAACAGCGATGGAGCTACATGGAGCTACATGCAGCTAAATGGAGCTACCTGACCTTAGCAAGATATATAGTAACTCAACTCGGGTGTTAAAAAAAGCTTTCCACTATCTAAAAGTACAAACTTTTATTCAATTTTTGTTTTATTCAACAAAACAAAAAGTTAATACTCGGAACCACCGGAACTATGGCATTCTCCATTTGAAATATGTTGTGAGGCTGTGGGAAGGGTAGGAGATAGATAAGAGGATAGTTGGTAAGTACCTGGGAATACATAAGCAAACTTACCGGCGATACCGAGAACACCTACCACTTCAACAAATATGCCCAATTCAACGCTTTGTAATGTCAACATTTTAAGAAAATCATTAATTTTATGATGCCTTCTTTCCTCACAATTGCAGTATTTTTAGTAAACACAAAGGTAAATAAATACACATTGACCCAGACAAAGAAATGTTACCGGCAACTCTTAATATAAAGGTTTCTCTTTGATGTTCTCATAACATTTATTTGATATCATTATGATAAATTACCTTCATCCGGCGCGATGTTCTCTGTGTTATATATTTAAGAATGGAAACACTAGAAGTCATTTACAAACAAGCTCCAGAACTGCGCTAACGATGTACATTGGAGAAAATTCCCAAGGAGAAAAATGGAAAAAAAGCAGTTTCACAAAATTATTGCTGGATTCCAGGTAGACTGTCTTGAATCTCGTGGTTCATAGATAAGGAACTCTTGCCTCTTCACTTTCCTAAGTAGGGGGAGAATAATATGAAACTTACCCCGTAGAGAAAGGGGGTCAGTTTCTCGAGAAGATTCCTCTGACGGCGACGAGGGACGAGATTCAATTGAATAATGATAACGAGGGGAAGTCGCTGTTTGATCTTTCAAGTAGTTAAGAGATGCTCTCTAGTTTTTATTATTAAAATAGGTAGTGGGACTAGAGAGCCATAGTGGAACTCAAACATTAAATTTAGACCGGTTGGTAGCTGGATGGATAAATGCGTCGGGTTCCCATAAACAACTCAACTTCATCTCCTCTGCTAAGGGAGTCCTCCATCATTGCACAATCAAAATTTTCCGCTTAATATGATGGCGGTAAAAGTTCTAAAAATTTTATTAGATTATTCGTAACCCGGAAATGTTTGTCTTTCTTTTTAAGAAAAACAACAAAAAAACAAGATGGTAATTCAATTAATTCCAGGGAACGAAGCATTTCTTGGAATGGTTATAGTTGTTTCAGATAACCGAAATCGATCTAAATATTCAGGTATTTCCTACCTTCTCCGCTGTCTTCAGAATCAAAAAATACCACTGTTAGGGTTACCAAAGCGTTATTGGCTCCCAGCAGTCGAGAATCCTAGGCAGAAATCACATTTAAAAAATAAAACAATTCTGAAATTTCGTATATACAAAGTCTCTTGGTTGATTAACAAAAAGCTCACCATTATGATGCCACTATTATTAAAATAAGTTTATTAAAGTGTATAATTTTACTTCCTTTAATAATAACAGTGAACTTATAAAGCGCGGTTTTGTGATATTTCACCTCAAGTGCGCTTCAAAAAAAAGACCACCATTCAGAATTGAAACGTTGCTTGAAATAGCTTTAGCCGCCGTGTTTGGTGATTTAATAGCTGCAAATCTGAATAGCCAGGTACTTCCCAACCTTCCCTTTCCTCGTCTTCTTACCCTCCCTACTACCTTCAGCCTCACAACATACCCCTTTGGGGGTGCCGTAGTATCATTGGCTCTAGATTGTTGGGAGCAGTAGAGATTCTTGTGCGGTATGCACATAAAATTGAATGAATTGCTGTGCCTCAATCATCACAATACTAACTATGGGTATAATTCTTTAATGTCCAGAATGTCAAAACTTGTTAACTCAAGCCATGGTCTTGAAATTTTTGGTAGCAGTCTAAATGATTTTTGTCATTCTTTACGACTCTACCAAAACTTACACTAGACCATGGCTTGAATGTTCCTTCTTATGTTTATTTTGCCTTATTTTTTGTCATCGCTTCATTTATTATTATGTATATGCTATTCCTATACGGGCTCCATGGTCGAGTGGTAAGACGCTCGACTACGAATCCAAAGGTCGCGGGCTCAAACCCGGCGTGCGCTAATAACTTTATTTAATTAATATGTGTAATAACACATTTAATTCATATAAAAATAATAAAAAAGGATATATTTGCAGCACCTTCCAGAATGGTAGATACTCCAAGTATCGCCCTGGTGAAAGACCACCATTCAGAATCGAAACGTTGCTTGAAATGGCTTTAGCGGTGTTTGGTGACCAGATCTGAATAGCCAGTTACTTCCTCAACCTGCCTCTTCCCAATCTTCTTCCCCTCCCCACTACCTTCAGCCTCACAACATACCCTATTTAGGGATGCCATAGTCTCACTGACTCTAGACGGTTGGGAGCAGTTGAGATTCTTGTGCGGTATTCATATTAAACAAAAACAAAAAAATCCTTCTCTGTTGCTCTTTTTTCCATTTCGTGTTTTATGTGTATTTTTTGTGATTGGACTTTAGTCCGTTAATTTATAAATAAATAAATAAAACAAAAAAAACTTACTCAACTAGGAAATGCGTAGGTATAATAAATTAAATAAAAACCTTAAGTCCAATTTTCTTTTCCCAAAGATTTATTTGTAGCAATAAAATCTCAGTGATCGACCCTTGTATCGCGTGTAGCAAATAAATGCGGGCAAGATTGTGTCTCATTAGCCGACAGAAGAAAGGCCTAGGTAATAAGTGGCTCCCGGGGGAGGGAGGCTGACCCGCGCTAAGTGGATGTCTATTGGCAGGTAATGGCAAAGTTCCGTGCCCAAGGTAATGTACCTATATAGTAATATATAATCTCACTATGTGATGCGCATTAAAGTAGCCCCTGGACCGTGTTGCTTTTTCACAGAAACAGAGGCGAGCGAGTGACCAGGGCTTGTCAAATGTTTGAAATTTTTGTATTATTATGATTTATTTAAAGATGATTGACGGTGATTTAGCATCCTTACGGTCGAGAGTATCATGCAGTTTGCCCTTTTTTAATGTGAATACCGCGAAAGTGTTTCATCTTTCCGGAGCCGGTGGGAATATGGCATCCCCAATCGGGGTATTTTCGAGGCTGAAGGGAGTTGAGAGGGGATTGAGATTGAAAGAGAAAGGTTGGCCAGCACCTGGCTATTTTAAAGATTTAAACTAGCCTCAAAAAACTAGGGGTATTGTATAGAGCCTGCAGATAATAATAATAAGCTCACCGCAAATGAGCTTCACAATAAATTACCTAACTTATATATAACAACGAGGAAAGAATATACAATGGATATAAATGAAAATTAAAACAATCTAAAATCATGATCGTTGTCATAACGAATGAAACAATGTTCAGATACGGGTATAACAGTTCATGATTAGGTACATCAACAGATTAAAACATAATTTACTAGAAATACCTGAATATATAATGCGAAAGTGAATGGAAGGAGAAGTCAAGGACGCCCGAGGAAGACATGGCACGATCAAGTAAATCAAATACTTGAATCGGGTCATGAGAAGAATAACAGAAGAGGATGTATGAGACGATGTATGAATGTGAATGAAGCAAGGGGTGTGTGCCAAGACAGAGTTATATGGCGGTCCGCCTATCTTGGAAAACACTCCTTGCTTTATTCACATTCATACATTGTCTCATACACACTCTTCTGTTATTCTGACTCTTTACATGGCCCGATTCAAGTATGCGATTCACTTGATCGTACCGTGTCTTTCTCGGGTGTCATATATTATTTTAGCACTCCTTTCTTCGTTAATTTGCCCTAAATACCTAAACCATTTAAGCGTCCCTTTCTTGATCCTATTTATCACGTTTACATCAGCCTTGCATTATTTCCAGACACCCACATTTTTAACACGGTCGTACATGGTTTTTTACACACACGCCTCAGGGATCTCATTTCTACAGCATTCAGTCGACTTTCATCCTTCCTCTGCCAGTTTCATCCCTCACTGCCACGCATCAGGGTTGACATAAGCACTCCATTGTGGAATGCTAGCTTCGCTTCTTTGAATTTTTTTTTTATTTGCGCTAATAGCGTTTTATTATTGATATTTCTAACATTATATCAAAACACAAAGTATTTAAAATATTTAGCTGCCAGAAAAGCTAAACAACCGCTTTCACATTCGAAGGTTCAAGTAAAAAAACCTCTGAATAGATTATCCTCGTCGGAGTTAAGTGTTAGGGCCTGGTGCAGACCTGCAGACTTTCCCCCACCGGAATATGACAGATCGGCTCGTCCATGCGATTTAGTAGCCTTCGTGGCGTAATCATCCACGCTCTTGACTTTGAGTGGAGAGGATACGAGTTGAACTAAAATATATTGATTTTTTATCAACAACTATACGAACCCTTTTATTCTACCACCATGTTATTGCAGAAGGCAAAAGTAATGGTGAAAAAAACTTATCCACCGCGTTGTGAACTTGATTGTTATTTAAAAGTTTCAACACTAAGGATAACTACAATTTTTTTATATGAATCCATCACTTTGGTAGTTTGACATTATATTAAAATAAAAGAATACATTTATTTAAACCGTGAATTTATTATGTTTTAACACCAACTGGTTTCGCTTAGATCAAGTTTCGTCAGAGCACATATATTTATTTAGTAAATTTATTATAATGAAACCCGACAAATCTCGATCTATACGTAACCGGTTGACGTTAAAACATAATAAATTCGTTGTTTACCATATAACAGAATGTTTTTTTATTTGAATACTATAAATGATTTATCTGTAAATTCTACACAGGCAGCTAGGAAAATGTCTAAGGTTTCCAGTGAATAAAATTCTTTTACTTTAACCTTTTATATTCTGTAATTGAATTTTAGGTAAAACGTTCGAAAATGCCTTCGCTGGTTTTCAAACTGCGCTTGCTAGTGTGTTTTAATATAATTCAAAAGATCACATTAAAACTAAATTATTCACTAGAAACCTTAGACATTTTTCTAACTACTCAAGTAGAATTTCAGATATATTATGAGTAGTCTTGCCAGTATTGAAATGCTGCAAAGTGACGTTTAGCACCATTGCAGAGTGCTGAAGCTAAATAGGTATACATGTACATATTTTATCAATCTGTCTGAATTCACTGGCAACTACTGCCCAATATTTCATCCTCTTTGACTGAAAAAATGGTGGAGACAAAGGATACAAAAAAAATGAAGGTTTAAAAGGACTTGACTATCCAGATCTGTTCATTCAACAAAGCTATGGGTATTTTAGTGACAATTATATTATTCTATGTAGTCTCTCATAATGGTAATTCATAAAGTACATCCCACTTTGTTGCGAGGCAAAAATTTGCTATATTTTAACTACATACGTTCAAGTCCCAACTGGTCATTTTTTTTCTACCTTTACCAGGTTTTGAAACTCCAACATGCAGGTCGAAGAGTTAAGCCGTTTGAAACAAAGGTCATTTACCAAAATACTGTTATTGTGTTCTGTGAAAGTATCACCAGTTTGAACTTCACTGGTTTTCTGTTCTATTCATAATATGATCACATTTAACTGGAGCGAAATGACATTAGCCTCGTGGATGTGTGTGTTTACGTATTACGGGCAGCCACTGTGAACCCTTTGGGATATTTAAAACTTTCAGTCTTCGTGAGTGCTCCATTGTGATAACCTCTGAAAGAGAACTGTTAATTACATGCAGTGGCGGCGGGTTCATGTTCACACGAAATTTTAAGTGGCAAAGTATGCACACATCGTAAGGAAGGTATGCGCGGAAAGTACAAGCGCAAACTAATTATGCAACATCGTTATTATCGTGATTAAAAATCTTTTTTCAAGTGTTTATTTTAGACCGGATGAATTTTACCTTAATAATAATGAAAACAGTGAATTTATATAGCATTTTGTGACAGCTAATCTCAAGTGCGCTTCACACTTAACTACCTAATCTAATAATATTAGGTTATTCTATAAGAAAGAGAAAATAACATACAACATATATCTGTGCAAATTAAAACTAGCTTAAATCATAAATCGTTATCATAAAACATGGAAAAATGATTGAAGATTTGGGTGTAACAGTGCATGTGTACATCGAAAAAAAAAAAAAACTTAGAAGCTAAAGGTGAAAAAAATTGAAGATTTCAACTATGTGTGATATATAAATAAATTTGTTAAGGCAATAAAAAAGACATAATGTTGAAGACAGGGTGTTTGTACGTAATCATCAATAATAAAGTATTATGAGGTAACGATTCTAACATTACAAATGCTTATTGTGTGAATATAACAAATAAAAAAAGAAACAAAAAATATTTTTTGGTAGTAGGTATATGTTTTTCAGTAGACAGTAAGGACATTGAATAACAAGAATTACAAGTAAAGGAGAAAACCAAAACTAAGCAAATTAAGGGCGTTTAAAAGAAATCGGACATCTTCAGACCAGTGTTAACATTTCCAACTAATTAGGTATAGGAAATGTATCTTTGTATATTCTTTAAAACAACTTTAAGTATATTTTTAAATTCTCGATGCCAAGTAGATAAATAAAGTCGGGGATGCCCAATAAGACATAAGGACGATCGAGTGAAACAAATACTTCGATTATGCCAAAAACCGGATTAACAGAAGAGTTTGTATGAAATAATACAAAAGGCTGATGTGAGCGTAATGAATAGGATCAAGAAAAGGACGCTTATATGGTTTGGGCATGTAGAGCGAATGAACGAAGAAAGGAGTGTGAAAAAAAAAAAATGAAACGAAAATCAATAGAAGAAGAAGACGAGGACGCCCGAGAAAGACATGGTACGATCAAGTATATCAAATACAGTCACGTGAAGAGTCAGAATAACAGAAAAGTATGTATGAAACGATGTATGAATGTGAATGAAGCAAGGAGTGTGTGCCAAGACAGAGTTATATGGCGGTCCGTCCTCTCTGCCTACCCCTGCGGAGAAACAGCGTGATGGTTAGTTATTTAGTTTGTATGAGTGTAAATGAAGTAAGGTTATTATCCAAGTTAGAGTTATTTGGCGTTCAATACACTCTGCCGACCTCTGCAAGAAAACTTAAATGGGGTTGATTGTTAGTAAGTCAAAACTTAAATACTAAAAAAAGTTATTTTTATTTAAATCGTTTTATATGTTTTCACAAGTAACTTTTTTTGACTCTGCCTCAGATGCTATAAATATTTAAAAAATATAGTGGAAAAATATATTATTATTTTGTATTGCGATTCGACTCAAAATCACCTAAAAATATTTAAATCAAAAAGCATATTCTTAGTGTTCACATTGCACATTTAAATATAATTTTGAATTTAATCTGTAAGATCACGATTTTGAATGAATTTATTTATGATTTCGCAATTAATGTTCTTAATCCAATAAACGTTTCCAGCCTCATACGGATAATCTCGTTTTGTAAGCAATATATTTATTTCAAATCCTTTAATCCTTACAGCTTAAAATTTCTCCTCGGAAAAGGTTACGAACAACAACGTTGTTTCATTGAGTGTAAGCTCCACATAATTTGCTTCACATCATTTTCATTTAAAATGGCCAAAACCCTTACTGTAGTTGCTTCGTTTGTTATTTTGATTACATTTTAATATGTCTATGATTGATCTTAGCACTGAAGAAATAAACTGTCGAGTCGTGAGCGTGGCTTTGACCCAAAACTTTGGTGAAATTAATAAAATATTTTCAAATACCAAAATTCTTTCTCGATTAGAAAATCAAAATTATTAGTTTTTACGGAGCCTAGGAGTCGAAAAGTTTTACGTTAATTGGCGAAATAAGTTTTCCCTATAACCAGTATAGAGACTTTTCTTGAGATTATCTGTTCGGTAGCTTTAAGCAATGTATTTCTACTATACAAAAAGCTTCACATTATGATAAACAACAGTTTTCAAATCACTGACAAAATAATTATTCCAAATGATTAATTCTGCTTCGGATTGAAATGTTTTCCATTACATTTTGCTTGGTTCCTTAATAAGGGAAGGAATTCTTTACTGGATAAATTGGGGGCATAGGTGGGTAGCGGGGGAGGAGGGTGGTACAGCCAGGCGCCGCGGCCTATTAGAGGATATAGCCAGGGAGAGGTCAATGAAAAGGGGTTGAAAGAACAACCCCGCCATTAGGCATGTTAACCCAATGCCGCATCCTTGATTTATAATCCCATTTGTTTTCAAACTGAATTTTAATTGAAAGATATTTTACCCGGAGAGGAAAAAATAATAAATATTTTTTCAGGCCTGAAAATTTAATCAAAAAGATATGGATTGAAATATGAGACGTGTTGCTATTTCATTTTAATAGCGGAGCATTTTTTTTCGAAATAAAACTCGTTTAATATCGAAATGCGACGTGAAACCATTTAGATAAATCGATTTAAATATGAATTTATGATAAAACTTCCGTAGCTGTTGTTTCCACTGACTTAATTTTGACCAAGCCGATTTCATCTTGCAACAACCATCTTCAGATTGGTAAAATTTAAAGTGAACTTTTTCATTAAGGGAAATTAATCTATGATTGAGTTAAAAATCAATTTAAAACTTACGTACGTAATGCTATATTCATTGAATTTCCAGGATATTTCAAAAATATAAAAAATCATCTAAAAAATTAATTCAAATATTGCAAAACACCTTACAAAAAAAATACGAACTTGTCAAGGGAACATTCCAATTACTTTGTATATTCCGTAAAAATGGTCGAATATATAATCTTTTAGAATAGTTTAAAAAAAATACGTCATTTAACCAGAACTTTTATCTGATAAGTATTGTAGATAACTAAGATCCATTTGCTTCTCTTAGAAATGTTAAATATCTGTCAATCAATCGTTGAAACACATGAAACCTTCAATTTAAGTTGTATTTTAATCCAAAAAGAGTAATCAGCGATTACTTGTTAGGTCGGTTATCGTAAAAAGGTAATAAAAGTTTTCTCCGGAAATGTCATGAAGAGAATCGAAAACATTTTTTTTTTCTGAAGAGAGTTTGGTCATTAGATTATACAATGTTTTTCGAAGGTGAAACACTAGGCAAAATAAATGCAGGTGCCTCGTGTTTAAATTGTGTTCTAAATGATTAAAACATTTTCTAAAGAACATTTCATTCGGACGGACGACAGATTAAAGTGCTAGAAGCCATCATCATCAGAGTTAAGCCTTTTTCAAAAGAGTGAATAACAATTGGACTCTCATTGGGGAAAATACCGAGCAGATTATCTCAAAGCTTTTAATAACATCGTAAAAAAACTGAAGTTTATTTGAAATGGTAAAAAATATATTGTTTTGGACTGAAGATATAAATATTTATCAGGTAAATATACTGGTATTAATCCCAAATGCATGTCGAAAACAGGAAGCAGCTTACAATTCGGGAATTTTAATTCTGTCGCTTGGAACTGACAGCCTGTTACGGGGGTGTAAAATGAAACCTCCCTTTCATAATGGAAGTTGTCATAGCGGGGGAAGGAGCTATTAATACTGCCGATTGTTACCCACCCTTTACTTTGATGATGAAAAAAGCGATTTAATTTAAATATCACCCGATACTTTTAATTTTCTTAAAAGTAAAACATTGACAAGTGAACAAAGTTAGTTTGCAGTATGTCTATCATTACCCCATTCAAATATATTATCAATTTGCAGTAGATAATAAGATGTTAGAAATTAATAATGTTGATATCTACTAAATAAAGATAGGCACAATGAAAAACTTTGTTAAGCACAAGAAGGTACTGGCTGTTGTAACCTTTTTAATGTGATTTCTGAATAAATAACGTAAATTTGATGATTTAACGCATTTGGAAAAGGCGATTAATTTACTTATATAATTTACGATCATCGTCTGTTACAACAGTATAAAAACACTTTTTAGCGTGTAAAAAAAATTGCGAATTTCGTAATGCGATAACACAGTTTAAAAAATATATGTTTATGTGCCGAACACTCATATGTAATAGGCAGAATATTTAATACAGAAAAAAGGAATGTGTAATTAGTGAAATAATTAATTCGCTTTAGTGCTAGCATTACTAGCGTAACGCCACTTTAAAACAAGGGGTTCCATCGAAGCTAGACTAAAGTTAGTTATTCAGAAACTGGGTGTACTGTACAGGATTCATAAATACTTTAATAGTATACAACTGCTGACCTTGTACAAATTGCAAGTGCGCCTTACTGTTGAATTTGACAGCCACCTCTGGTCTGAAGCCACAAAATACATAAAAAAGCCCAATACTGTGCAGAAACAGTTTGATAGTTCCTCCAATCTTAAGAAACCGATTTAAATCTTTGGGGCACAGGCATCAGGTGGGAATGCTGCGCTTGTTCTATCGGTATTTCAATAGAAGACGGTCCGAGGAATAAACGTTATTGATCCCTTTGACACCGGTGCATAGGCAGGAAACTCGCGAAATGCGCACCCAACATGTGTGCACGGTTGACATTCGTCATTTGAGAACGGGTCGCTTTTACGACTCGTTCTCGTATTCAACAGCTCGGATTTGCAATGATTTGCCGGCCTCCTATAAAATGGGCCTCTTCAAGATTTAGATTCACTCCTTCCTCTCCTCAAAAAGACCCTCCCCACAGCATCTCCAAAGATAGGCCACCAGGGAAATTATTTCCCTCAGGGCCTTCTGTGTGGAGTTGACGTTTAAAAAGTAGAGGTAGCATGTACATATTATTTTGCGAAAGCGAGAGGAAATTTGGTTACATGGTTATTTTATTGTATTTGTTTAGGTTTATATCTGAAATACCACAAATTACGTGAATGTATTAACTAATCTGTAGATCCAAGGGATTGGTAAATACAAATTGGATATGATGGTAGCTATATGTATTGCTATAAAGAAATATGTTTTATTTATATTTAATTTTAGCAGCATGGCTTGGTCCGTAAAAGCAAATATACATGCAACTGTTGGATATGCTAAATATAATAAGGATTATTGCGAATTACTTACTTTCTTAATTAATTTCTTTCATCATATTTAAAATCTGTCACGACTTGATGATAAGCGCCATTTAACGTTTGATTCATTTCCGTTAAGTATGGATTGTCGGTCCGTTTCAGCGTTTAAACAAATTGTAAATAACTGAAAAGCATAATTGTTTTGTTTTTATGCATTGCAGCTGATCACAATTAATTTGAAAGCCTAAAAGGGTCTAGAATTGGCGTTTAGCGGGAATCATTAAAATTACTGAAAAACAGAATGGCGCTAATTGTCTGATTGTGACGATGTCAAATGAGACAAAAGTATAAAACAGTTATATATTATATTTACAAAATTATTAAAATCGATTATTTTTTAGATTTATGCACTTAAGTTCTTTATAAAATAGTTTGTATACCATTGTATGCAAAAGTCCAATGAAAATCATAAATAAATAAAATACATTTCTGATTTTGACAGAGGCCTGCACTCCCCACCGACCTTTCTTCTAAGATGTGACATAAGCATTAACTAAATATTCCCAAACGCCGTCAACGTCTACTTAGATTATTCTGTGTTCACTAGACTACACAAAATATGTATGCTGTGAGCTGTTGCGCGTTCAAGTGGCTCGTTTGTTTTAGTATCTTCGTCAGTGTCTGAGGCAGTACTTTTACAGAACAAATCCAATAGCAATTGGTGATGCTTGTTGGTACATATCTCTATTATCAATTATTCCGCTGTTTTTTCCTACCGCCTACCCTGATCAAAAACTTTGTGCACGCCACTGGCTTCTGAACACAAATAGTCAAAATGTGATGATATATTTTATTTTACAAATTTTATTTTTGTTTGAGAAATACATTAGTAGTTAATAATATGTAGAAACCAGAAGTAAGAAATTAACCAGTTTAAACCGAACTAAGGAGAAAAAGTAATTTGTCATCCGTCAGTTGAGTGTATTTATATTTTTTGTACGGCTGCCAGCAAGTATGTGTTGCAACATGTAGATAAATAAAATATCTTTTGAATTCAAGAGTCTCTGCTACAAGTGCTGAAAAAATACTCACTCGCTTCTAAAGTCTGGTTATATTTTCGTTCGATAAATACATACAGGACTGTAGACATGTCTTGAAAACACCTTTGTTTCACCTGAGGAATGGATTAAAACCATCTTTATATCTCACATAAATCTTCATCTTTCCTCGTCCGTGCGTTCCATCCATCTTTTATCTCGGATGGTTTTTTGAACACATGTCGTTCTTCGCCGTCAAATCCCTTCACCTTCGGAGTCTTGCCTCAATCACTCAGGATTATCTCTGATGGGTCCCATTGCCTAAATGAAGATTCATTACACACTTCACACCATTCTCACGAGATTTAACCGCTGAACTAAATATGTTTTACAGTCGTTGATCAATACCTACTTCGAAGAATATCTTGACATTCCAAGTGACATGCTTGAAACAATGCGTAAGAAAACGTGGAAGTGATGAGGGGGTGGAGAACGTACGTACAATATGGCTTTAATTACACACTAGTATTTCGGGAATTTTACCAGAGAGGTAGATATTCTAAGTATCACCCTAGGGAAAGACCACCATTCAGATTCAATACGTTACTTGAAATAGCCAGATACCCCCCAATCTTCGTCTTATATATCTCCTTCCCCTCCCCACGACCTTCAGTCTTACAAAATTCCCTAATTGGGGAAGTCATAGTCCCACTGGGTGACAATTGAGACACTTATGCGGTATTCACAAAAAAAAACTAATGTTTGTTTAAACCATTTTGACGTATAGCGATTTTTTTTTTCTACTGAAAGTTGTCTATTCAATATGTTTACTAGTTCACTTATACTTCTCTGAGCTTTTTTGTTTTTTTCAATTTATATAAACAGTCTTTGATATAGATTTTCACTAGAATATCACATAAAAGTCGCAACATTCCACTACCTTCAGTTTAAGAACACATCCCAACTGGTGATGCCGTAGTCTCACTGGCTTCGAGCAGTGATATGCGATATTCACAATACAAAATAGTGTAACGTAAAAAATGAAGGAAACAGATGAATATAAACATACTAGAACCAAAGCAATGCCACGTGTGATAGTACAAATAAAGTTGTCATCCAATAAAACAAAGCTTGTACATTTAATAACGAAGACCTTTCGCTGTTAAAAACTTCCTTCTGTTATAATGGGGCTTAGTTATAAATTCAAGTAATGTAGATTTAAATGGAAATAGACCTACATTTAAATGGAAATGCGAGTAACTTTCCGGGCGAAATTTTCATAATAATCTCCCACTCTTGGGCGATAAACCCGCAGCTTTTATGAAAAGGGGCTAATCGCCATCGGGGAATTTTTAAATAAACTTTTGCGGTAATGTTTATTTGATACGACCCCTAAGTGATCCCAAACTCGTGAAGGTTCTGTCCCGCCCCAAACACCCTCTCCGGGGAGGGAATAATGCGCTATATCCATTCTCGTATATTCGCAGGATACGTGCACATGATGTCAGACAGGCTGCCAAAGTTGGTGATGTTTTGAGGAGGTTATGTGCTTTAAGATTAGTAGAGGCGTCTGAAATTTCGCAAGAAACTAAGGCGTGAGCTTACTTAAAAGCTAGACATGCTGTAATTTCTTGTTAACTAAGTTGCTAAAATAACATTCCCACAAAAGTGTTCGTGTATTATTTTTTACTGCAACTTTTATCAACACTTAATTTCGAGCTTAACTTAAACTATAAATGCTTGAAGTTTCCGTTGAAAACTACACATTATGCTCGTTCATTAAAATACAAGAACCCATTTGAAAATTGTGAAAAGTAGCATTAGACTTAACCACATATTTTTTTATTTAAATTTTAAATATCACACTGTATTAATTATCAACGAAGCACTGGAATGATAGCTTTTGAAATGTTGACAATCCGATGGCGTATTTTCCGTAAGCATCACACGTGGTTTGATTGCTCTGGTGAATGCCCACCATTCAGAATCGAAACGTTGCTTGAAATGGCTTTAACCGTGTTTGGTGACCAGATCTAAATAGCCAAGTACTTTCCAGGCTTCCACTTTTCCATCTTCTTTTCCTCCCGACTACTTTCAGCTTGATAACATACCCCAATTAGCAATGTCATAGTCCCATACGGTTAGGAGCAGTTGGGTATTTACTATAAATATATATATTTATGTATATAGTAAATATTAAATATAAATATTATTTTCAAATGTATATATATATATGTATAAAAGCAGTTTCCAATCCCTGAAAATAATAATATTTACAAAACAAAAAACTCTCTAAACGTTTTAACTTAAAACATACTCGAACCCTACACACAAAAATGCATTTAGGGCTTTGAAACGATTTTTCCTTCGATTGTGTTCACCACAATGGGTTAATGTCAGTACTACGTGAGGCCTACATCAGATGCATAAAGCTGTGGACAGTTTGATGGATGGCCGCTGGTAGAAATGTCATTAATACATTGTTGCTTGTGGCGCTTGGAATCCATCAATCCACATCGCTTTGCCGGGTGTTGTGATATTCACTCACACCCACTCAAATACCGCACGATATAGTGCTACCATAGACTTTCCTAAGGTTTTTTACCAACCATTACGTAGGACAAAGTGCTGCATACTCTAAGTACCGCTCTGTTAAAAGATCACCATTCAGAATCAGAACGTTGCTTGAAATGGCTTCAGCCGTGTTTGGTGACCAGATCTGAATAGCTGGGTACTTCCCACCCTACCTCTTTTTTTTCCTCATCTCTTCTCCCTCCCTAATAACTTCCACCTCACACCATACCTCAATTGAGGATGCCATAGTCTCACTGGCTCCAGACGGTTGGGAGCAGTTGGGACTTTTGTGTGGTAATAAAAAAATAACACTTTACAATACTTTCATGTGTTGTACATGTTAAGTATTATCTCGTGTGTTTGAATAGATAAAATGTCTTTATAATAAATAGAGAAGAAGAAAAATTTAGACAAATATTTCAGTATTTTTATTCATATTTTCTGACTAAATGTATTAATCGCTTTCATATTCCCCTTGGTGTTTTTTTGTCGCTTCATGTTGTCCTGAGATCACCGCTAACTTTGAGATTCTCTCGTTTGCACAATTAAAACATTACTGGGGTACGATTATGGATTATGTATTACGTACAAATTGTTTCTACTCAGCTTTGCCTGTGTAAAAAAACGTATTTTTTATTGAACAAATGACTAAATGGGAAAAAAACGCTACTTTTAGCCTTCTTGTCTTATTTTTGTTTCTGTTAAATAGATATTTTGAGGCTTGCGGTGAAAAGTACGTTGCGCACTGTTTAAAAAAAAGGAGACAAACATTTCAGGGTTACGAATAACGTGACAATATTTAAAAACCTTCCCCTGGAGAAGGACTTACCTAGCAGAGGATTGTACGAGGGACACCGGGGTGGAAACCCGATTGTTTTACCTCTCAGCTACTAACCGGCTAAATTGAAAATAGTTGCATTGCTCTAGACATTTTCATAAAACCAGGGCTCACTTGTTTTAGTGATTCAAACAAACAAATTGTCCTCTTTATAGTTGAGAAGTTACTACTTAATTTTCTGAAGCAACGGATAAGGGAATTATTTGGATTCTGCTGTCAGGTAGTGTCCGCCTTGGTTCATCATGCCATCCTTAGACTGACTCCATAATGATTATAATTTGGCTATTTAGTTTTGTTATTAAGCTATACTATGTTTCACAGGATAATTTTAAATAGACCATAGACCGTCAAAATACGGGCATATCGTCGCTGGAAAGGCAAAAGGGCTGAAGTGCCATTTTGGGAAGTTAACACCAGAGTGCTTTGAAGTTTTATGTCGTCATTACCCTTAACTCAGGTCATCCAATGTTTTCACTGAGTTACTTGAAGCGACAAAAAGCTAAAAAAAGGTCCAAACTTGCGTCGCTTGTGTCAAGTCTTCTCCCAAATTTTAAATATGTTTTAGGTGGCTGAAGGGCAACAATTTTTTTTTAGAATAAAACGAGTCATGGCATTCCTTCGATGCAGAAGAAAAACTGTCCAAAACTGCATATTTAACTCATTTTTGACCAAAGTGTCGCTTCAGCCCTTTTTGCTTTTCCAGCAAAGATATGCTTAGTTTGGGGGATCGTTATATCTTATATCGTTTTAATTCGTCACCTATTAATAATATCGTAAAATATTAAAAATTAAAAAATAAATGTAAGCCGTTCTCGTCAATTTGAGAAGATTCCTTAGGGTTCTACAAACGATCTCAATATGTAATCATAAACCATGAGAAATATGTTTTTTAACGTTCAGTATAATACTATACACATATATAACAGTGTTTGACGGGTAGACGATGAGACGGGGGGTGAGATTTTTGAGAGGGTTGGGTTACCATGTTTTCTTAAATCCTAGAGTGCAGCTAAGCACAATTCGCTATGGCCGAGGAATAAGGGAGGGTGCCTAGAAGTCTGTTTAATTATATTTGGATCGTGATTCTGTCGGATGGGTAGTGCTTATATTATAGACCCGTAGAGTACTGGTATAAATACATACGCTCGTACGAAGATATTAAATACAAAGATGATTCGTAACGGCAAGCAGTCAAGCAGGAAAATATAAGACATTCAATATTAAGGCATTAATCTATTTTGCCTCATATTTTCCTCACCAGTGCATAGTGGATTTTAAATTCGGTGAGAACAGAGTGGAGTAAAATGCATCATTGAATCAAATTTAAAGTTGAAACATACCATTTATTTATTTCAGGTGTTCTGTCTCTTGAAGAATGTTTACTTTTCTTTTGTCTACATTGGAAAATCGAAACAATATGACATATAATTAGCATCTTAACTATACAGCAGAAATCTTTGTGTTTGTCTAAATCAGCTAGAACTCTTGAACGGTAAAGTTTGAAGAGTTTAATTTCCCTTTCCTTTCCAGGCTCTTCTTTCCCTTTACCCAGCATCCCCAATGATGACATAGGCCCTGAGGGAAATTATTTCCCTCAAGGCCTCTTGTGTAGAGTTATTGTAAAAAAAGGCTGTAATTAAAGGTCAAAACTTCAATTTCATAATCAGCTTTGAAATTTCTATTTTTCTGTCAAAAACAGGAAAAGTTTACATATTCTTTGTATTATATTTTTAATTTGAAATCATGGGCAAAGCCAGGTAGCAAAGTTATCAAAGAATGTCGAAAAAATGGCATTGTTGTCAGAAAAGGTTTCTTAATTTAATTGCAAAGAGCTACTCTTAGCAAGACGACGTTTGTTTTCACGCGAGGAACTTAATCTTAAACGTGTTTTTAAATAATATCGGAGACAATGATAAGCGGCACGTCCTTGTTCTGGCTTAGCTCCAGAACTTTTGTTTTCTGGCAGTCCTGGCACCCAACCAAAGCCTTAAAACGCTAAACTAACATTTAGGGCGTATTTTCTAATACGCCGATGATAAACGGCAGCGGCTGCCCTCGAATAACTTTATCTCCCCATGAAACTTGTTGTGAGTTTATCAGCATTTAAAAATTGTGTAATAAAAATACAGCCGGGCCTCGCCGTGGCGCGAAGTCCGAAAAATAAAATACTTTTATCGCGGAAGGCTTTGATAGCTACGAAACTTGCAATGGGACACGAGAGACCGGCTGGAACAAAAGGTTCTAATAAATTGTAAATTAAACGTAGCAGGTGCTTTTAAAAATTAAAACACATAAAGATCTACGAAATACAGTTGAACTCAATGTTATATAGAAGACCGCATGAGCTGAGACTGATAAAATTCTCAACGGGATTCAGAACGAAGCTTCTTAATAATAATTAAAATAAAACACACGTTGCTTAAATCCACTTTAATTTTGTATAAGTCAACTAGTTTCGATTCTGCTGAATCTTCATCGAGATTTAAAAATATACTAATTAAATTAGAGGAATGTGCATATATATATAATGGTGAAAATGGGGGAAAGAGAGATATATCTATCTTTCCCCTATCGCTCTTTCCCCCATTTTCATCATTATATATATATATATATATATATATATATATATATATATATATATATATGCACATTCCTCTAATTTCATTAGTATATTTTAAGTCCCGATGAAGATTCAGCAGAATCGAAACTAGTTGACTTATACAAAAAATAAAGTGGATTTAAACAACGTGTGTTTTATTTAATTAATCATATCAATCCACAAAGTGTTTGCTTATTCTGATAATTCTCAATAATACTTTTTTTTTCGTAGAAAGCAATCACTTTGTGGTTTGACATATTTAATGTAAATGAAATAATAACTTTGTGTGTCTAATTTTCAAGGTCGTGGGTTCAAACCTGGCGTACGCCAATAACTTTTATTTAATAAATGTGTCATAACACATTTAATTCATATAAAATAACAAAAAATATATTTGCGGCACGTTGCAGAGTGCTTGATACTCCAAGTATCGCCCTAGTAAAAGATCACCATTCAGAATCGAAACTTTAACGGCTTTAGTCTTGTTTGGTGACCAGATATGAATAACTACTTAAGTACTTCCTAACCTTCCTCTTCTCCGTCTTCTTCCCCTCTTCCCTACCTTCAGCCTCACAACATACCCCAATTGGGGATGCCATAGTCTCACTGGCTCTAAGCGGTTGGGAGCAGTTTGTGACTCTGGTGCGGTATTCACTATAAAATAAAAAAGTAGTCCAATTTTAGGTATATTTCCCGTAAACTAATAAAAATTTTCACTATTTTTATCACGTTCTCAGTTGACGTTTTGCCTATTTTATTTCATATTATCTGTCTCTTTCTCTCTGTTACTTTGTTGAAATTTAAATGTTATTCTTTTGTTTTCTTCTTCTGTATGTATGAGTATACTCGTATATAACCACACACAAAGTATTTTTTGTTTAGTTTAATTTTGTAACCTGATGATGCTTAGGTCAAGCGAAACCGGCCGGTCATAAAAAAATAAAAATAAATTCTGTGGTCCTATAGAAAGTTATTTTTTATTATTTATAAAAAAAATTCTATATTTGAAGCAATGGTAAAGATTCTCAGAATTTCATGAAAAACTGTCACTAATTATATTATCTTTACCTTTTTTACTATTGTAAAATTATATTTCCTTTTTTCATTAGTTAATTATTTTTTATGTACCATTTTAGGCAGCCGATTACAAATGTAACACAAATACATTTTTGTCCATAAAGCTTTGTTTTATCTAAGCAGGTAAGTATAGTAGATAGAAAGGCTAAAAGTGTGTAATATATTTCAAAGGACGTTTCTAGCTTTGCAAAGCGCCCTTGAACTCATATATTAGAAAATAACCATGTATTTTTCTTTTGAAATCATGTATTATGGTAGTAAAATGTTAAAATAGGAATAATATTACGTATGAAATAAAAATAAAACACGTAGCATATTAACCTGTTTTTAGTCAGTATATTCGTTATGATGTATTTCTCTCTGATGGCAGACATTTTTAACAAGCTCTGGGAATCTGAAAACAGTGTTACACGATCTGACACATGTTATTACATAATAAGAAATAAAAAAAGTAATACTGATTGTAACATTGACGACAAAGAAAAAAAAATTAGGTTTTGATAGACTCGAACTAAGGACCTCCACTCTACGCCACCAATGTAACTGTGTTCGAATCTTGGAGTAACAATATATTATGTAGAGATAGCTAATTCTTTTTACCCAACCTATACAAATTTGGGATAAATTACTTTCTTCGGGTTTTTACGTCGTGCACCATGAGAAAGAAAGAGACAGCAACTTTTCACAAATTATCACACCGCTTTAAGGTACTGTAAGGATGTTCTCTGAGTCTCGCGTCTCCGTTGATTCCGCCCACAATTTTCATATGCGACATAAGTCAACCGTTTTAAAGGTTATATGATTTATTTTTTTTATAACAATACTGTGAAAAAGTGGTTATACGAATAAACTAAGAAATTATGTCAACATGTGTTATGAATGGATGTATAAATACCCTGGCCCTAGTCCTAGTCACGCCCAGGTCTAGCCGAGTCCGCCAAAACTCATCAAAACGGACTACAGCAGGGCTCCTTCTTGATATTATTGCTTTGAGGTTTGAATAGAATTTTGCTCACCATTATAAAGATGGTTTCCTAAAATATACGAAGAAAATAATAAAATAAAAATAGTAATAATTATAAAGAAGTATGTGATTGTTAAAAATGACGCTTAATGGAATGGTTGGGATGGTAGAGTAGGTAAATGCGCCGATTCCAGATAGAGTGAAGGTCCCGAGTTCAAGTCTCGGTCGTAACCTAATCTTTTCATGATCTGTGTATTTTTCTATTATCATCATATTCTTTGAAGATTGTTAATATTCTTTCAATACTTAATATTACACATTACAATAATTTATTTTGTTAATACGTATGCACCTACGAATGTCGAGTTTTCAAATTTGGAACTAATGTTATTTGAAATGATCAAATTTAAAAAAATAGTCCTTGCAAATCTCAACCTACCTAATAAAGTACCTACCTATATTAATATATTTGGCACAGGTCATCTTATTTTCATTCTATATTTAAGATGTTTGAATTAAAGAAACTATCATTTTTTCTTGGCAATGAAGTTACACCATTGCGTGCATATTTTTTATATTTTATGATATATTTTTCACGGATAACAACTAGTAATGATTTCAAATCGATCAATATTAAATATTTAACTTTCACCACGCGTATACGCACATAATCACGTACACAATGGAGATTCATTACGTAATATTCAAACTCTTCGCAAGCAAAGGTATTGGCCTGCGTCACGTTTGAAGCATCTTCACAAAGTCAACCGATACGCTCTTGCCTTTACTCAAACTGTTATGAAGCACGATAAATTCGATCCAGTGCGATTTTGAATTTTCCCGCTAGTTAAAAATCTATTTATTATGGTGTAATGTTTTGTCTGTTTGCCCCACTGAAAAGTCAAAAAGTGGGGGCCAAACGGCGAACGGACCCGGGCTGAAACGGCCACGAGGATCATTCAAGTTTAGACCTTCAAAGACACAAGTTTAGACATTCAAGTTTAGACATTCAAGTGTAGACCTTCAAAGATTCAAGTTTAGACCTTCAAGTTTCAACGTTCAACATCAGAGTTTCCATGAAAGACGCCGAATAGTGCAGTTAACGTTTTTAGAGTCAATACAGTATTTACCGCCTATGGTGAAATAGCAAATTGAATTAAATATTTCGATGGATAATCCGAGTCGCTACGATCCCCGGCAGCTGCCATCGAGGAAAGAACTAGCGAGGTTTCTCGGCTATCAGACTGGACAGAAGGATTCTCAGCGCGCAGGATCCACGCATTTTCCAGTATCGGTGATAATTGAACAATTTAGTATAATAGTTTGTCTCTATGAGTACCCAATTCTAACGTTATCCACCAAGTTAATCAAGCTTTTCCTGGGCGTAGAATCAATATTCTCAAATATAATACAAGAGAGCATTTAGAGTGTATTATTGTTAAAATTCCTTAAACCCTGCAAGTATGGGTCCCTTTTGTAACCCCCATTTTTAACGAAGAAGAAGAAGGTCCTCTCTAAACCAAAATAAACGAATTTCAAACACGGAGAAAGATCCGTTCTACCGACTGAACCTAACCGGGTGGGCATTTAAAAAGGTAAGTTGCTCCATATGCCCACACTAAATTTCTAATATATACACGCATGCAGGCAGAGGCGTGCACTCCATATAGGCACATAAGCACTGCCTGTAAAAAATAAACAACATACCTTCCGGTACCTTTTGCGGTGGCCTTGATTGTTTTGATAATGCACTCCATAAAGACACATAAGCACTGCCTTATATTGGATCAAATAATATAAAATTATTCCATAAAACAAATCTACACTTTTCAAAATACGAACGAAGTTAAGGTAATCGCACCGCCCGAGCGTTCTACCGACCGTCCTACTATTACGTGTCAAAATCAGTAACTACATATGCCCAAACGCCGTCGATGTCAGAGTAGATTATTTTATGTTCACTAGACTACACAAAATATGTATGCATGTATGCTGTGAGCTGTGTGCGCGTTCAAGTGGCTCGTTTGTGTTTGTAGTTTTGTTAGTGCTAGGCAGTACTTTTACAGAACAAATGCAATAGGAATCAGTAACATCTTTTGCTACCTATCTGTACCGGATGGGGACGCGGGACGTTAAAGACGAGGATATCCAATCCAAAGAGTCCTCGCTCTCTAATTTTAGCGCGCCCGTGAGCTCGTATGCCTATGCTCTCTCTGCCAGTAGCTCAGTGATAATGAAGGATGCGGGGACTAAGGGGAGCTTCATATTTTCGTTGGAGTGCCGAACCAGCCCCCCGCTCTCCGCATCCTGGTCCACCGTCCGCAGCCTGTCATCTTGACTGGCCAGATCCGAGAGCCAATCTCGACAAAATCAAAAATTGTCAGCCCTAGACCCGTGGCTTACTATGTTTTAACCTACTTTAGATTTATATTGTGAGAGTTCGGCCATAGGTAGTGCAAAATAAAGTAAACCGAAAGATCGGCCGAGCTCTCTTTAGCTAAATTAATAATAAGAATTTATAATTTGTCAAGAGATAAGTAAATCGTTTTAATGTCTCCAAAATTTGTCATTTTTTATTGGGTTTAATAAAGTTGAAGTAAAGTAAAAAAAGTAAAGTTTCTTAAGCTGAGCGAGAAAACTTGAAGAGGTGAATAACTGGCATTTTTGTTTCATCCGCTACAAATTTTATAGCGGATTACACAACGAATCTAAAATCACTAAGCACAAGAAAATGGGTTGCACTCGTCTCCGGCCCGCCTGAAAGGACAGGAGTAGGGCGTCGGGTATAAATACGAGTGCAATAACCTAATCAAGTCACTCTCGCCACACTAAAAGCTTCACCTTTTCGACTCTTCGCTTCCTACTGCCGTTTCCCGCCTGATCTACTGACCGCTCGTTTGATTTACGACACCCTGGACCTCACCTCTTCCTCCCTTGGATCATTGAAGCAGCAGCTCCCACACAGGCGCATTGTGAGAGATCTACAGTGGCTACTGCACGACTGGCCGGCCTATATTTCAGTCTATGTGTTTGAGACAGACGTCCCATACACTATCTCTATTATAAATTAATCTGCCGTTTGTGTCCTACTACCTAACCTGATCAAAAACTATGCTCACGCCACTGCGTGCAGGTAACGGTTATGAACACGATAATTGTGCGTGTAATTTTTGTATGTTTGGCACGTTCAATGAAATAGTTCCAACAGAACATAAATCACGCAAGTGGATAAATGAAAAAATAAGGCGTAAGTAAGAAATGCTTAGAGAGTTTAGGGATTGAACGAATGATCTGAGGGAGGGGTGTCAGGTGTGTCGGGTTACGATGAAAGATATAAGGGGTTGTCGAAAAGGAAAACGTGGCACGTTCAAGCTAATCACAAACTGTAGTACGGTCATCCTAAGAGTCTGACTAACACAACGTATGAAAGTATGAAACGATAAATGTTTGTCACAATATTTGAATACTTAATAAGTATTGTTGTTGTAAGATCACGTCGAGTCTTACTGAACATTTTTTATTGTGAATATAATACAAGAGTCCCCAATTCTTGGAGCCAACGAAAGATCTTTAGTTGGAATATGCTATGAGGCTGAAGGGAGTAACAAGGGGTGATATATTAAAGATTATTGTAAGATTAAGGCTAGGAAGTATCTGTCTATCCAGATCGATCACTAAGCAGGGCTTAATCCATGTCAAGCAGCGTTTCAATTCTGAATAGTGGTGACTCGCGAGGGCGATACTAAGAGTAGGTACTCTTAAAACCAGTCTGAATGCTATTTAGAGCGGTCAGTAATATTCATATAATTAGATACATTGCAAACTTTTATGAACAAGTAACTAATATAAAAAAATAAAACAAAACAAAAAAAATACTATTTTCAACTAACTAACCATCACGCCGTTTTCCCGCAGGGGGAGGCAGAGAGGACGAATCGCCATACAGCTCTATCTTGGCACACATTCCTTGCTTCATTCAAATTCATACATCGTCTCATAGATACTCTTCTGTTATTCTGACTCTTCATATAGTCCGACTCAAGTATTCGATTCACTTATTCGTGCCATGTCTTCCTCGGGCATCTTCGACTTCTTTTTCTATTCACTTTCACATAATATATACTTTTTACACTTTTTTTCTTCGATCATTTGCTCTGTATGCCCAAACCATCTAAGCGTCCACTTCTTGATACTATTCATTACGCTTACATCAGCCTTGCATTCTTTCAGGATATTCACATTTTTAACACGGTCATCCATGGTTTTACCGCACATACGTCTCAGGGATCTCATTTCCACAGCATTCAGTCTACTTTCATCCTTTCCTCTGCCAGCTCCACGCCTCACTGCCATACATCAGGGTTGGTATAAGCACTCCATTGTGGACTGCTAGCTTAGCTTCTTTGGAAAAATTCTTGTTAGCGCCAACAGCGTTCAGTCATCCATTAATGGAGTTTCCTGCATTCACCCCTCTTTTAATATTCTCATCGGTCTTTCTATCTCTTGAAATTTTCTGATTCCTGTTTTGATTTTTTTTTAACAAGTTAACTCGCTTTAAAAAGTCAACCCCCGTACTTTGTACTAAGATAATGCGAAATCCGATTGCAGTAAAACGAACACCAAGTTAACTCAGAGTAGAGCAAATAATATACTAATATAAACCCCTTCGAGTTGGCGCGACAAGTTAGACAGCTTTGATAGAGGGTACTGTCGCAATGTGATACAAGCTGCGATGTAAAATAAAGAAGTACATTTCCATTACATCATTTCACTCGGCTTCCATCTCGTTTCCTTGGATCCTAATTGAATCTACGCTCATCTTGTAGATGCAAAAAGAAGATCTAACCCCTATAAATATCGCGTGTAAGATCTCTGGAAGTTGGGTGGTTAGGAAGGGGAGGGTTGAAAGGGTTAAATTTGAATTGTGCTTGTCACGCCAGGGGTAAACTGTTCCTTGGGACCCATTAAAGTGGGGACGAACCATTGTCAAAATCACATTACTCCGCAGTATAGCATGCGTCTAACTACGCCTTACGTAATACGTATTACGTACTTTTGAGTGTACGGTCCTTCAACTGCGTGAATTGGCACCGAGGGAATTTTCTCGATTACACACTTAATGGTTAGAACTTTTTATTTTAAACTTAGAGTGTTTATTTAACATTTCCCAGAATTCATAAATCTGGAGTCGTTTATCCACTTTTCTACCAAAATTAAATAAGTTTCAAGCCTCTTTGGTTTTAAAGAGTTGACGGCCTTCGTGGTCGAGTGATAAGACACTCGACTGCGAAACCAGAGGTCGCGGGTTCGAACCCGGCGTACGCAAATAAATCTTGTTTAATTAATATGTGTCATAACACATTTAATTCAAATAAAATAATATATATTTGCAGCACGTTACATTGTGGTAGATACTCCAAGTATCGCCCTGGTGAAAGACCACCACTCAGAATCGAAATGTTGCTTGACATGGCTGTAGCTGTGTTTTGTGACCAGATCGGAATAGCTAGGTACTATGTTTCTGTTGGTTATCTTCGTCATCGGCAGCATATGTTGTTTTACCTTCTGGCTTGCAGTACTAACTTGCCAATGATCATGCCGGTGGGGAGGGCAATCTTATTGTTGAATCGAATTGCTTCGGATGTAGATATATTATGCATAAATGAAACTTCGTTCAAACGACAAGCATTCCTGCTATTTTTGTTTTTATTCCTTGGTTTTTATACATCGTTTTGACGAAATATTGTGTTTAATTTGTTTTATTTTTATTGTCTTCTTTTTACATTCGTTGTAATTTATATTTCTTAGAATTGTTTGATTGCTTTTTACTAACGACTATTGTATACTTTTTATGACACTTATTCACTTTATTTAAAAACGCTTTTATTTACTTTGTTTTTTTTAGATAATAAATAATTAAATTAAATTAAATTGAAAACATACCAATATAATTGGGGATGCCCTAGTCTTACTGGCTCCAGACGATTGGGAGAAGTTTGGTTTCTTATGCAGTGTTAACTAACAAAAAAAAGAATCTAAATATAGATTTACAACATCCCTAAAGGTTGTAGTATATCCTAGCCGTGTTCAGTTGTGGAAAAAAATGTATTTTTTAAGATACACAAAACCCCTTTACCCTGTCATATTGAATTTGTACTGTTCTTAAACTAGATTGTTCTTTGTCTTGTTACATAAAATAAATTTGATTATGAGCTATGCAAAATGATATTAAAAAAAATCTGTACTCATCATTAAGATTTTGTGAAATTCAACATTTGAATTAAATATAAAACATACATTACAAAAAAAAAATCACATCTGGGGATTGAGGATGTTGTGCCGAAGGTTTTTTCGGTGCTGTGATGAAGCAAAAGGTGTTGCATAATCCAAGGATCAATAACAGTTCTTTTCTTAGTCACTTTTCATTGATATAACGGTTGAATTCTATTTTACACTTTCACGCATAACCGGATAGTAGTTGAGTGAATAAATGCGTCGGGTTCCCACTCAGGCATCAAGGGTTCAATTCATCTGCTAGTTAAGTTTTTCATCATTGCACAAGCAAAATCCACCTCTTATAATGACGGTAGAATGAGGTTTTACAGGTTTTTTTAAGCCGATAATATTTATCTTTTTTTTAAATAAATAAACTTACCACATTTTGACTAATAACACTCGGAAGGTAACCCGGTAATTCAGGTAATCAAAAGTTTATAAGCACTGAAAAAGTTCGATAAAGTATCTACTCGTATAATACCCACGCACAGGCTTTTGCTTTTATTGGATTTTTTGTTTATACATCCTTTTTGTTCTCTTTACCCTTTTACTTTGTTATTATTATGTGTTAAATATATCAAAATATATATATTAAAAATGTAGAAAATTAAAATAAATTATTATTACGAACAATGAAATATTAACTGGAATATTCGGTTTCCGATCTAACAAGTCTTTTTCTAGGGATGTTGATGAATATGTTAGATTTTGTATTATTCAAAAGATATTTTCTCGGAATAATGTTAATGGTATATGTTTTGTTTTTGGATTCGACCCCTTAAAATCTGGCCATGATAGATAGGTATTCTTGAAGGGTAGAAGACATATTGGTATTAATGTTATTCTAAAAGTTATGTGAATAAAAATATTATAAACATGTTTCTTACTATTATTTTTTATTCTTAAGTATTTTCTTAGGTTTCTTATGGATATGTACTAAAGTTATATTAATAATTTATGATTGATCGTCCAAAGTTTCACGAAATAAAATAAATATTACTCGGTCATTACATTTCTGTGCAAAAAACTGTTTTCACATAAATCTAATATTATTATATTATAAAATACGCATTACGTACTTACCTTGCTGTAAGACGAAAACTTATTTTACGACTCGACGTGAGACAGTCTTAAAAAGTCGCGAAAACAACTTTAGCTACACGCCTCGTGAAATCCTCATTTTTTTATGATCATTTTATTATGTATTTATTCAAACCAGTAAAACGCCAACATATTTGATTGTTGCAGCTTTTTAACTTTTTTTTAATAATACGTCATAAGGGTACAAGCTCCCCGGATCCAGTGGATCTGTGAATATATTTATTTGGGAAATGTTGCCAAGCTTTAAGGGAGGGTAAAGAGAAGGGATAAGATGAACAGGCTGAGAATTACCTGCCTATTCAAACATTATCAATATAATTTGTTTAATTTATTTTTTTACACCATGCATGTATCTACAATATTTTCATATCATTCATCTCTTAATGTATTTGGTGAAAAACTGTTTTTTTGAGATCTTGTTAAATAAATAAAAAGCATAGCTTGAGTGATTTCAAGCAATCTTATATTCTTATAGCTAATATCTCACCAGGAAATGATGAAAGTATTTTTTAACCTACAAACATGTACTAAATACATAAAATATATGTTTTTTTATTGACCCTCATGAATTAATCCGTTTCTCATTTTCGTTCAGTTGTTATTGTAAAAGTAGAATGACACTCGTCTAGGACAGTTAGACGTTTCTTTACAGCTATAATAATTACCAATAATAATATTTATGATACAGATTATGTTATTTTTATTCTATATTTGAAATGGGTGAATCATTTTTTTTATTATTATTTCGGAAACTTTACCAGAATGCTATATACTCTAAGTATCGCCCTGGTGAAGGACCACCATTCAGAATTGAAAAGGTGCTTAAAATAGGTTTAGCCGTGTTTGTTGATCAGATCTGAATAGCCAGAAACTTACCATCTTTCCCATTTCCTTCCCCTCTCCACTACCATCAACCTCGAAACATACCCGAATTGGAGATGCCATAGTCTCACTTGCTCTAGACGGTTAGGAGCAGTTGGGACTCTCGTGCTGTATTTACTATTAAAAAATGAAGAAGTAAAAAAGATTTACTAACGTTCAAGAATTACGTGTAAATATACAGTAAACTAAACCACCTCAAGACTTTTTCTCGAGATTAAGACTCATAAGATCGTTTTTATTTGCTGTCTTTATTCTCCGCACTGAAACAAATTGTTTGTCCGGAAACAGAAAAAATAATAATAATGAAAAAGATCCTACCTTTTCTCCGTAGGGTTCTGGAAATGGTTTCAGTGTTCATGACATTTATTCGGAAATAAACTCTTTTTCGAAACAGCCTCATCTTGAACACGACGGCAGGAAAATTGATGAGTCAAGCCGTAAAGGGAGCGAGTACTTACCTGTGGTATCCCACTCAGCCAGGGTTGCCATAAGAAAACAGATTTTCTAACTTGAATACAAAAATGTTTTTTTCATTAATTTTTTAACCCAATTAAGAAAAAATGTTTCCTCCCCAAAGTATCTCGTTTTAAGGTCACATTTCATTTTACATTGTTTTCGTGATATTGTACATATCAATTTAGTTTGTACAAAACAAAGATATGTAGTATACTAAGATTTGTAAAAAAATCAATATTTCATCATTACATGAAACAGGAACGATCCAAAAAAATAACGTTTACTTATCCTTTTTAATAAAGTTAAAGTTATTCAATTACGATCATTTTGTAAGTACCTCAATTAAAATTGAAAACACTTTTAGAATTACTATAAATTACGAAAATGAATAACTTGACGAAATTTGAATTCCTTTAACTACCGTCTAATAAGCAGAAAATGTTGTTTGAACAATACTATACAATAATAGGACTTAGCTAGCTTATTTGGGAACTCGACGCTTTGAACCGCTCGACCATATAACTTTTCAAGGTAACCAATCTAAATATGAGTTATTTTACACGTATTTAAAGTTTGTTTAAATACGCAGCGTATTTGTACCTCGTTCTAGAAGAGTGAATACTGGATAGTTTTGATGAAATATCACCATCCAAAATCAAGACGTTGCTTAGTAATAATAATAATAATTGGATTATTAGATATTTTGGATTATTTTGTGAAAAATCACCTCAAGTGAGTGGGCCATACAAATCTTAATTCCAAGGCTCTATTTTATTACGAACTGCATCAAATCTATGAAATATTAATAAAAAAATATATTTTATATAGAGATAATACATAACAGCATACCTACCTGACAGGTCACTACAGGTAATGGCAATTATTTTAGTTATTTCAAGTTTGGAGAATGATGCAGGTCTGTACTATGATTTTAGCAAAATTATACGATATGGAACTATAAATTCCTATGGTCTTTTCATTAAAATTAAAAAAAAAAACAACAAAACGATTTGCTTTGCGTAGTTACATACTTATGAATAATATCAGATAAGAGTTTAAGCTTGAAAAACACGTTTTTGCGTACAAGAAATTATAAAGAGAATACTTAAATTGCTCTCCCGTTAAGTTGGTCATTTGTTATTCTTATCCATTAGCTTTTTACGTACCAGACCTACGGGATATTGTACACTACTATAGTGAGGAAGCAATAGAAGAAATTTGAGAACTTTCAGAGCAAAATGTAGAGGAAACTAATTCACCGAGCACTCTTAGAGATGAAAGAGGGATATGTTTTATTTTTTTTAATTATTTTCGAAGGCAATAAACCTTTAAGCTTTATAGCATTTTCACAAGGCAGTGCTTTCTCAGAAAGAAGCGTTGGTTGGTACCCGCTGTAAGTTCTTCTCTCAATCCGTTCGACTACTATCCAGGCATTATACGTGATTAATTATTTATCTGTGGCTGGGCCGTCAATGGATGTAGGTTTTTTTAAGTCATTCTCTCAGCGGTCTCAAAGTTGAGTATGACCATTTGAATTATACCTTAATTTTTCGTTTTCAAATTCAACAGTTGCTTTTTGGCCTATACCAGGGTCAAAAATGGGACTGTTAAAGTGACATTCCCGGGTTACGAATAACCTGACAATATTTAAAAAAAACTCCTACTGCCATCATAATGAGCGAAAAATGTTGCTTGTGAAATGATGGAGGACGAGCTGGAGTGGGAATCCGACGCGTTTGTCCACTCAGTTACTAACCGGACGAATCATTCATATCAATTAGGTATTCATGATATTCATGTTTGAGCAGTTTGATGACTAGATTGTGACAAAAAATGGGTTTCCCACACCTCTGTTCAACATCTCTACGGTCTCTGTGGCCGAGTGGATAAGATGATTGACCACGAATCTAGAGATCGTGGGCTCAAATCCTGGCTTGCGTTAATAATCTAAAATATATGTGTTTTATTTCACTTTTAATTAATTTAAAAGAAAATGCAGTACATTGGCAGCACGGTCCAGAGTGGGAGATACTGTATCAGTATCATCCTGGTGAAAGACCACCATTCTAAATCGAAACGTTGCTTGAAAAGACTTAAGCCGTGTTTGGTGACCAAATCTTTATAGCTAGGCACTTTCCAAACTTTTACCTCCTTCCCCTCTCCACTACCTTCAGCCTCACAACATACCCCGATTGAGGATGCCCTGATCCCACTGGCTCCAGACGGTTAGCAGCAGTTGGAACTCTTGCGCTGTATTCACTTAATTGAAATAACAACGTTTGAGCTGGTTATGGGGGATTTTATGGATATTTATGATACGTATATTTTTGCCCGTAAACAATTATTTATCTAAAAGAAATCTGACAACATTTACAAGGTTACAATCAGTATGGAATAAAACAAACTTTAAAAATCACCAATTATCAAACGCGCAACTTTTAAAATACCTGACGTAATCAACTTTTAAATAAGGTTCTTCCTTAGTTTGACGGTTCAGCTTGCTGTATAGAAACGTTGTTTCAATATATTTTTGATCAAAATTATGATTTTATCTATTTTGTGCTTTCAGAGGAAATGGAAAAACTGGCTATCACGTTCAATACAATGTAATGTTATAGAAAAGTCTCTCAAAAGCATTACACAGCATAATAATTACCTTTGTGAGATTGCATGAGTGAGATTTTCTCAAATTTGTAACTGGTGTTAGTTGAAATCATAAAATTTCAAAACGAATCTTTTCAATAATAATAATAATTAGCTGATTTCTATAGCGCCGTTTTTTGTGAAATAAATATCACCACAAGGGCGCTCCAAATGCCCACCTACCTAATAAAATACCTACTTTTATTGTATTTTAGAAGAAATTATTATTTAATTTTAAATCGGTGGATTAAAGCAACTAATATTCACTTTCGGAAAGTTAAATTATGTCCGTGATTTTTCACGGGTAGCAACAAGAAAAACTATAATATAATATGGGCTTATGCTTAGCTCGTAAGAGAACCCAAATCACGTGTTTGACAATTTATCGTCCTCCGAAGTGTCCTTTCCTCGAAACTATTGCCTGGGTTTACAGCATCTTCATTGAGTCACGATTCATAAAATAAAGCAAAATTGGCCTTTCCATACAAACATACTTGTTATCTCTCGAAGAGATTCTCTGGCAACCCTACACTACCCAGCTTCCATATAAAACCTTATACGATATCATTTGCTTCCTGCTATATCGCTTCTGTGAATCGATTGAAAGTTGACGTACCCTCGTCCTAAATCCTTAGAAGGAATTTTGAAGTTTTTTTTTTATTAATTCTCGCATCTAACAAAAGTAATAAAGTACACAGATTTGCCTGTATATACACTTGAGAGGTGGTGCATATCTTTGTGGGAAGAGTTCTCGACTAGCAGTCGGAAGAATCATTTCCGATACTTGTAGCGTGTGCCGATTCACTCTCTTTCCTGAAAAGTTTTATTTTATTTTAATATTTTAATCTTTGTATTTATTGGATATGACCGGCGATTGTCAAGGCTTCTTGCATTGCAATAGTTAACTTCTTGTGAGCCCACGTTTTGGTATCTCAATACCGACCCCATTATAAGGCTCTCTTCATTGTGGAGTCTATTTGAGATTTACAAATAACTTCTAACGTTTAAAGGGATGTCGGGCTTACACCTAACACTTTCAGGTATCTGGCTTTTAAGGGTGTTTCCCAAAAGTCACCACTAGAGCCCCTATTAATGAAGATCGACACATGCCACCAGCAATTAAATACACATAGCACTTACTACTTTCTCCACTCTAGATATCTGCTCCGACTATTAACACAGCTTGGCTATATATTATGTAGAGTACGAGCACTATATTCTCAAAGTATTGCCCTGTTAAAATACTATCACTTAGAATATTATAGATTTGAATAGCCAGATCTTTTCCAACCTTCCTTTTCTCTGTATCATTCAAATCCTAACTCATTTCAACCTCAATGCATTCTCCAAATGATGACGTCATAATCCCACTGGCATTGGGCAGTTATGATTTTTGAGCAGATACGCATTTAAAAAAAAAATGCCTTGAATGCAGGGATATATTTGAAACATAAAATAAATAAATATTTTTTTGCTATAGTGAATTCCGCATAAAAATCCTAGCTTCTCCCAACTAGCTGGAGCTAGTGGGACTGTGGTAGGACAGATATGGGGAAGAAGAAGGCTGGAAAATACCTGACTTCAGATCTGGTCACCAAATACGGCTAAAGCTATTTCAATCATCGTTTCGATTCGGAATTGTAATATTTCGCCAGGGCAATACTAAGAGTATTTATCATCGTGTAACGTGCAGTGAAACCACTATTAATTATTTTATAAGAATTAATTGTGAAATAACACATATTAATTAGACTATAAAAACTTGCAAATGCAGGGTTTCGAACCCGCTATCTCTGAGTTCGTAGTCGAGCGTTTTTATAACTAAATCACAGAGGTTGTCAAACTCAGCACAACATTACAAAACGTTATGGTGGTTTATACAACCCAATAAAAGGAACACAAAAGGAATGTAGTTAGCTGAGACCCATATAAAAAAACAATATTTTTATATACACGCATGCAAATAAAACAATTTCTGATAAAATAAACGAGATTCGCGTGTTCTTATCTCCGCGTTTTCATAAATGATCAAATGATAAAGCTCTTTTAATATTGCGAACCTCGTTTAAAGGGTTGAAACTTAAGCCTGTTTTTGTGGACTTACAGATCAAAGGCTCCGAGGGCAAATTCTTAACATTGTTCGCAGAATCTTATTGAACCGTTAATGTCAATTATTTATACCTGGATTAGTGCCCGACTATTTCAAGAGCTTATCAAACTGGAGGATCTATTCAAATCGTAAAGGATAACAATTGGCTTAGCAAAGAAGGTCTCATATCTGCGTAGTTAGACAACAAAGGCATGACCACAATCTTCACATTTTTGATTTGCTTTAGGCAACGAATGCTCTAATGCGACCAAATTCATGTAAAAGTATTGGAAATCTACGACAAAATCGAATTTTCAAGCTGCTTATCGCCAACAAAAGTTTTACTACCCTAGCCAACGACATTACAAACATATAGACACGTTATTGTTTTAGAATATTTCCACAAATGTGGCAAGTAAAAAACACACTTACGTTCCAAATAAATTCTTCATTAGTAATGTTGTCGTTTAAAGAAGTTATGCATATGGACGAAATAGATATGGGACCGGGCAGCGTTTCGTACTAAAAATTTGCATCGAATACTATTTGTTTATTGAGTGAATACCGCACAAGAGTCCCAACTGCTCTTAACCGTCTAGATCCAGCGGGAGACTATGTCATCCCCAATTGGGGTATGTTATGAGGCTAAAGGTAGTGGAAAGAGGAAGGAGATAGGTAAGATGAAGGTTGGAAAGTACCGGGCTATTCAGATCTGGTCACCAAATACGGCTAGAGCCATTTCAAGGAACGCTTCGATTCTGAATGGTGGTCTTTCACCAGGGCGATACTTAGAGTATCTACCACTCTGGAACGTTCCGCAAATACACTTATTAGTATTTCATATGGATTGAATGTGTTGACACATATTCAGTAAATAAAAGTTGTTGGCGCACGCCGGGTTTGAACCCGCGACCTTTGAGGTAGTCGAGCGTCTCACCACTCGACCATGGAGGCCGTCGAAACTCGTCACATATCCTACATCAACGAATAGAGAACGCCGTACAAGACGACCTACTGCCAGTAGGTTGTCCTTCTTGTACTTATGTGTTGCTACCTTCACCATCTCACACTCTCTAATGGCGTTTCGAAATCATTGGATCATTTAAAATAATAATTTATTTGCGTGTACTGACAAATGAAATGTTATTCCTTGGCTTTTACTGGTGTTTACAGTGTAATGGATACACTTCATCATCGCACAAGAGGGAATTTTGACAATTTTTTATGCACTTTGTTTAGAGATTGTATACAACTACTTATTTCTTATGCTTCTTAGCTGAACACCTTATAATGAACATATTAAAATATACCTAAATTTTGATTTAAAGTTGATTTAATTATTTCATATTCTTTTTGACTTCATAATAATATTGTAACTTATGTACTACTTAATATTTCTAATGTATTTTATAGGATTCTTTATTAAATTTATTAATATTAAAGTTGATCTAATTATTTCATATTCTTTTTGACTTAATAATAATATTGTAACTTATGTACTACTAATATTTATAATGTATTTTATATGATTTTTTATTAAATTTATTAATTGGCATAAATTTAGTGGTTTCTTTACATGTCCTTGTATTATTTTTGTGAATAGTAAACCGTAAATCAGCCTTGTATTTTTTCGCGATTTATGTGTTAAATAATTTTACAGTAATTTTATCGCTAGTAACGAGAGTTGCCAACTGTTTCATAAGGCTCAGAAAAAAATACTCAATGGTAATATTAAGAGACTAGACGTGAAAACCATAACTTTAATGCTTTTATATACTCGTACAATCGTTGTTTTTCATTGTTATTTGATTCTCGAGTTCACAATGTTTGCCAAGGACCGCGTGTTATTTTACGATTGTAATAAAAAAAAATTCAAAGAATTTCATTACATGAATATTAGACCCTTCACCTTTCTACTAAAAATGACACAACCTTTGTATACTGGGAATAAATTGGATTGGATGAATTTCAGGAGCTTTCCTTGAAAAGGTTTCGCAATAGTACCTCTTAAGTAGTTGCCATAAATCTGCTGACCCCCTTCAATAGAACCAAAACACAAGCTAACGTCGAATGAAATACAAACCGAGTAAAATGTTCTGCTAACAATGACCAAATATAATATTGAATCGGAATGTTCACTTAGAACGTCATACGAAAACACATTATTTAAGGTAAAAACATACAATAACCATTGCAAAGCGCCCCTGAGGTAATTTAATCGTCATAAGGCGCTTTCTAAAGTCGATGAACTATAATATTTATTGAAAATGAAATAATAACTTGTATAAGAGCACAATTTTTTTTTATATGATCGAACGGTTTTGCTTAGCCTAAGCATCTTCAGGGTACAAAATTAAACTAAACCAAAAAATACAAAGTGTGCGTATATATATATACACACAGAGGGAGAACGCAATATAAAATTAAATAAGAGAACAGTGAGAAAACAAGAGAAAAATATTTAAATTATTAAAAAAGGAACAGAGAGAAAGAGACAGATAATATGACATGAAAGAGAATGAGATTAAAGAGTTATGAGAGATTTTATGAGTTTACAGGAAACATACCTAATATTGGACTACTGGAAAAAAATAACTGATTATTAAGAAGATGGCTATTAATTTTAACAATTTCTTTATTTCTAGTGCTTGTAAATAATTTTATCTGTTGCCATAACCATTTTTGTGGAGAATATGACAACCGGTGCTTTTATTGAAGGTATGATCTTTTTCAATAAGATGATGATTAGCGGATTCTGAAAAGCAGTGGTTATTTAAACACCTAAGATGTTATTTGAAAATAAATAAAATAAAATATGTATTTGAAGTTAATATTTCATTTTCGTAAAATATGACAAACCATAAAATTGTTGTTTTCTACGAAAATTTATAAACCTTGTCTAAAGGATACGATCCCTTAGACAAGGATAGGTTTTTCAAATTAACATGTTTTAAAAAGTGTACATGACCACGTCATTCGAGAGTGGAAGGTATGGAAGCAAAATGTTGATTCAATTAATTTACTTTTATGTGTAAATAAACAGATAAGTGCACATAGCATAAGCATAACTCTTGATACATATTGAAACATATTAAATTAAAAATAAAGTCATAAGACTCCAAAAACACCGCACATGAGTCCTAACTGCCCTGTGCAAATTGGATTATGTATATCTCCAAATAAATATTTGAATAGTAACATAGTAGTAGAAAGTAGAACTTTTGAGGGTCATTATTTACACAAAGGTTAATAACCATCAATTGTTCATGTACTAAGTAGCTGAAAAATAACACTATTAACCTTTATGTGACTGAAAAGGTACACGGGTACATTTTTCGGTTTTCAACACTTTTTTTTTTTGTTCTAGTAAGTCTAATCGACTAAAACTTCCTGACTTCTTCACAATAGTGGAAATGAACAATTGAACAATGCCGTTGAATATGTGGAGGATGGTATGTGAACGGAAAACGCTTTAGTAAAACTTACACCTTCCAATGACTGACGGGGTACCCGGGTGGGTACCCTCATATGTTTTGTATAGAATTATTTTTAAGATAAAATTGAAATATGAATATTTGTAACAATGTTTTAGTTTTATTGGGTTGACATAAACACAATATTTACATTGAATGTCTGAAAGTATTATTTGGAATTTTTTTTCGCAATCAAGGCATTATGGTTTGCTAATAGAACGTTTATCGCAGACTGGTTTATACAAAAAGCACACGATTTTCGAGTTTTTCATCATAATTGTCATCCCAACACAATCGTATGTCTAGTGGGATGGGCAATTAAAAAAATATATTTTCAAGTAAAATAATTAAATAAATTGTTTACTTTCTTAAATATATTGTTTGAATAATTCGTCTTGCGCTTCACTTGGAGCTTTATTGTTTCCTGTATCTGTTAATGTTTAGTTAGTACTAAGCAGCAGCATTTAATTTAGGTTTCAATTTAAGTAAGGCAAGCGGCCAGAACAGTCACAACAATTGAATACAGCCTGCGGAACATGAAGACGGTTGGTCTAGAGAAGCTGGGCTCAGCAGAGGAATATAATTTATTGGGAGATAAAATAAAGGCTGCGAGGTCGGTCGAGAGAATGTCGTGACGAGGGTTCAGACTAATGAATTTTAGACTTGTGTGACATTTGCCCTCAAAAATATTCTGAAAGCTGGCTTACTCATAGTAAATATAGAAACATTGTTATATATGGTTAATGACAGCATGATTGAAGTCAGACTCTAGTAATATTAGCCAGGGTGTTTTTAAAATAAGCTTGTTTTTCAATTCTGTGGACAGCCAATATAAACAAAGCTTCATCCTGTCAATCTGACGGCCTCCGTGGTCGAGGGGTTAAGACGTTTGAATGTGAATCCAAAGGTCGCGGGATTAAATCTCGGCGTGCGCAAATAATTTGTATTTAATTAATATGTAATGAAATGAAAAAATAACTTTGTAAAAGACAAAATAGTTTTTATAACCGACCGGTTTCGCTAAGTCTTAGCAATATCAGGGTACAAAATAATCAAATGTTGTACCCTGATGATGCTAAGGCCATGCAAAACCGGTGGGTCGTATAAAAATATAATAAAATCTGTGGTCTTATACAAAGTTATTTTTTCATTTCATTTAATATTTCAAACCGCAAAGTAATTGCTTTCTACGAAATTAATTAGTGTTATTTCACATTTGATTGATTTAAAATTGAATATAGTAGTACGTTGCTTAAAATGACTTCAACAATATGAAATAAAATAAGAGAACAGTAAAAAAACAATAGAATAACATTTAAAATTATAACAAAGGAACGGAGACAAAGAGACAGATATATTATGTTATCCTTCTGTATGTATAAATAACCGCATACTTTGTATTTTTAGTTTAGTTTATTTTTTTACCCTGATGATGCTTAGTCTAAGCAAAACCAGTCGGTTATAAAAATTAAATTAAATCTGTAGTCTTATACAAGGTTATTATTTCATTATCATTAAATATCTCAAGCCACAAAGTGATTACTTTCCACGTAAATATTAAGTTAATGTGTTACATACGCGGAAGCTACCATTTAAGCCATTGGAATAAGATTGGAATACGGCATAGTTGACCCACTTATCTGAAATATTTCCATCAAATACCAGAAAACGATATTGGCAGTCGAGCAACAAATCTAGAATAAATCACGGCATGAAATAACAGTGTTCTGAGTAGCCCACGAGTTAAATTGAAATCTTAATTGAAAGCCGAGAGGGAAATTATTGCAAGTCTGATGGTATCAACCCCTTAACTTTAACCGCCCGACTCATTAGAATGGTAATATTCAGTCTCATGATCGCTATGGGAATTATCAAATGGCTGGAATCGGGAATAAAAACTTTCATCCAAAGCTTTATGGCGATCTTTTGCATTGAATGAATTTTGAGAGAATTTTAATGTCTTGGGCGATTTTCGGGTGAGGGTGAAACATTCTTCGTGGGCGGGAAGTATAGTAATAATAATAAATAATAATATTTGGACGATTTGTATAGCGCCGTTTTTGTGAAAAAACACCTCAAGGTCGCTGTACAGATCTTACTTTCTATCATTACATATTAATGCCTAGTTTAAATAAGAAAATATACAGGAACATACTTACCTGGCAGGTCCCATCAGATAGACACAATTATTAACTTAAAATTATGATTATTATTTTAATTTTTTTTTTGTACATACGTAATTACGTGTCTTATTTAGAGCGACAAAGCTACCCACTCAATAAGTTATTTTTATTTGCATTGCTACGTAATCTTAGTTTATTGTAAAAGTGATATTTTAAAGAACATAAATTAAGAACTGCTAAATTCTTAATTGCTTTTTACCATAGAGTTGGTAGAGTAGTATCTATCCAAGGCAGTGAAGTCAGTTTTTGACTTGTTTTTGATGATTTTAACCTGACTCGGCGCACCTGGGCGTGGCTAAGACTAAGGCTACGGTATTTATATATCCATTCATATCACATATCGACATTATGTTTTTGTTTATTCGAATAGCCACTTTTTCACAGTATTTTTGTCAACAAAAATATAGCATATAACCTAAAAACTGTTTAGCTGTGTCAAGTTTAGTGACATAATAAAAAAATATGGGCTGAGTCCCGCGGTGAACCAGGAGCTTAAGATCATCCTTAAAGTATATGATGGCGGTCTATGAAATTTGCTGTCTCTTTCTCTCTCATGGTGTACGACGTAAAAACCCTGAGAAAGTGATTTATCGCAAGTTTGTGTAGGTTGGGTAAAAATAATAAGCTCTCCTTCCATATATTGTTACTTCAAGCTTTTTACTAAAGGTATCTATCTACCCATAGTTTACAACCAATCAAAAGGTGGTCTTTTACCAAGGCGATACTAAGAGGAAAGCGAAAGAAACATTTTACGAAAGTACATACGTCATCTTCTTTGTTTGAGCGTCATACAATTACATCGTTACATTATTAGGTTATATTGACCAAAGTAATGTATGTTCTAGTCTAAAGTTGACTGTAAAAGGTTAAAACCGGTCCAGTCTAACAATAAACAGTGAAAAAGAGTTTAAAATTTGTTTGTATTACATCATTCTATTCTTACATTTTTCCACTTTGTAAGCGAGACGTGATTATGAAAATTTGATTTTTATTTTGATTGTTATTTTTCTATGCTGCCCTGAATATAGCCTGATTTTGTTCAAATAAAGGTAAGAAACTCAAATAAAGAGTTAAATAAGATACCATATCATAATAAATCACTTTATAAAAGTGAAGAATTCAAAGTAATTCGTTTATAATAAAAACGATTTTTTACAAAGATTACACTTATGTAGGTATTAAACAAGTTAAAATATTATATTAGGTTTTCAGGCATCATTTGGAACAAAAATAGATTTTATAGCTCTTTCGAAAATAAAAATATTTTAAAATTTGTTTTATATTTTCCTAGAAAACAGTTACTTCGTGGTTTGACATATTTAATGAAAAATGCAATTTTAACTCATATTTAATGTTGTACCCTGATGATAAGCGAAACCGGTCGGTCATAAAAAATAAAATTAAACCTGTGGTCTTTTACAAAGTAATTATTTAATTTTCATAAAAAAACATTTGCTTAGTTTGATTTACGTAACTTTCTGATATTTTTCATTTAATCACTTTCGTCTAGTGAGATTATAATAGTGAATGCTTTACTTCGAGCTTCCGAGAATTGTTTTAAAGTTTTTGATCACCTTTCTTACTAACACTATCTCGAAGTATCCAAACAAAGTGTTTTCCACTGATCAGTGGAGTTGTAGTTGAATAAAGCAATTAATTAGTTGGCACTTCCTGTACATTTTAAGAAATAAGCACCACTTTAAACTTTAGCACTGGTTGTTCAGGAAACTTGGAGTTTTCTTTGATGGACCTAGTCCTGAACTGTATTTATCTATTTAATTATGCAGTTTTTGAAATAGTAATAATTTTAGCTTTCGAAGGGTCGTAGTAATAACACATACTTATTGTTAATCAAATTTTGCAAATAAAAAATATTTTTATTTTTGCTTCAAGGCAAGCAAGTCATATAGAAAGTTGGTGCTTGAATAGGTTACTGTTTTATTGCAATGTGAACTCACCAACTATACCACCAACTATATCATCAACAATAATTACATAGAATCACCGCACTTGCAAAGTTATAAACCCAGTGTGTTGTCCTGGAGAGTGGAGAATGGTTGGTTTTGCATTATATGCTCTAGAATACAGTTTTCACATTAACGGTTTTCCTCACTAGCGACTGAATTCACGTAAAAGTGTTGGTAATTTGTAATCTAATAAATGATTTAAGCTACAAATTAGCATAATTTTAAAATGCAACTCTGCTACTTTAACATAAATGCATTCAATGAAAATGAAATAACAAATTTGAATAAGACCACAGATTTTTTAATTTTTTTATGAGCAACCGGTTTTGCTTAGCCTAAGCATTATCAGGGTACAAAATTAAACTATACAAAAAATACAAAGTGTGCGGTTATATATACATACAGAAGGAGAACGAAATATAAAATAAAATAAGAGAACAGTGAGAAAATAATAGAATAATATTAAAAATATATATAACCGCACACTTTGAATTTTTTGTTAAGTTTAATTTTGTACCCTGATGATGCTTAGGTTAAGCGAAACCAGTCGGTCATAAAAATTAAAATAAAATCTTTGGTCTTGTACACAGTTACTATTTAATTTTCATTAAATATATTAAAAAAAAGATGTTGGTCACAAGGTATTAAGGTCGACAGCTCAACTGAACGAAACTGTCACAAAAATGGCGCTATATAAATCAACCAATTATTATTATTTAGCAAATACAAATAAGAATATTAAACATGGAAATTATGTTAGGGTAGCATATATGCATTTTAGATCTATAGTGATTTGTAGTTAATATCTTCAATAGTATCACAATTATTTCACAACCCCTTTATGTGAACTTGGTCATCAGAGTGGTAGCCAGTTAAAAAAATGCGAATTATTTCATATTTTCGAATATAATTTTTTAGTAATAATATAGTAGGGAAGTGACCGTAGAAATTATTATTTTTCAACTGCTCCCAACCGTCTAGAGCCAGTGAAACTATGGCATCCCCAATTGGGGTATGTTGTGATGCTGAAGGTAGTGGGGAGGGGAAGGATATGGGGAAGAGGAAGGTTGGGAAGTACCTGGCTATTCAGATCTGTCACCAAACACGGCTAAAGCCATTTCAAGCAACGTTTCTATTCTGAATGGTGGTCTTTCACCGGCGCGAATCTTAAAAGTATTTACCACTCAGGAACGTGCCGCAAATACACTTTTTATTATTTCATATGAATCAAATGTGTTATGACACATATTAATTAAATAAAAGTTCTTGGCGCACGCTGGGTTTGAACCCGCGAACTTTTGATTCGTAGTCGAACGTCCTACCACTCAACCATGGAGGCCGTCGTTTTACACAAATTTCATAAATTATTACCACCGAAAAGCCCCTAATCCAGTAATTTAAAGCATAATTTTCTATTATAATTTATAAGTGACTGGTTTATAAAGCAGAGTTCTCACGCGGCGGCGTCATGGGATTAATTCCCGGACATAATGAGGTTCTATCCTGTGTCCAGTCTCTACAGAGGCTGCAGCGCCGGGGTGTCGGGACCTGCCCCGCTCGCGCCACAGCCTCTACTTTATTTCAACAAGCCCCGCTATAATAATAACATATGCTTTTTAATTAAATGGCCGCACTTTATTGTTGAGTTTCCCGGGAACCCAGCGGCTAATTTGCGTAACTTACCATGTGATTATATAAGCTTTTCAAGACCACGATACAATTTACATACATTGTGCAATGCTTTATTAAAAACAGTTTATCATTCGTGGCGCGTCAGTAGCTTTCCTAGTGAATTCCTAATTTTTTGGAAATCTGTGAAAACTTTTTTTTTTTTTTTCTACATGAATACCGCACAAGAGTCTCAACTGCTCCCAACCGTCTAGAGCCAGTGAGACTATGGCATCCCCAAATTGGGTATGTTTTGAGGCTGAAGGTAGTGGGGAGGGGAAGGAGATCGGGAAGAGGAAGGTTGGGAAGTACCTGGCTATTCAGATCTGGTCACCAAACACGGCTTAAGCCATTTCAAGCAACGTTTCGATTCTGAATGGTGGTTTTTCACCAGGGCGATACTTAGAGTATCTACCACTCTGAAGTAAGTTGAAATTTCAACTGAGTTGAAATGCAATTTCGTTGAATCAATTACAGATATATTTTGGCATGCATTGGCATCACGCCTGTCATTGTGACTGAATATCACATTTAAATTATTTTTTTCTAATTAAAACCAAGCGATCATTAAGTGAAGTAAGAATCTACCCTTAGCGGAAGATTTTTAAAGTGCAATGCAAAAGTCTGGAGTCAGTGAGAGTATGGCATCTCCAAGCAGGGTATATCGTTAGGCTGAAGGTCGTAAGAAGAATAAGAAGATAGGTAAGAGGAAGGTTAGAAAGTATCTGGCTATTCAGATCTAGTCGCCAAAGACGGGGACAGCCATTTTAAGAAACGTTTTGATTTTAAATGGTAGTCTTTCACCAGGGGACTCTGCCACTCTGGGGTACTCTCAGCTATTTTTAAATGGGTTGCTTAGTACCATTTCAGTATTTAACTATAGTTTTTTTAACCTTACTTGTAACCGCCCATTTTCCCACCCCAACCCTTGCTATTCAATGCTGTTTTTATATCTGAAAAAAAAACTACAAATTCACCGGACACCAAAACGTCATCTTCATTTTCTACTTCAAATAAGCTTAAGAATCCCTGGTGAAAATCTGTCGGATACGTCCTCCAGCACCCTTTGTAGTTTTCAAAATACTTAATTCAGCGCGAGTTTTCCACAAACCCAACCAAATACGACATTTATTTAAACTTAACGACGTAATCCAGTTCTTTAACTATGGAAAAAAATTAAAGTCAAAATAATTCCACAGAGTAATTGAATTATAATATTTAACATCAACATAAACCTGGCGGACCATTTTTCCCGGTGAAATTCTAGAGTTCATTAAATTTGTATGAAATTTTCCGCTTCTGAAAGAGCCTTCTGTTTTCGAGTTAGCACTTATATTTTTCAATAGAGCCTTTATATTTTTACTGGTATATTAATTATGACTTACTAGTTGTTACCAGTAAAAAATTACGAGATGTACCTTGACTTTCTATTGATCTGCATTAATTTGTTCCACTTTTAAAAATGACCCATAAAGTAACCATTTGGATACACATTTAAATATAGAATAAAAATAATCGTCAGGTGAAAAATGATACTTTGGCGCTGGATTTGAAATTTTTTTATTTATTATTTCAGAATTTTATTAATATGTAAATCAGTTCCAATTTTGAAAATGTCACACTCGTACGCACGTACGTACAAGGAATTTATATTGTTTACTTTTACAGTCTGCAGATGCCCGTTGCCCTATACACACGTACGATCAAAATTAAACAAGCGGGACAAGCTTTTTTTCTTTTCTTGACCCAACTGTTTGGAACCAGTGTGACTATGGCATCCCCAAATGGGGTATGTTGTGAGGTTAAATGTAGTGAGGAGGGAAATAACATGGGGAAGAGGAAGGCTCAAAAAATATTTGGCTATTCTGATCTGGTAACCAAGTATGGCTGGAGCTATTTTAAGCAACGCTTACATTTTGAATGCTCGTCTTTCACCAAGGCAATTCTGAGAGAATCTACAACTCTGCAACTACAATATACTCTATAATAATCCTATGTTTATTTGCACCCACTGAGATTGAAACCTGGATTTGTATTGAGGGTTTTTTAACCGCACAACCACGGACGTCTTTCTTACTGTAAAATACCTTATAAACCAGAATCAAAATATTAATTTTAATATGTTATTGAAAATATTTTGAGCTCTTGGAAATTAATGGTGAGAATAATTTTTAATGGTATTAGTTGAAACATCTTATAATTTACTCGTAGATAATTAACCGCAAGCTCATAAGTAAATAACAATTTAATTTACCGTAAGTTTCAACGTAAACATTGTACTAATTGAACGTAGAATTTATTATCAAGATTTAATAATTCTTTGGGTTGTTTGAAAATTTTTGTTCGCCCTTGAAGTGATTTTTTACAAAAACGGTGCTTTGTAGTTTATAAATTTGTGATAAAATATTACTATCAAGTCAGACCATTTTTTCAAAATTCCATTAAATGATATGTGTATTGGGTTATTTTTTTAGCAAAACGCTTTCAAAATGTATATTTCTCAATCCTGCTTAGATATAAAAAATAAAACACTTTGGCATTGTAGAGGGTAAACAATGTATTTGCTAATATTTATCTTTCCTCTACAGAAATCTTTATTTATCCATCACTGTTTTTTCTAGCACGGTATGTTTTATTCTTTAAAGAAACGAGTGATAAAAAGAAAAGACTAAATAAAACACTTGCCTTTTGATCTTCAAGTTGAAGCATTTATTTCTTATTCTTTCGTGGAGTGGAAGGTACTCAGTTTGACTAAGGGCACACATAAAATTAAAGGGTTTTTCCTGAAAACGAATTTCCAAATGATGAGTTCCAGATTGTAATACAAATGCGTTCTGCTTACTCGTTGTTTTTTAGATTTATTTCATTTTCATCCTACACTCATGTAATAATTGAGGGAATGTTAAAAAAAGACCAATAATATTATTTTGTTTTTCAGCTCCGTTAACAGATTAATACACATCACTTCAAAGATTCAATATTAAAACTACCAGTGAGAAAAATCTACCTTACTTTATATGTTTTAGGGCAGTATCAACTATTCTTTTGAATTATCTGCATATTCTTTCAAAAAATATATTTTTATAGTGAATTCTGTACAAGAGTCCGTGTCTGCTCCGTCAAGAGCCAGTAAGACTATAAAATTCCCAATCGGGATATTTTGAGAGGCTGAAGGTAGTTGGAAGGGGAAGGAGATGATAAAGAGGAAGGTTGGGAAGTACCTAGCTATTCAGATCTAACCGCCAAACACGGCTATAGCCATTTCAAGCAATGTTTCGATTCTGAATGGTTGTCTTTCACCAAGGCGATACTTCGACTATTTTCCACTCTGGAACGTGCCGCAAATACCTATACTATTTGTTATTTTATATGAATTAAATGTATTATGAGACATGTTAATTAAATAAAAGTTATTTGCGAACCCGCTATTCTTGGATTCGTAGTCGAGCGTTTTACCACTCGACCACGGAGGCCGTCAATTTATTATCAAGGTTTAATTTAATTATTAATTAATATACCTATAGTAAAAAATAAATCGTATACAAATTAGGGAACTCATAAAATGTAATATGGACCAAGAATTAAAACTGCTTGTTTTTTTTTTAAATGTTTTTTGTATGCGGAAGTGAGCTTTGATAGTTTTATTTTATTGAAGTCTGGTTCAGCATTATTTTAAAGGCCAAAGCTTACGGCGAGCTTAGGAATTTAAAGCGAGCTTTAAAAAGCTTCTTCGAACGCAAAAATCGTCCGAAACTCTACAGCCCCACAAACAATTGAAATACTCCCCGCAAGAATGCCCCTGTTAGCCCGGAGCTGCCCCTTACATTCCCGGGCTACTTTGTCTTCCACTGCGGGGGATGTTTTAAATTAAAAAAAATGGTATTTCGTCTATTTTTACGCTTTTCCCGATCTTCAAAAAGCTAATTAAGGAATGGTTAATGGATTTTCGAATTGCTTTTAAGAATTATTAGTTTGTGACTTTTTTATTAGTTAAATTTGTTTGTACATAATTATAAAGGTTTTCAGTTTCAAATTCAACGAGAGTGTATGTTTTTTGTGGGATACCGCTCAAGTCTTTCCGGAGTCGGTGAAACTATGACATCACCGATTAAGTATAAAGAAAAAATGTATGGGGAAGATGGTACTTGAAATGTATCTGACCATTCAGATCCAGTGACTAAACATAGCTATAGCTATCTTAAACGATGTTTCTATTTCGAACAATGGTCTAAATTATTTAGCAAAGCTAGCAGTTCACAATGAAGTATTAACCCTGATGTGAGGCATGGAACTGAGAAATGATGAAAGTAGACTGAATGCTGTAAAAGATGAGATCCCTGAGGAGTATGTGCGATAAAACTATCTATGACCGTGTAGAAAATGTTGTAAACATAATGAATAGGATTAAGAAAAGGACACTTAGATGGTTTGGACATGTTGAGCGGATAAACGATGAAAGGAGTGTGAGAAAAATATACGACGCGAAAGTGAATGGAGTCAAGGACGTCTGAAGAAAAAATGGCCTGATCAAGTGATTCAAATACTTGAGTCGGGCCACGTCAAGAATCAGAATGACAGTAAGAGCATGTATGAGACGATTTATGAATGTGAATGAAGCAAAGAGTGTGTACCAAGAGAGAGTTGAAGGGCAGTCCATTTACTTTGCCTACCCCTGCGGAAAACGGCGTGGTGGTTAGTTAGTTCAAACATTTTTTTTTTGTCTTAAGACCTACAAATTTTACAGCTTCGTATTAATTTTATCGGGAATTAATTCCGTGATCGCCGTGCCAAGAGCCAAGTTTCACACTGCTCTGCCACATGTAACGATTCGTATTTGCCTATACTATCTGATTTTTTTTCTTCTTTTTATTGATTAATGTTCTTTGACAAACATAAAAAGTAGAAGAATTTTTTTTTGGTCTTTCAAATTTACAAATCAAATCTTAATATGTTTTTGAGCTTTTTGCAGAAATCGATGTTACAATCTTACGACATATAAATGCGTACACGATTACTTTGCAATAAGCCTCAAAATGCGTGGATAACCGTCCCCCTACAAATCGATCATTTATCGGATCGACATTCATGTTAACAGCGGCATCATGTTCAGTTATTGGGTACATCAAATAAAGAAATATTTCTGACTGTTTTTGAAATGTTGGATGCCAGTGGCTATTTGTTGAAAATTTAAATGAAAAATTGATAGCATTGTCTACTAAATAATCTACAATTGATAACTTCAACCCTTAAGAAATTTATCTGACTGTTTTTGAAATGTTGGATGTCAGTGGCTATTTGTTGAAAATTTAAATGAGAAATTGATAGCATTGTCCACTAAATAATCTACAATTGATACCTTCAATCCTTAAGAAATATTTCTGACTGTTTTTGAAATTTTAGATGTCAGTGGCTATTTGTTGAAAATTTAAATGAGAAATTGATGGCATTGTCTACTAAATAATCTACAATTGATAACTTCAACCCTTAACTTAAAATCTGAGATTTCACAATAATTTTAGAGGAGAAGTTTTAGTAAAAGAGAAGTGTTCGTTGAGTGATTAAGAAATTTTACTAGCTATAAAAAAGCTCTTTTTTCAGTGACACATATTGTGAAGAACACAAAATATAAGATTATCCCATTGATAATCCAAGGGGAGATATGCAGATGCAAAGAAGAAGCAAAGAAAGATGCAGTACTTCATAGCTTCGGGCCGGTTGTTGCAGGGTGGAGTTTTCTCTGATAATAGCCAACCTCCGATAGGAGAAAGTGCCATGAGCTGAAGAGTTTTCAGATATATTCGTTCATGTTAACCAAAATTATTTTTAAACCCTAGATTCTGTGCAAAAACAAGTGGTCTTACCATAACAAATGGATTGCAATCTTCAGAGCACAGACGTCATGCTATCCTTGTTCTACCGGTATTTCAATGGAAGACGCTCCAATGGATTTGCGTCATTGGTCCTATCTGCACCGGGGCATAGCCGACAAACTCGCCAAAAGCGCGCCCAACGTTTGTACACGGTTGAAATGCGATACATGAGAACGGGCCGCTTCTACGACTCATTCTTGTGTTCCACAGCATAGCTGTATAATGATTTGCTGGCCTCGGTATTTCCTCCCCAATACAAAATGGGCCTCTTTAAGACGCAGGTTCATTCATTTCTTTCCTCGAAAATTCGCTCCATATCAGCATCTTCAAAGATTACATAGGGCATGAGAAAAGCTATTTTCCTCAGAGCCTTGTGTGGAGTTGATGTGAAAAAATATATCTCTGAAAAGTTACGCATTTCGGACGTAAAATCTTTATTCAAAGTTATTTTTGGATTTAAGCCCTCATATTATTGGCATATCATTTCTTTTATATAAATGGTATTACATTCGTCTCGGATGAAGATAATCAAAACACACTGCGCGTGGATCGAATTTCCATTAAAGCTTTTCCCCTAGGACGCCCGCTGGTATTCATAGAAAAATTCCCTAAAACTTTTCAGGTCCCAACACCCGCAGCCCCGCCGCTCGGGTAAGCCTTCGATCAGCCTAACACTATGGGAGGAGCAGGTCTCCAGGGATATTACTTCAAAAAACAATGTCCTTACTGATACGACTTCGCCAACTTATGAGAAGGCGCCTGAATTTTTATAACGTATTGAACCGGGTGTTAAAATCTAGAAAAAACCTACTACGTTTTGTTCTACGAACACACGTAAATAATATGGAGGAAATATGGTTTAAACATTTTGCAACCTTACTCCTCATTTATTTTCACAATTAGTAATTAGTCTTATCTTCGCCGATGGGATAGTCATTATGATAATCCAAGCATGTTTAAATGTGTCGGACACCTCACTAAGCACGCGAAAAAAAAAATCCCCCAAGCACTTTTTACGCGTGTGATCAAATTACGTAACTTAATTTGAAATGAACTTAAGTAATTTTAAGTAATGCTTTTTTAATTAATTTTTTTATGTAATGAAATAAACAGTTTTAAATGAAAGTATTAACATTATAAAAAATAACACATTTAAAATCAATAAAGTTCCATGAACGAAGTACAGAGTTTTTCAATTTGAAATCAGATACCTTTGTTACAATCTGAATGTACATATAGTCAAAGAGTCAGACATTCTTATATCAAAATACACCCAAAAATAATGCGGTCCAACTGCTCAATGAAGCTGCATCGATCTTAGACATCTTAATGTGTACATTTATACAATTCAACGAATATCTCTCAACATGTGACGCGAGTAAGCGTAATCCTAGCATACGTTTACTATCCTCTCTTATAGTTTCATGTTTTTGTGTTTGTTTATCACATTATAACTATTATTATATTCATTTTTTTACACTTCTTCGTACCTTATATTCACATAACTACTTTAGATATACCATATTTTACGTTGGGTGTCAATAAATATATATTCTCGCAGAAAGCAATCACTTTGTGGTTTCACATATTTAAAGAAATTAAAAAATGAATGATTAAATAAAAACAAATTTTTAACTTTATTCCACTTTTTATTTTTTGACTGGACCGGTTTCAGCCTATAACGGCCATCTTCAGACTAGTACAGATTGTTCTTATTTTATGGCTTGTATTTAAGCCGTAGAATAAGAACAATCTGTACTAGTCTGAAGATGGCCGTAATAGGCTGAAACCGGTCCAGTCAAAAAATAAAAAAGTGGAATAAAGTTAAAAAATTGTTTTTATTTAATCATTAAAATGGAATTCCACCATGAATTAACAGTTACAAAATTACTAGTAATGAAAAAATAAACTTTGTATAAACTACGGATATTATTTTGCTTTTTTATGACCGACCGGTTTTGCTTAGCCTAGCATCATCACGGTATACAACTAAACCAAACAAAAAATACAAAGTGTACGGTTATATAAACATACAGAAAGATAACAAAATATAAAATAAAATAACAGAACAATGAGAAAAGAATTGAGTAATATTTAAATTATTGCAAAGGAACAGAAAAAAAGAGACAGATTATATGAATTGAAAGAGAATAAACAAAGTAAATAAATATGCTATTTTTTTTACCGGACTATGCATCTACTTGCGCGTTTTTACGTTTATTTATTCTATCTTTATGTATCATTATCATTCATCTCTTATTTTTTGAGTGAATAGCTGTATTTTTGATATCTTCTACAAAAAAATATAATCTGTGTTTTTTTTTCTAATCAGTGAGTTTTTTAGAAATGTTTATTTTTTTACTAAAAGTATCTACTGAGTTCATAGTCCGCCTTGGCAATTACCTACATATAAAAAAAAACTAATGGTTCGGCAGTATTTTTAAATTGCAAATCGGCCTTTTTTCGTAATTCAATTCTTACCCTCGCATTAAACTTGTGCGAGTGTGTGTGCCCGTCTTAAAATAATTAAAACCATATTTCACTCTTCGAATAGCTTTATTTAATTCTCCTTGAGACATTAAGTTGGTAAAAAAAGTCGTATCGGTACAAAAAAGATAGTGCCGTCCTAGATGTGATCCAGAACACTTTCAATTACTGAATCTGAATCCGACAAGCGCAAACTTTCGAGCTTGAAAACAATTAGAGGGTGATTTCTGGGCAGACAGCCCCAGGAATTTTCGAACCAAAGTTCCTATGTCGAAAATGTTTAATTCCCATCACTAGACTTCTTCTACGTAGTCTCACTAATACATGTAAAGTGAGTTGACGTTTAATACTTGGCCGTTTAACGTCTCGCGTGAAGTTTAACGGCTAAGTATTAAGGCTAGGTGGGAGTTTTATTGCTTACATAAAAACAAATTATTTATATCGCGTCATACACACCGAAAAATACGGTGTATCTGACAAAAAAGGAATGGTAAAAAAAGTCTAGGATGGCCGAAAAAGACATGGCACGATCAAGTGAATCAAGTCTCGAATCGGGCTATGCCAAGAGTTTGAATAACAGAAGAGTATTACTACGACAGATTTGTTTGTTTTTTAATGTTTATTTGGATGTATGCAATTTTTTTTCATACATCTAGTAAGAAAGAATACATTTCACAATGTTAAAAGAACCTAGTAAAATGAAGGACATAAATACGTAGAATGATATAAAATTAACTGAAAATAAATTTGATATCTATACAAGTTTTTTTCTCATATTCAGCACAAATGCTACGAAAAGTGACTAGACTTTATTTGCGGTTTTTTTAAATGCTCTAAAAAAGTTTTTCACCTTTTTAAAACACGCATTTTTGTGTGCACGTAAGTTTGGTTTCGGAAAAACTCAAATCATAACAAATTGTGTGTCGTTCATCTTCTCTGCCTACCCTTGCGATGAAATGTAGTGATTTATTTAGTTATTTTAAGGGTACCCATACCGATAGTAATCAATGCATGGCACTATTATAAGGTAAGGTTGGTAGGCTAAAGGTAGCAGGTAGCAGGTAGAAGGCCTCTTCTACATAGGGTCCACCATTAGGGACAAGTCTAATTAATATTTCATAAGGCGACCCTTGTTTTGTAGTACTAATTTACATATTCCTCCAAGAAGAATATTCTCCAGTTCCTGAAGCATACTTTCCTTAGTTTCCTTGCGTTCTACTATTCACGTTCAACGTAAAATTGACTGTTTTGTATACATCACAGTTCATTTGTTTTATATATATATATAAAACAAGAAAAGAATGGCACATGTTTTCTGGAAACAGTTGTATACATAGAATAAGAGAAACTGGTTTACATCGATAAAAATAAAATACCCTTTTTAGTTATGTTCCTGCATATATACGAGTAAATATATGTGACATTGAATGCTTACGCATTAAAAATTTAAAAACTCAACTTATAATTCAAAGGATTTATTTCAGCTAGGTGTGGTTTATATGTGTCGTACTATTTTACTAGTAGTTCATTATTTTGTCATTCAAAAGTTATTTGTTATTTTTCCAGTCAATACGTATTAGGTAGATTTTATTTACTGTGCCATGTATATTTTTCGATTTGAGGACAAGTGAACATGGAAATTACTCACATGGAGACCTAGAATATGCATGTTAACCCATATTGATCAAAGACCCACTGATCTGACTAAATCAAACTATCAGCCAACACAGTGTGAATCAAGACTGCTGTTGACAAGAAGTCAATGAAGCGAACTGAATGCCTATATCAAATACTGACCTCAAATGGTAAACGATTATAATAATATGGGGATTATACGTTATTATATGCTATCAGTAAGACTGCACGAAAGAAAAAAAAATGCCAAGAGTAAAATATCTGACCTGAAGAATAATGAGGATACGGGAGATAAAGGAAAACTATTTCGCTATATAAGGCAAGAATGCTGACGTTTTCACATTAACGGTGAAAATATCTCAAGGTGCTACTGTAGTATAATAGTATTATATTTGATAGAATGAAATACAAAAAAAAAAATATTTTTTCTGTAGCGTTACGGAAACGTTCGTAGAGGAACCAGTTCACTTTTTCAGAGCCCTTCTCTACCACCGCATAGAAAGCTTATGACACGGACTACGCCAATCTATCGACAATATCATGGCAGTCGGGATAGAGTCCCCTTTGCCCGTTTAGTAGTTGAGTAGAAAAATGTGTCAGGTTCCCACCCAAGCGTCGCGGGTTCAATTCCTGTGTTAGTTAAGTCCTCCACCATTGCACAAGCAAAATTTTCCGCTGATAATTATGGCAGTAGGAGTTTTTCAAATATTGTCAGGTTATCCGTAACCTGAAAATGTTTATCTTTCTTTAAAAAATGTTTCTGGGAATTAAGTGACTTAAAATGTTCTCGTTAAATTCCATTATTGCTAAAATAATTATTATTTCTCAGCCGAGAACGCAAAGGGTGACCTTTGCAAAGCCTGCAGGTGGTGAATCTAAATAATTAATAACATCCCGAGCGTTCCGCAACAGCCTACTTGCGTAAACTAAATTCAATTACCTTTTCCGCAAGCCGGAGACAGCAGATAATATAATATACACAAGCAGCATCCCCCCTTCAGAGCACGGGGCGGTGGGAGGAAGGGGCGATGATGAGGTTATTCAACAAGATTGATGAGGTTGAAAGTGCATAGGCGAAATATCACACCATCTGTTGAACTAGGTCAAATCGAGTTTGCGAAGGAAAGCGTTTGAATTCATCGGTATCATCCAATTTATGATACAGTATTACTGACTTATTGAAGTCTCCATTTCCACACCGTGTGCTTAATCCGAACGACAAATCTTTAGAGACATCACTTTATCTTAAGAGACGGTACGTGTCGCCTATCTATAGGAACGGCATTACTCTGCCGTAGCGTGGAGTCACTTAAGCGCTGATACAAAGTTTTATAAAATCGGATGGGGTTTTAAAGTAAAATATATACTCTGATTATACATTTCTTGATGATCAGAAATAAGTTTGAAAAATTTAAATGGAGAAAATAAGTGCGAGGCTAGTAATACAAGTCGAATTCTTACCTACCTTTCTGTATGGTAACATCTGTGCGCGAAATATTATTTTTATTTTTCATTCTGAACCTCCAAACACAGAATAATTGGTGACATTATTTTGTTAATCGCTTTTAAAAACGTTTAATTATTTAAGTACCTCGAGGTAGGAGCAAAAACACCTGCGTAGCGATTGAAAAAATACTTAACTTACCCTTCACATCTGTGGTACATGATGTAGTATTTTTTGTGATTATTAATATTTTGACGGTGAAGTATACCTCTATATAAAAAAAGAGTACGAATTGGTAGTTGCCGCCAAATTATTTGTTGAGCCATTTTGAAGAATTAAATTAAGTTCATGTTTTTTTTAGCCTTGGTCTGTTATGATTAGAGAACTTTTTTCTGCATTAGAGAATGGGTCTATGCAAAATATTTATATTGTCAGGGAAGATAATTAAAGGAAATTCCTACGGCGATTGAAACCTTCTAGGTTAACATTAAATACATCAATAACAGATGTTATTTAGTAGCACCATACCCCGTGTCGTATTGTGCTAAACCAATCCGTCTGTTCTGTCATGTGGAATACATAGCAGATCACGATGTCACCCCTGGCAGTATTTGTTGCGTACAAATAACATATAGCATTCCAAGAGGTATGGACTATACTAGAAAAGCTTACTATGCATAAGCATAGAAGTAGTAAGATTGACGAAGATAAAACATGACATGACAATATTATAAAATAAAAGCCACATGAAAAGTCGGTACATGTTTGTCTGACTAAAAAAGATGTTACATTTAGGTTTAGTCGTATTTAAGTAATCAATTAAACGTTCGACTAATTAATACACATTCCTTACGTTATTGGCACACATTTCCCCATCGAGTTTTTTCCCCCACTCGTCTGTACACAAAACGTTTCAATGCAGGTTTTCCGCCGGGAAGAGAAACGACGAGAAACGCCAGGAAATGAACAGGTGTTCCGGGAAGCGGAATTCACCGTGGGGGATGAGAAAATAAGGAAAGATGGATATAGGAGGGTGAGTTCAAATCATTCTTGCGCCAAGTAATGATATACGAGTTCCTCTTTGACGGACCATTTGGGGAACTGGCTGCGAGAGAAATGACGTAGACACACAACCCGCCTAATAAATATACATTGTGAATTATTAAGAATAAGTTCGGAACGAATTAACACCGCAGGAAAGTAACACTACTTCTAGGCAATACAAAAGAGTAACTCAAAAACAATTATGTTTGACTCACAACTGACGTGACCAGATTGTTTGGCTCTAAAACGGGACATGAGTAGAGCAGGTTGATATATAAAATTCAGGGATTTTTGATTCCTGCGAAGTGAGGAGGGTACCAAAAAAAACACAGAGTTTATCTGCATCTCGGATTTTTTTTTATTTCCGTGGGGAAGATGCATGATGGGGATTCTATTTGCTCTCCCCCTCCCACGCTACCAAAATATCGACCATCTTAAGACATTGGATCCATGTTAACTAATAATTGAGACTATATTTTGGTATTAGTTTGATGTTCCGATGCTTTCTTTCGGGACGGAGTCCCAGACAACAAGACGGTCTTATTCAAAACGCGATGTATAGTTAAGTTACTCATGACCCATGACCAATAAGGTGATTGCAATGCGTTCACTGTCTTTAATAATAATAATATTTGGATAATTTGTTTACCGCTGTTTTTGTGAAAAATCACTTCAAGGGCGCTGCACAAATTTTAATGTCTACTTAATATTAATTCCTAGTTTTTATAAATATACGGCAACATACTTACCTGGCAGGACACAATCACTATATCATAATAACCTAAAATTTAGCTGATTTTTAGGAATATTTCTAGTTTTATTTTTTTTATTTATTTTTTTTTATTTCAAGGGCATGAGAGCAAATTTAAAATACAGTATATCAGAGGAATTAAAAAAAATTGGTGAGGAACATATTCTTATGAAAATCTTCTAATGCATTTAAGGAATGAGAGTCTGAAAAGTTTTCTTCGTTAGAACAGAAATTCTATTGGGCTTTATGAAACTCCTCCGTTTTTATCGGATCCCTGCAGCTTCAAATTTGTATTATGTATGGATCATGAAAGAGAATTTAACTTTAACGCCTTGTTATAAGACGTTATATTATTACAAGTGCGATTAGCTTGGCTGGTCGATGCGCTGCAATGGCAACCTACTCACCTAAGATAATTTCAACACTAAAGACCAAACCAAATCGCTCCGACCCTAAAGAAGAATTTGCTAGAGCCTGCACCTGGTTCATTCAATGGAGACCTTCTTTGATGCCATCATCTCTTATTACGCGGTATATTGACTCTCAGAGAGCACGTCTCATAGATGCATCGTTGAAAACTAGTCTTTATTTTTTAGCTCTCAAAGAAAGAATGAGCCGGTGCGTTGAACTGCAGACTATATCTTCAGCACAGCATTTTAAAAGCATCTTGTAAATCCACAAACCATATTTTATGTGTTTGAATATATTATTTTCGATAACACCGTAGATTAAATAATATCCGATCAGATGTCTGAGCGAGCGGAACATTTAATAAACCATGCATCATTTGCCAATGCCTGCTTCCCTTTTTTATGCACAGAAATGTATCTACGCTATCTTTTTCACTTCATAGAGTTTTGTATTATACTTGGTTTTATTATTTACTCTTCATAGTATTTCATTATTCTGAGACACAAAGTTCACAAAGCTATATCTCTGGAGGCGTTAGGGAGAAAAAAAAATGGGTAAAGTTATTTAAAGTTATGCATACCCATGCCAAAAAACTTCCGTCGTTCCTAACCTTTTTTGTGATAGACAGAAGGTATTTATTTTTATACAACTCAAGGTTTATGCCTCTTAAAGAAGGTAATGCACTGTGGTAGTAAAGTTTATCATATTATTTAAGTAAAACATTACAACGAGAAGAGTTGTTATGGGAAAAGTAAAAGTAATTTTGTGAAACAAACGTGTTTGATAAAGGTGAGAGGAAATTACTTCTAATTTTGTAACTGTTAATTCGTGGAGGGATTTCATTTTAATGATTTAATAAAACAAATTTCTACCTTTATTCCACTTATTTTATTTTTGACTGGATTGGCTTCAGCCTTTTTGAGCCTAGTACAGGTTGTTATTATCCTATGGCTGTTACACTATTTTTGCAATTTTCAGGGGTGGTAAACCATGATTTTACTTTAGTTATTTTCATTAGTATTGTTGCATGATTTTACTAAACAGCTATAAATTTGTTTTATCAAATCGTGAGAGGAAATATTTTTTCGTTGCAAACTCGTATGAAACGCTTCGATTAGAGTTTTCTACTGGGTGAGGTACAGAATGTTTAGGCAATGAAACAACTTCCTTGGGAATGGGAAAGAGGTGGAGTTTTAATAAGCTAGTTTACATAACGAACTTAATAATGGACAAAAGGTAAGCTTAAAACGAAATCCAGGTGTTTTTTAGTTCGCTTTAGGATTTATCTTCATCTTCTATTCCCAGGACCATTACAAAAGATTCAAAAGTCAAGATAAGTCAAGAGAACAAAAATATCAGAGCTTTAACGAAGCTTCCAGAGTTTGATAAGATCGGTAATGAGAAATTAGTTATTCCAATTAGAGTATTCAAATTATTTCCCACAAGGCGAAATTAATTCGATCCTGGGCGAAAGGTATTTGAGGGGGCTTGGATTTTGTGGCTTTCCGTATAATGTGCAAGACGAGATCGTTTAAAGCTTTTGAAACTTTAATCGCAATGAAACATTCAGCATTAAAAGGGATTTGATGAGAAATTGAAAAGAATCTACGAAATGGAAAGATTCAATAATTATTAGTATTTTGTAAGATAAGATGAATTGAAGTTTTAAATCTTCTCTCTCTCGATATAACTAGTCCCTCGAGAGATTTGCAATCTCTGAGATTTCCTCTCTGCCTTTTATATCTTCCATTTCAGTGCCCCGGTTCAATCTGTACTGCGGTCGGATGTCTGTTTGCATTCAATTTCATCTAACGATATTTATCTGTTCCGGGGGAAATATACGGGAATCTATCAAACGTACGTTTAATATACTCTCTATTTTTTTAGTAGATCTGGAATAAAAGGAATTTTATTCACAAAATTCCAGTATTCTCTCCCGGCGTGAATGTGAGATTTTTTGTTTGTTTATACGATGCGCTAGGTGCATTCCTGTGGCAGGTGGATACCACTTGTGCTATTTGCCATCACATCGCATTCGGATTCAATTTATTTAATAATAGGTATGTGAAATATTCTTATGCTTTATATTATTGTGAACTTCAACGTAGACCAAAAAACCATATTTAGATTAATCCTTTAAGATGGATTATATTTTAAATGTTTCTTGAATAATATTTATAAAACGTGGATCATTTTAACATACAGATTTAATATTTTGATGTGGGCGCACGAACAATACACTGAATAAAGAAGATATAAGCCTATATAAGTATGTTGTGGGCGTGTCTGTGTGCCCAGAGAAGACTCAACGTAGTTACGCAGAAAGCCTCAAACCCCAAAAATATCAAATTGAGAAAAAGGCGTTTAAAAATATGACGATACAAAACATATAACAGCATTTATAAAGTGAATGTCAGTGTTTTTTTCTTTACGAGCATTATTAAAAATAGGTTATTTATAATCTAGCAATGTATTCATTACAAAATTAATTGTATTTCCTAAGATTTTCTACATTTTAATGCTTTTAAGCTTTATTTTTTGTCAAATATCTGCAATGTAGGTTGGTAAAAAATGAAATACCAAAAATCTATTGCATTTGGAGCTTGGATATTTTCAGCAGATATAAATCCCGTATTTGTTTACAGGAAAACATATAAAACTCGATTTTGGCAAATAGTGTTGTTGGACGTTATCTGTATAACTACGTCCATTTTTTCCTGACTTCTGGTAGAAATTGATCAATTATCGAAATTCTGTTTTTGATAGGTAATCAATTACTTTTACCTCTTTGGGAATGGTCAAAAATCTTATGTCAAATGGCAACACTTAGTTTTCTTTCAAATCTGTATTGATCACGTATCTCGAGATTATATTTAAGTGAGAAAAATGTTATATCCCCTACCTGGAAGAGAACGACAAACAGGATATTAAAATATTATCATGTTGATTGATCTTAGACGTAAAATGAAAGAATGAGATAAATAAATAAACTTATAAGTTATTAATTATATGTGTCAGGACTATTGATGTAAGCGTTTCTAGTGAAAAAATGAGAAATTAATCAATGTTGTAACATTTCAAAATCATTTTATGTAGGTAGGTAGGTAAATAATTTCGTAAACAAAATTGATTTGACCTAACACTTAAAAGTTATCAACAGTCGTCCAGAGTATAAATACGAGCTTCGTCGATTTGAAGGGCAGTTTGTTCGTTATTTAGTATTCTCAAATAACTTCAGAGTGAATTAGGACTCGTTAAATTTATGAATTTGTTAATGAGGCGAAGTGAAAATGAGAGAATTTTTGTATAGGGGGTTATTAGGAAATTTTCTTCCAAGGAAAATGTATACTATTTTGGAATGCGTTAAGCCTTGCGAGAAAGCGAAGAGAGAACGTAGAAATCAAACAGCATTAAGAATATATAATTCATAAGTAAAAGTATTCCTAAAATTAAAAAAAGTGCTCCTTCGCCTTTATCCAATTAAGAAAAGCTTTTAAGCGGTCAGAGAAAAGTGATGGAATCGACTTTTATTAGTCTCGCCAGTATTGAAGTAGACAGAGTGGGTTCGATTGAATGAAAGGCATTATTTCCAATGACACGGTACATTTTAACTATAAAGCTGAAACCTATTTTCTAAAAGAGCATAAAATCACAAAAAATCTGCAAATAAACCTTAACTTTGATGGCTTGATTTCATTGTTTCGAATTTCGTAATATCTTTCTTTCTTGCAAGTATTTTTTTAAGCCGTCTGCAGAAAGTATAAGAGAATTTGACATGATTAAAAAAAAAAAAAATATATATTCGTACGTACGAATGTGACTCAAAATTCGAATTAATATAGGTGTATTTTAACAGATGAATATTTTTATTTTATTTTAAAACGCGCGTTCATATATAGCTAACCTCAGAGCATTTATATACCAGGAGGGATAGCTTTACGAGACAGTGTAGTCTGGATTGTTGATTTTTTCCTGACTCAGACGTGACTAAGGTTTTCATGGACACACCTTTTTACACCCATTCATGGCACATTTCAACATAATATTTTGTTTATTTGTAGAACCACTTTTTTACAGTATTGTTATCAACAAAAATACAGGATATAACCTCAAAAACAGTCGTATGTCGCATAACAAAACGTAGTGGGCGAAGTCGCCGAAGACGCAGGAGGCGGAAAACATGCTTACATACCTAAAAGTGGTGGGATATTATGAGACAACTTGTCTTTTCTCTTTCTGTCTTTTTCGTAAATTCATTTAGGTGTGGTAAAACTATTGAGCCCTCTCTCCATACATATTCTTACTCTAAGTGGCTAACTTACTTTGGAATGTAGTTTTGGAAAATGGATCTAATGCAAAACAAAGTGAATTAAAGCAAGTAATATTTTTGGATCCTATGTAAACAAACAGTCTCAGTTTTCATCTTGGCAAGTAAAGTTACAACTTAAGATTCACATCACGGATAACAACTTTTACACAATATAAAGCTTTTACCTGGGAGCATAAAAGTGGCCAAAAGTTCGATTCAGTTGATTCGATTTATTTAATAAAACGTATTCAAATAATTCCTTCACCTTGAATCAATTCATTTTGACATTCAAACACCTGCACATATTGAAATGTTATATTCTTCTCCGAAGATAACCATGAATAGCGTGTATTTATTGAACAGTCGAACACACGTGTGACAAATATTTTTCGACAGATAAGAGGGCAGTCGGCGATTCATTTATTTGAAACGATATGTTCGAATCATTTCGAATCGGTAACCGATATTTTTTTGATTTATCAATTGTTTTTTTTTAATATTGGTTAACTTACTTTATTATTATGTAAGTACCACGAAAATTAATTTTGTATTATCAGACCGTTTGTTCGGTTCATTGATGAACCGTGTGGTTCACGGAGTTCAATAAATTGAAGTAAAAATCAAACGTAGGATTCGAAGGGGGTGACGTAGTAACTCCATTTATTCTTGCTTATTAAATGGTTTTCACGATATAATATTAGAGGTAATTTGTTTTTGACTATACCTAGAGAGAAGTAAATTTGTTATTATTTTATTTTTTTCTGAATACCGCATAAGAATCCCAACTCTCCGGAGCCAGTGAATAGCATTCCCAATCGGGATAAGTTGTGAAGCTGAAGGTATTGGTTTAGAGGAAAGAGATAAAGAAGAGGAAGATTGGAAAGTACCTGGCTATTCAGATTTGGTCACAGAACACGGATAAAGCCATTCAAAACAACGTTTTGATTCTAAATGGTGGTCTTTCACCAGGGCGATACTTACAGGGCGAGTGTCTACCACTCTGGAACGTGCCGCAAAATATATTATTTTATAATTATTAAATGTTTCATGACACATAATAATTCAATAAAAGTTTTTCGCGCAGCTTAGTGAGTAATTGCAAAAATAAGTATCTTCGCTATTTTACACATGGACCCACGAGTATTTTATACAAAAAGTCATCATTGTTAACCACTCGTTTTGGCAGGTTTTCCCTCTGAAAAAAGTAAGTATAAACTAATAGATCCAAAAAAAACATCAAGTGTAAATCTTTTGTTCTTTAAAATTAACACTCAAACAAAAATATACCATATATATATATTCATAATGTTTCAGTAATCTTTATCTATGATATCGCACACAATTCTTGTTTGGAGTGACATGCGAACACCCCCTCGGAACGGGAATGTTTAACATCAAATAGATATTTACACAACTAAATCAAGTATTTGAAAAAGTTGCCGAAACGTTAGGGTCAACGGAGAGTTCTTTAATATCAATAAACCACCATCATCCAAAAGTAAATGCCGATATGAATTAAATTAAGTTATTATTTGCACCTGCGTCAGCGATAAGTTTTTTAACCTAGTAGTTGAGTTGTTGAAAAATTCATTCCGCAAAGCGTCGAAAATCTATTACTGCCACCCCGCAGTCAGCGGCGTCCGCGACGGACATTCCGTATCCCCTAGAAGACATTCATTGTCTGAATAAGTTGTGATCTCGTCCATTATTCAGGGGGACGGGGCATTAAGCTCCTGGCGCGTGATCCCGCAGTCACCCACCGCCGGGGTGCCCGGTGTCTCCTGGACACCACCTCACTTGATCCAGTGACAGGGTTAACAACAACAACAAAATAACTAACTGATATCTGAGTAACTTTAAGGTGGGGCTTGCGTTCAACGGTGGACGCCCGATAAGTTATAAAGATGAAAAGAATCCTTGTATATAAATACTTTTTATAAGGATACACGCATAGTTTCGAACATTAGAAATCACGTTCCGAAATAAAAATAATCATATCATTATAGACATCTTAATCCCTGAAGAAATAAACCGATATCAGTGTGTTATGGACGTGTCCGTTTGCCTGAAGTAAACAATGTTTTCTTACAATTTAGTGATGAAGAGAAATTGATAAAAAAATTCAAATATCAAAATTATTTTTTCGTAAAATTAATTTCACTGGCCTTTCTGGGGCCTCAAAGTTTAATTGACTAGATACGTCTTTTTTTAAATCACTATAGATCACACTCCTATCATTCTTGGTATTACCAAATCTGTTTAAGGGGGAGATTTTTTTCTAAAGCAGGACCCCAAAAAGCTTATGTATGAAAGAATAACGTAGTATTTAAAGAGTTTTAATACAGATTTTGGAGAAGACAGCAACAGAAATAACATATTTTAATAATAACAATATGAGAATATCTCAAAAAAAAATATGTATATTTGCATGCAACCGTCGCATTGAGCAGCACACTCGGCAGCGTCCGCACCCCTCGTGTCGGTGCCGTATTGAGCCGAACCGAGCCGAACGCGATATTACATTCCCCGCACTACACACCTCCCCAGAACAAAATGAACATGATTTGAAGCAGCGCGTGTATGGGTTCGAAATCATTTATATATCTACTATATAGGTCTACACGGTTGAATCTGAATATAAAACTTGCATCGACCAAGAAAAAAGTTTGAAGTATTATATATAAAACTAAAGCATTTAAACCTGTTAAACCTGTAGTCCGATCTTGATAAAAAAAAACGGTGGAAAATCATTTATTGTTAAATCATTTAAATAGAATTCTACCAAGAATCAATAGTTGCGAAAATATATATTTTTAAAATATTTATTGCTGGATTCTTTGCGTTACTGAACACATTGAAATAAACCAAAACAGATTAGAAGGTGAGTGGAAAAGCGCGTCGAATTCCCATCCAGGCATCGTGGGTTCAATTCCTCTGCTAGCTAAGTCTTCCATTTTCGCACAAGCAAGGGCTTTCGCTTATTATGATGGTAGTAGGAGTTTTTCAATTATTGTCATGTTATTCGTAAACCGGGAATGTTTGTCTTTCTTTAAAAAAGTACGTGTTATCGATTTAAACACTTTTTATATACTATTGTGTTTTTCAAATATGTAGGTAGTTACGAGTATATTAGAGATTTTATTTCAATTTTAATTATTAACGTGATGCTTTTCGGAATAAACACATACATCATAGAATAAAATCCATGATTAGTTTTTCCACAACTCCAGGACGCTCATCGTCATTAACATCTTCTCAGCTTTCTGTAAAGCGCTTCTACCACTTTTTTGAGACAAGTTTGACTCGCCAAATGCCACAGTCAACATTTTAGGTACGTTGGAGCACTTTATTCCATTTTTAACGCAAATTTTAATACATATTCTTTAATCCATTTTTTTCAAAAGTAAAAAATCGAAGAACACACAAAAACGTGACTAACCTTTCCAGTTGTCAAAAACAAATCACTAGTCCAAAATGGCTGATAATTCCAAAATATGATAAACATATGTGTACTAACATAACAACAACAAAAAAATCGATAATCGAATGTACACAGCCGCGAAAATTCAAAATTCACCTTTTATTTTGAACAGGCCTCTAAATCTCGTTTTAATTATTTTCAAATATAAAGACAACGTCAAATAAATATAACATTCGTTCATCAAGCAATAATTTGAAGTTCAAATTTAATCAAACGGATCGGCCAAGAATTATGTGTTTTGAATAAAAATCTATGTCACTGAGAATTTTGTGAGTCCTTCTATCTCGGTAAAGCAATTTTAACAAAATAGTTGCTCGAACAACATTTTCCACGAGCCTGATTTCGGAGAGTATATCTAACTTTAATAATGCGATTACTTCACAACTTATTACGTACGAACTTTTGGCACCAGCCCCACAATTTTATAATAACAGTTCGCTTCGTACATTCATCTAATATCCATGCCCAAAACTCACGAGATACGCCAACACGTGTTTGCGAATTTTATTACGTGTCATGTTTGTGTCACAATTGTTTTTCTACTTTCAAATTAATGTTTTTTTCTCTCTCTAGATACAATTTTTTTCTTATAGATGATGTAGCTTTTTCGTATATTCACGACTTTACTCCGCACATTTTCCGAGGGTGTACTTTACTCTGTCTTGTGTCAATTTGCTTTAAGTCATTATTGGATTCGACGGAAACATCGAAATAAAAATGTTTTCAAATTTAGACCGGACGTATTTTATCTTGTTAAGACATCTTCAGTTTCGTACGTAATATCAGTTTGTTTAATTGATCTTTTATTCTTTTAGACCATTTTTTTCTCGAATTTTCTACAATACTTCTACTTCTTTCATCTGTTCAGTTTGTTTACCAATAAAATAGTGGACGTATTGAAAGAGTTTTATTGCGAATATATTCGTACTGTATCGTCACCGGAAAGAAAAAAGGGCTGAAGCACTATTTTGGGAAGCTTACACCAAAGCACAAAAAGTTTTTTTTTGCTTTAAAGTGAAATTCACAAGTCTTCAGTACATGGTTGAATTTCGAAAAAAAAAGTTGACTCAGGTAATTCAATGCTTTTGCTAAGTTATCTTCAGTGACAAATGGCTATAATAAGTCTCAAACATGTGTCGCTTGAGTCAAGCCTTCTCCCAAAAGGTAAATATATTATAAATTGCTGGAGAGCCATAAAAGTCTTCAGAATCAAACGAGAATCAAAACATTCGATGCAGAAAAAAAAACTGATCACGATTGCATATTTAACTCAACTTTTAACTTTTTATTGAAAGTGTCGTTCTAGCCCTTTTTTCCTTTTCAGCGCCGGTATTAACATTTTTTTTACACGATATTGATGTTATTTGGCTGGTTTTTTAACTTGCTAAATATCAACTAAATTAAATAGATCAACCAACACAAGTATAAAAAAAGAATTAAGAAAATGATGCATATATACATATGCGTACAGGAATTTGAAGTAAATTTGTGAAACAGTCAAGAAATCAGGGAAGAAACGGTATAAAGAAGTACTAACATAAGGATTAAGTACGCTTGCAAATTGTCGGGTTGTATAATTCCTCCAAACTTGCAAATAGAGAAGAAGCGTGGGCCCTTGCAAAAGCACCAGAGGGGAGTCTAACACCATTTGAACTCTTGGTAGATGCGGCTTATTCCTGGATATACCAAGTTACTAATGCACAGGTCATGGCAGGAATTCAAAGACAGCTAAAATGACAACATAATAAAAAAAACGCCCACTAAATTGAGTACTTTGAATAGACTGTAACGATGCAGGAATAGATTCGGGGCAATATCTATAAGTGTCAGCACAATACGAACGTTATGGCTGAGGAACCGTAAGAAGGTTTTTGTCCGCATGCATCGGGTGTTTAGATATCAACGTAAGCACAATCATATTGGAATGTCAAGAGCTTTTTGGTAAGCGTGATGTGTGAAAGAGAGACGAGTGATAGTCCGACCCATGAGCAGACGGAATATTGATGCTTGCGGTTGGCTGGGTAAGGTTAATTTAGGAAAGAACTTTACTAAATAATGACTAGTCATGTGTTCCTCTTAATTGAGGAAGAACCAGAGTGGCAGATACTTTAAGTCGCCCTGGTTAAAGACCACCATTCAGAATCGAAACTTTGCTTGAAATAGCTTTAGCCGTGTTAAGTGATCAGATTTGAATAGACAGGTACCCTCCAACATTCATATTTAACGTCTCTTTCTCCTCCCTACTACCTTCAGCCTCACAACATACCCCAAGTGGGGATGCCAGATGCCATATTCCCACTAACTCTAGACGGTTTGGTTGCAGTTATCACTCTAGTCCGGTATTCACTATAAAATAAAAATGTTAAAAAGGTGATTCATTGTGCACTATTCGAAAAGCAATGGGGGATAACTTGATTTAGCTGTAAATTAATTATGTTATGCACGTGCAAAAGAGTCGAGATTATTTTTATAATGTTCTTTGTTCGGCGGGTGGTTGGCAACAGTCGCATCTAATTATTATGTATTGTTATCATAATGCATTGTATTTATTGAAATTTAAATACATATTTCACTACGCCTATCCAAAGGCTTGTGTAGAGAAACAAAGTGTATATTTTGTTGGTAACATTTGTTTTTTTAATTTTAGCAAAATGTGTTGAAGTTCGTTAATTAATTAATAAAAACATGTCGGAGCCCTGTGTTATATGAATAAATAGAAGGTAATACATTGATTTCTCATTTTTTAATTGAATTTTGATATAAATGGTAACATTTAGTTGTTCAGTAAAGTCAGTAACGCTATATTTATTGTGAATAAAAATAATCATTCCGCTATTTTTCGTCTATTTTTGTAGCAATATAATTATACTAGCAATTAGAAACTCGCTACCGCGTGTTATTTCGTTTTTGTTTCATTCTCTGCTATTCATAAATTCATAATGTCAAAATGTCTGCATGACGTGTGTAACAAGTCCAAAAACTACTCGCAAACACTGTCACCAGTGTCGCTACTGCCGACTGCCGTAGTCGATGTGTCAACAGATATTACTGTCCCACTCGACGGTTACGCGAACCACCTACTACAGACGCTAGCCTATTATTATAATAAATTACGCTAAATGATGTTTTAGCGATTCATTAGTTGTAAATATTTCAGTTAGTACAATGCAGTCCTGCTTTACGATTAAGTTGTTTATTCTTAGAATAACTTCATTAGATTTTTTTTTAATACTGCGTATTGACAAATCTATACCCTATAATAATAATAATAATAATAATAAAAGTTTTATTCCGGAAGGTATGCAGGAGTAGTGCAATGCAATACCTTCCATAATTGATATCAATACATTGTAATAATAATAGTAACAAAATAATAATGAACAGAAATTCATAAGAAATAAATAAATAAGTAAATAAAAAAAAATAAAAAAATATATGAAAATAAAATAATAATAATGATGATAAAAAAAAAAACAAAAAAAAATAAATAAAGAATGTAAGTAAGAAAATATTAATGGAGTATATTAGGCCTCATTTCTACAAAACGCCATCAAGAGGGAGTCCATCCTGGCAGCGTTAAGATTGATGGGGCCAATAATTTACTCCAATGCGCTTCTATGCTTGAGTTCGGGATCTGACGGGATTCCATGATGAGGTTATTTCTGGAGATGTAAATCCTTTCCCGCATTCCTGCTACCCTGGTTCTCATAAGGGCTGCAAATCCTGGAACTCGCCCCTCGGTGAACATACCGGAAGCACTGCAGTGCCTGGGAAGACTGAACATCATGCGGTAGGCGTTGTTGTACTGGACCCGAAGCCTTTCCATGCTACTCTTCTTAAAATTGGTCCAGAGCTCGCACGTGTATAGGGTAGTGCAGAACGCCAGGAAGAGTGTCCTTTTCACTGGTGGACTACAGAGCCGAAATCTTCTACTGAGCATGTTTGATTTCACACTGAGTGCTCGCCTTTGCCTGTCGATGTCGTCGTCATCCATTAGCTTGCTGGTGATGATGTGCCCTAGATATTTGGTTTCTTCTACTACCTTTAGAACCTCACCGTTCAAGAAAGCTGGAGGAATGTTTTTCGGACCCTGCCCGTATCTGATAACCATCAATGCCGTTTTTAGCGGATTGTAAATCATGTTTGTTTCCTGAGCAAACTCTTCGCAGATATTCAGGAGGATACGTAGCCCTCTTATAGACGGCGTCATGAGTACCATATCGTCTGCATAGCTCACATTATTAAAACACTGTCCTCCGATATGGCAGCCCACCTTAGCATTATTTAATCTATGGGTCAGTTCTTCCATATAAATGTTAAACAATAATGGGGACATGCATCCTCCTTGTCTAACTCCGCTTTTCAGATGAAAAGGTTCGGAAAATCCATCTTTCCACTTTACCAGGTTTTCTTGTTGCCGGTGCCAAGTGTTGAGAATGTGGACGACCTTCGATGGTATACCCCTTTCAACGAGTTTAGTCCATAGTAAGGGGTGATGGACTCTGTCGAACGCCTTACTGAGATCAAGAAAGCACGCGTAAGTAGTTGTTTTCTTTTTTCGATAGTATTCCAACGTTCGTTTTACGCAAAATATCGCTGTGTCCGTGGAGCACTCCTTTTTTAAAGCCCATCTGATTATCGCTCGTTTTCATGTGGGGTCCAACCTGGTCCAACAGAACACGTTCAAATATTCTGGCGATAGAGGTAGCGATGGAAATCGGTCTGTAATTTTCCTGTAGAGTTATGTCGGACAATTTCGATTTGATAATCGGTATGATTATTGTTTTGGTCATATCTTTAGGAAGGTATCCACTCTTAAGGATGACAGTAAACAACGTTGCGAGTAGTTGCGAAATCGCTCCTCCTGCGTGTTTGACGTGTTCGATGCTCAATCCATCGTGCCCTGCTGATGTCCCAGCTTTCATGTTTCTGATGGCTGTGTTCACCATGTTCACTGTGACCTGGAGTTCAATATCATCGTATTCTGTCAGTGGGGTTTCGTTTGAAGAGACGGTAGCGGAAGGGGTTTTAGTGGCGAAGTGCAATTTAAAAAAATGTTGGCGATGTTTTCCGGATTCGTTTCTCCATTGATGTTATTCGGAACTTTACACCGTACATTTAACACTTTGTTTGACTTATTCCAAAAATTTTTAAAGTCCCGTTTATCGAAGTCCCCAGCGATTTTATCCATCTGGAGTTGTATGGAATTATTTCGGCATTTTTTCAATGCTGTTTTAAAGGCAGCACGCTTTGCCTTTCTATCCTCCGCGATAGGACCTTCGTGTGGTCTCCCATTTTTGATCCAAATATTCATCGCTTGTCTGGATTCTTCGTATTTACCCGCTACATAGTCATTCCATCCACAGACTTGCTTATATTTTTGGGTGACTCTTTCTCCGAATGCTGAAATAGCAGTGTTTCGTAGCGCGTCTACTATATTCTCGTATAGGTCTTCTATTTGAGCGTCTGTAGGGTTGCCACTATCAATGAAAATAATATTTTTTTCCATGACCTTACGTAGATTTTTTTTGCGAGCATACATTGTATTTTTCGATATCGCGTATATTTTTCGGATTCCATGTAGCTGAATCCCTTATCATAGGAGCATATACTTCTGTTTTAGGGATTCCTTTTGTCATTAAAGTCAACTCGAGAGCCCGATGATCTGTCCAGTCCATGTCATAATAAATTTTCATATCGAGGATTTGCTTAAAGATATTTTTCGTAACTAGGCAATGATCTAACCAGCTGGTGGTGCTATGCGCGTCACTTATGTATGTGTAGGAATCGTTGGGTAAAATTTCGATGTCGGCACAAATGTATTCATATTCTTGACAAAAAGATTTCAGCTCTAGTCCAAAGAGTGAATCGGGATTAGCGTTAAAGTCACCGATAACAATTGTGTTGCTATAATCTTTGTCGTCAATAATAGTTTGCAAGGTAGCGAGACAGTTGGAATACTCTTCGAAATGATCTGTTGTGCAGGTTGGCATATAGATCGTAAAGATGCTTAATATTTCAGTATTCAAACTCACCTCGATTCCAGCCATGCGACAGTTACCCAGCGGGATTGTGGTAGCCCTTAATTGTTGTCTATAGAGAATCCCCACTCCGCCATGCGGTCTTCCTCTGTTGCTTTAACAACGATTTTAAATGTGTTAACTATGTTGAATATAACCAATATATGAATACAGTTCAATAAATCCTTTGAAATACTTAAAATTTATTAATCTATCATTAATTTTACAAGATAACATACCATGTTACCATAATATTTGTCTTATTTGCTCCTACTCAGTAGTTCCTCGAATTTTGTATCAAAAAAACTTGTTTCCTTTGTATTCCTTGTGCACCAACTTCCCACTTTCTAATTTTACTGTGATTTTCACTACTTACTTGTATGTCAATTGGCAAGTGTTGTGCTGTAAATTTATATAAAAGAAAAAGTAAAAAAAAGTATATTTAAATGCATTTTTAAAATGCCATCAATGTTTAAAAAAAAAATTGATTACATTTATCACTATTTTCTATTTGGTTTGATATAATGAAGTAACTTGCATCATATACGCAATCCTAGAATAATTATAAAAGCAATATATTGTTTCACTCAAGAAGATAAAAATCTCATTACAGCATCAGCGATCTCAATCTACGCCACTGCACTCTCTGAGCACGGAAGTACGGAAGCTAGCGTCAGTATCCGGTATTAGCAGTACCCTCACGTAACTGCGCCAGATGAGAGATAACGGTATGTGGAATAGAAACTTACTGTCATTTGCTTTTATTACCGCCCCCCCCTTTATGGGTCTGTAAACACTTATGGCCCCCCTGCCCGGACGGGCGGACTATAAGAGGAACACAGCATCCGATGGTGGCCCTAATGTCCAATGACCATGTCCAATGAGCTTTCATCTAATATTCACCCAGAAACAAATGGCAGTGGTGTTTAATTTGTGATGGTTAAGTTTTATTTGTCGTATTAATTATGCCACGGTTTGTGCTCATTTTAAAGGTTACGTTAGGTTAGGTAAGTATATGTATAATAATAAATATTATTGGCTAATTTGAATAGCACCATTTTTGTGAAAAATCACATCAAAACATTAAAATTATGGCTGAATTTACAACACAACTATCGAAAAAACTATATATAGAATTACCGTATTGATATTTACATATGTCGCGGGCTGTGAACAAGTTTCGGACTTTTTGTCTAGCAGTAAGCAGTAGATCGAGAAATTGCCGATCATTGCATAAAAATATACTATTATACTGGTGAGCTTAGATGCTAACGGGCTAGCCTAGCTTTGCAAATTAAGGTAATTCTGTTATTTACGTAATGATTTTCTAAAAATATGAGCTTAAGTTTAGCTCTGAAATCTGTCGAGTTTTTAGCCTTATCAGATCATGTGGTAGTCTATTTCAGACTTTAGGACCTATCACCCCTGCAGCACGCTCTCCAAAATTAGTAGCTGGTGTGCACTTTGGTTCCTTCAACTTTCCGATAGCCAATGATATTGCCAATTTAATTGACTGTCGCGAATCGGAATCTTTGAGAATACAGAGTTTCGATAAACAAACCGGAGACATTCCGTTAATTGACTTAAGCTATGTTAAAAAAAAATTGTCAATTTTCTTGAGATCTGATCAATAGTGACGGAGAAAGTGCGTTTTTTACCTGCGCGATACGATATACGAGTAGGCAGCTTGAACCACAAAATAATTTTCCGCTTAAAGTCAATCTATGAATATATGTTACGCCAACGTGAGCTATTTATAAATAAAAAAAATCATCGTACGTGGAAATAACAACTAATGGAACAAAAAATTATCCAAAAGTTTTAGAAAATTGAAAATACCGCATACGATTAATTTAGCCTTCCATTACCTGAAATGCAACAATAATATATTCTTCGAAACCTCGTTATAAATTGATAGGTTTTAAATGTATTCTTCTGTATGCATTCAGTTTAAATAGTACAAACTCTGTCACAATCATTATCTGATAACATCTATCAATGAGACAGTATTTGTACCGTCTTTCGGTTGACTTTTAAAAATATCTAAGTAAATATTGATAGTTTTATTTGATGAACTGCTACTGAAAAATATCTTACGAAAGTTTTAGAAGAAAATTAATGGGATTCGTAAAAACACTGACCTAATTTACCGATTAACGTAGAAGTGATCAATAAGGAGTATTTTTAATTTTTTTTAAATAAATAGACGCCTTATTAAAATATAAGTATGCGTTCAAAAATAAACAGTAAACGTTTGCATATTTGGGAGTAATTTCTTACAACGATGTTGTATGTAAAAAAACCATTTCACAATCTTAGAACCTTTACGTGTTCAGGAAACTAGGGACCTTGTTGCTTTTAAGTACATCTTTTCTTTATTGGTAAAAGTGTGAGGATTTTACCACAGATCCTTAAAAAGATTTTCCGGGTGAACAAACGTACTTTTAATTAATCAGAAACCGTGTATATTCGTGGTATTTCACTATCTTATCGAAAAACCAATAATGATTAACGATCACTCTTACATACCAGATGGAAAACTAAGAAAAGATAATAAAAATCACATTTGTTTTCAGATTTATAACGCTTAATTAATCCCACAGCTTTAATTAATAGCTAAATTTACTACCCGACTATTTTAATATTTGGACTAAAAATATAGAACGCATTGGATCTTGTCTAATTTTATGAACGTAATGGATACTTCAAAACGTTATAGCTCGAGATCAAAATGATGTTGCGAGCTAAGAACAGTTCCGTTGACCTGGAAATTCCTGACGAAAGAAAAAAAGTTTAAATTAAACTTCTTACCGTTGAGAGGTTTCTTTCAGCATGAGACTATAAACTTACAGATGTTCTGCTTAATAAATATATTTTGAGAAACTGGGCTGAATAATAAATGCGCAAATTCGTTCACACTTTCATAATAAAATATTTGTCTACTCGAAATAATTAACCCCATTTTAAAACCAATAGAAATTTTAGACGCCTTTCCGACTTACGAAATGAACGCCGGCGGCAAAATGCATTCCCACTTTGCGCGAAGTACAAATAAAACCTGGCTTTCCAGCTAAATAACATGGAGGAACCTAATAATATTTATCTCTTAAGCATATCGAGACGTAACAGGCTCAAACACACATCAATAGTGAATAATCCCCCCGTATCGCCCTGGCGAGAGACTACCATGCAGAATAAAAGAGTTGCTTGAATGATTTTAGCCGTGTTTGGTGATCATATTTGAATAGCCAGGTATTTACCAACCTTCCTATTTCCCATCTCCTTTTCCTCCTTACTATCTTCAGCCTCACAACATATCCCAAATGGAACATCACAATTTCTAGTTTTTGATGGTTGGGAGTAACGTTGGGAAAAACTTCAATGTTTTGTGAATGCTTCACGAATTGCTAGATCTTTAAAATTAACTCTTCGCAGTGAACACTTCAATTGAAGTCAAACTCGAAAAAAAGAGATTTGAATTTATCCGGTTATCGGTTCAGTTCTTTTTGAAACTGGTTCCTCGCCAAAGAATACGTACTAGTCGGTAGAGCTTTGAAAGTGGAAAGAACTGGAACCGGCGAAATGGACGCCTTGAAGCTTAACTTCACTACTGAACTGCTGCAAACTGAAGTAGTTCTTTGTAATCTAACTTCCGTTGAAGTATTCGTTCAATCAAATGAATTGAATGAAGTTAATGAAATGAATGAACGCTAAAATGAACTACCAACTTTAATTGTTCAATGAACAATGAATGAAGTAGGAACTACTGCCAAAGTAAATAGTTCTTTGAAGTAGTTCTTTCAAAGCGGTCACAACGCTAGTTGGGAGCAATCGCGACTCTTGTGCGATTTTTATTTGTTGAAAAAATCCTCAGCCAAGGATAGATTTAAGGCTCTAAATCGTTAGCAGCAGGTGGTGGGACTCTTGTGAAGTATTCACTTCAAAAAAATCTTACTCTGAATCAATTAGTTGAAAACATAAACACAAGAAAAGTTCGTTAACATACTAATTGTAAGCATAGTATCACCGCGTATTTATCCTGTGTTCGAATACAACCTCACTAAGTCGCCTTCCGACAACATCACGTCAGAAATGCAGTTTCTGCCTGCCAACATACTGGTTAATTGAGTGTCTCTATTTACAGTGCAGTTGATGTTAATTTCAATTCTAAAAGCACTAAAATCAACAAGGTACACACGAACACGGTTTTAAACCGTGTACGGAACTGGATCGAAGGATCAAAGTTACAAATTCAAACAGTTTTAATAATACGTTATTCCTGCGTTAAATATGGTAGAGAAATTTTAAAGTTTTTAGTTGATTTAATTCGTGGTATTTATGCGAAATTCAATGAAAGCACAAAGTTATAAAGATAAACTTTGCAAAAGTGCAGTTAATGTTTTAGCTTTGGATGAATTTTCCCTGTAAGAACTTTTATCGGAAAAAAGTTCTGAAAGGAAAGTAATTTTAAGGATCTCCGTATTACCCATCCTTTGGAAGTGCCGAGGCCTTAGTTCTTGGACGCACTCTTGCATTTGTCTGACGCTCACATCACCCGCCCTCAGGCTGTTCACAAACAACCCCCCTCGAACACTACCCCATCTCCCTTTATGAACTCCTATGACGAAGTTAGTCTTTACTCTTCGGTATCCAAGGCACCACCATAATTGGAAGGGGTTATTATTGATCTTCAGAAGGGAAATTCGAAACTTTCCACACACACGTGACTCCAGTCAGTTTATTTTGACGGTTAAACAGATAACTCTAATTTAAATTGGATTGCATTAATAGATTTTTTAATGAATGACCTTTTTAAAATTTTGAAGTAACAATTTTTTTTTCTTAAATCAGTGTGATGCGGCAGTATTCACGCCATTTTACACGATAGTTCTAGGTATTTACGGTCAAAAATAGATGACGAACTTCCACGTCACATGAATTCTCATTTTTCAAACAGGCATTTAGTTATATTTTCGTTATTATTATAATATCTTGCCACATTGTAATCCCTATGATATAAAAAAGTGCAGTATAAAAATTAGGGTAATTAGTAATAAGTAGAGAAAATACAACTAAATTATAAATAGAAACAAAGAAAACATTAAAAAAAGTTCGATAGTAACACAGTTATTTCTCTGAATTTTGAATTGATGGTTGTGGGTAGAATTATATAGGAAATGTAATAAAATATTATATTATTCACCATCATCATTACAATGCAACTTTTTAGGATTGGATAGGCATCTTCCAAAAGAACTTTCTACCTACGCCTGTCCATAGCTATTTTTGTCCAGTTCCTGGTCCTTCCAATACTAGTTTTTCCCTTTTTAACATGGCCAGATACATTGCAACCGTTTGGACATCGAAAAATGTAGATGGTCTTAATTTAAAAAATATATTAATTTCATCCAAATAAGGTTGTCATAAGTTTAGAGTGTGTTTTCACCATGTTATGACAAAAATTGATTCTTTTCGAAAACCAGATTTATAAAATATTTACTTAATTAAGTATAACTATCAACTAAATTATAATTATTTGTTTATTTACGCCCGTTAAAAGTTTTTTTCGCAAATATTAACTAAAAAAATTGTAAACTTATAAACAATGCAAAAAATATTGTAAAAGAAATTTAAAAAATGATATTGAATAACAGATACGAATATATTGTAAGTGAATAAAAAAAAATATTGAATGCATAACAGGTTCAAAAATATTGTAAAAGAAAAGAAAAATACATTTTGAATAGCAGGTTCAAAATGATTAAGTAAGAAAACAACAAAAAAAAATAACAGGTCCAGAGTAAAATAGTTTCAACAATTAGTGTAGCTCTACCAGGTGAAAAAAACTGTACAAAGGTATACTTATGGGGTGATATTGGCGCGCCAAATATATCAATAAAATCGTATGGCATTAGAAAAAAAACAAAAAAGAGGCCAGCGGAAGATTTAAAAAATCTTTGGAATGGTGTATTATAAAACAGTTTTTTTTATGGGTAGTGGTGGTTACTGCAGCATAGTTTTCCTGAGATGAAAGGAAATAGTTAACAGAAAGCATTATGTGTTCTTCCCAGCAATTAGCAGCTCAACGGTATGCTACAATTGAATTAATTACAATTGTGATATGTTTTCAGAGGGAAATGACATTAGCAACCACTACCTAACAATTTTTACTTAATCAGTAATATTTTTGAATTTTCTATGGTTTTTTATTATTTTCTTTTCATTGGTTTTAAACCACCTTAATTAGTTGCTAAAATCTTCCATTTAGATAAAAGTTGTTTTTTTTTATATTTAAATATCCTTTTAAAGCTTTACGCTTCATCCTAATATTTATTATTGAAATAATTTTAACAATCTTTAAAGGATATAATTATTGAAAAAGCCACAGAAAATAATATGATTAGTTTCGGTTGAAGCCTAATTTTTTAGTTTCTGTGTATTTTTCCACATTCATGTTCTTTGAAGATTGTTAATATTTTATATTAGCTGTAAACTATAAACGATTGAAAAATAAGTAATCTAAAAAATTTATTAATTTTCATCAGTTAAAGTTAAGTTTCCTGGAGAGTATTAATATTTTCAAATTACGAAAAACTAATTAAAAGCAGATATTTTCAAAGAATGTCTTGGCATAATTTTCCACTTTATGTAAAAAATCTAACCCAAGCCCAAGTTTTTTAAGGTTATAGTGAAAACGTGTAATATTCAAAGGCGTAATATAAATTCAAAAGAAATTTTAGAATCAATTATTCACGGATAGGAAAAAAAATTGTAAAATAAAATTTGTTTAAAAAAAAATTATAAAAATTGAGTATACTTGTCATTTTTTTTACCAAAACTTTCGCATATTATTGCATTAAGAGATAACAAGAACTGAAAGTAACAGTAATAATTTTAGAGAACAGTAAAAAAACCTAGGATTTATTACCGATTGAAACGAAGTACCTAGAAATTATTTCAACTATTTTGTTTCATTAAAATATGATTTTTATTGATCATTTTCTAGATACTATAAACATACATATACAGAGTAATTGGTACTCGTTGCGAAATATTTGACGACCTAGTAGAGAATACAAATGTAATTCCATGTTCATGTGAAGACTGTCAATTTTTTTTCCTCCTGTCTTATATTATTAACTGCAAAAACCGACGGTATCGCCGCGGAAAACATAATGCCCGGGGCGAGGTCTACAATAGTTACTTGTTTGCATATCCAGACCACACAGGTGTGTTTATCAACTTGCTTAAAAATAATGCTTAGTAATAATTTATACGTACGTATATAATATAGGAAGCTTTAAGGGCCATAAAAAAACGCATATTTTGTAATAAATTATTAAGTAAAGCTTTGTTTTTGTGTTTAATTTGTACTACTCCATAAATGTCCTTAGTTTGTAGTCATATTGAGTATAATTCTTCTATTCGGTCCCCCCACTTACAGAAATGAGATATCTATATTGTATGTAGTTGGTAATACGTACGCAGAGGTGGCTGATGTATTACCATAAGTGCACCAAACGTAGATACAAGTCGGCTCTAATATCGTATCTTTTCAATGAATATTAATGTAAAACAAAAACACATTAATGTATATTATTTAATTACGCACTCATTCTTACTGTTTGTTTGACAACATTATCTACACCTGCATCATTAAAATACGTAAAACTCTATTTGGGCGTATTCAAAGAAACGTATGGATAAATTAATTATTTTGTTATGCTTTCTTCCTCTTTGTTTTTGTTGAGAATTTGAAACTTGTTCTATTATTTGTCGTTACACAAGAAAAGAATAGTTGAACAGTAATGCAAATGTGGAGCAATAATGAAGAGGTGATGAAGTAATAATAATGAAATCTTAGATGTAAGTTACTAGTTATAAGTTATACTCAGTAGTAAGTTACAAGCCATAAGTCCTTATTGTAAGTCACTAGTGGAAAATATTAGTTGTAAGCCATTAGTAATAAATCTTAACTGTAAGTTTTTAGTTATAAGCTTAAGTGATAAATTATAGGTTAGATAAATTAATTTGTAAAGCGCCCTTGAGGTGATTTTCCCACAAAAACGGCGCTATAAAAGTAATCCATTTATTATTTCAAACTAATCAAATTTACAACCTAACGAGAAAGTTTTGCCAGTTTTCATTCAGCATTATTTGATGTTACAGCTGTTTAGGCTTACGTACAGTAGACGTATTTAACTGAATTAAGTATAACCCAATAATGATTTGAAGGTATAGCTTTGCTTTGGGATATTATTAGTGGTTTCGGTGAAACCGATTTGTAGTTGAATTTTTAATCTAACAGGCACTCGTCCAAGTACCAGTCTTTTTCTATAATAATATCCTCCACTCAGCTGCGTATAATTTTCACGGATGGCTAATTCTGCGACATGACTCAGCTCCAACTACGTCCTCCCGTTTCCGGAATATAATCATTTTATGCGAAATAAGAGCAACTCGCGTAATTGTTTGTGTAACAATGGCAGACATTCGAGTGCCTGCCAAACACTGTACAGAGAATCTCTGGAAGTGTGGTCTTTGCCGATTTAAAGAAAACTGATTTTGCCAATTTGTACAAAAACCTCTTGATTCCTAACCCTAGATAGTCCAATGAAATTGATTATCTGTTCAAGACAGAAATTTGAAATCAATTTGAAGGGAAAATTGAGCTTACTTATTAAAAAAAAATATTATCTCGAGTACAGTGTCAAACAAAAAATATTTGCACTGAGCTAATCGAGTGAACTGTAAAGTGCGAGCAGTCTACCGACCTATGGGTAATATCAGTGATAGTATTTTACAGTTCTTAACAAATATGTGTAACTACTGAGGTACCGCATTCTAGGGTCAAATTGTACATGGTTTTTCTTATGATGTAAACATCAACTTAGTTGTTACAAGTTTAAAATAATAAATTTTAATTAGTATTATACTAACGTATATAAATTTTAACCAAATCTCTGTACTGTTCTTAAAATTCAGATATCGAATTCTAATATCGAATTTAAATACATACCACCCATAATTTTGGCAAAAAAATTTCCTCTGAATGCAAAACTGAGTTTTTTCTCAAACTAGAAAAAACTAAAATAGTTGTTGACATCGGGATTTACCTTAAAGCATTAATGCTTATTTATTATTAATATTTAAATAATATTAATAAGCAGAGTGTTACTCCCGGAGAAAATAGAAATTCCGAGTTTGAGTCTCGGTCATGACCATTGTTCTTTTTAGTTTCTGTTTTTTAGATTATTAATATTATTTAAGTATTTAATATAATAATTGTGTTTATCTGAAGTAACTTGCCAGGTATGTATGCTTCTGCATGTTACCTCTCTAATTATTATAAATATTTCATAGATTACAATTTTTTTTAGTAATAAGATAGAGCCTAGGAATTAAGATATGTACAACACTTTAAGGTAATTTTATTATATAATATTATCAATTTCTTTTTATTTTATTTTACAGACACGCGTACAATACACTTCTGTCTGTTTATAACATCAGCGCCCAACAAACAAGACTTACTCCGTACCTAATTCAATAAAGAAGTTGGAAAGGGCCGTGCTATTAGACGCCAAGTTAACAAAGTGCCATCTGTCATTAAAATTATTAACTTTAATTAAGCAGAAAGCATTTAATAATGATTACAAGTATTGTATTTGTGAAACTTCCGATGTTTTTACGGAATTTATTTTCTTAGCGCGCTTTCCGTATGGGAAGGAGCTTATTTACGTGGACGACGAATTCCATAATTCATCATAAATTTAACGACTGTTTGCTGTTTGACTTTAGTTCGAATGTTCAATCCGGACGCCGCGCTGTTATTTCCCGAAGTGAAGACAACAAACCAAACAATTCATTTCTAATTTCATAAAATACGCAACTGAGATTAAGATTAAGATGACTATCAAAACTATAACAGAAAATTAATCTGATTCAATTCATATAACATCATCCAAAGCAGTTTTACCCGCCAAATCGGGAAACTGTATTTTCAGTTTTGACAAAAAAAAACACAATTTTTTAAAAATATTTAAATAATATTAATAATCACAAATATGAAACATAAAAAAGCCAAACACTAAAAAAAGCAATGGTCATGACCAAGACTCAAACTCGGAACCTCTACTCTATCCGCGAGTAACACTCCGGCAATTAGGCCATTGATTCCTTATTAGAATGCGGCATTTTTAAACGAGCTCATACTTTTATTGAAAATTATCAGTATTTGAATTTTCTTCCGATTTTGGGCTGCTATCTTTTGGTGATATTCAAAGTTAAAACAATAAATGGGTCATGACTATTGCTTAGATCATTAATATTATTTAAACATTTATTTACAAATAAGCATTCATGCTTTAAAGTTAATTCCAATTTTAAGATTTTTTTTACTTATTTTCGAATTTATTTTCTTATCAAAAGTTCGTCTAAGTAGAAAAGCTTAAAATTCTTGTATACCCTTGAAGTGTATGATTCATGATTATTATTTATCATTCAAGATTAGTTTTACTTCTTTAATTCTAAGAAACTATTTTAATTTCAATGAAAGTGTAAAAGTGACTACATTTTGTTTAGTCGATATTAGCTCTAGCTAGGCAGATTGCCTGTTCTCAGTAACCAAATACACCAGCTACGCGACGTATTTATCTTGTATTAAGCAATATAATTTTCTTGTTAGTACGTACGCACGAGCGTGAACTTTTTAAAATTAGTTCAGATGAATGTTTTGAGAAAATTGTCAAATTAAAAAGATAATCTTTTCAAATTCAGACAAGCGGTAGAGTACCTACCTAGGTATAATATATTTTACAAGAAGACACATATTATTCCATAAATGAAATGTGCAGAAAAATTTCAACAGTCAAGTTTACCATATTTTTAGTAGTTTTAGAATTCTGTTAGTAACTACAACTCATGTTTTTCTCTTATATTGATTCTCATGAATTAGGTACAGAGTTGCGTTAGTAGAAGTCACGGTTAAAAAATATCTCACGGTTTCCCCGATATGGTTAACCAATAAATTGTAAGCCGGACGCTTTGGATTCTGGTGTAAACATGATAACATTATTGACATATTAAATAAATTATGATTGTTAGGCAAACGAGGCAAACTTTACACCATTTATTTATAGAGTGAGGGGAACTTACCAAATTCCGAAGGTCCATCATAAGTTTCGTACTCATAATCGTCATCTTCAAAGTCAGTCTGCACCGTGGCGTCCTGCGTGATCACGGTCTCGTAGAGCCCGCTGGCTTGGTAGCCGCCCGCACCGGTTTCGCACTCCACCGTACTCACACACACTTCCGCCACGTGCGCGCCGGTCCTCTCACTGCGGAACATAACCTCGCCGAGAGTTTGCATCCCGATGGACTCGCGAGGCCCACTACCGACTGCGCTCGAATACACGTCACAAGAAGAACTCTGCCCTTCTAGAGAAATGTTAAGCATCTCTCGAGTGACGCTGTGCATGTCTCTAGATATCGTACAACTATCTCTGCTAGCATTCTGCGTGTCTCTGGATAAGCTCGGGATCTCTTTAGTGTCGTCTCGCTCTCTGGTTGCGGACTTGGTCTGGTGAGCTCGCGGTAGGGTGTCTCTGCCGATTTCCCTCGGCGGGTCTGCGTGGTCCCCCGAGTGGCTCGGCCCTTCCAGGGCGTCGTCGTCTTCTCGGGAAGAGGTGTCGTCTCCGGCGGTGTCCCTGCTGCAAGTTGCGCAGTCGCACTGGGCGCCGCGGACGCGCAGCAGCCATACCAAGCCGAACAGCGCCATGCCGTCCTGTTGGTACTGCGCACGGCGGTACTGCGCACCCTCTATCATGTTGTCCCGGCCTCGGCCATGCCTGGACCAGGCCAGCTCACCGCCCGCCGCGACAGTCTCCTGGCCCGCTGGACCCAGGACAGACAGCATCTTCTGGAATACCTTTCCTCAACAGTCGCTTTTGTAGCATGTTTGTATCAATTTTATTTTTAGCCGCTTTCAACTTTTATGAACAAGAATCGAAGAAAACGTGGTCGCATAATATCATTTCAAAGGGGTTTCATTTTAAGTCGATTTCTAAAAATAAGAAATTTTAATATTTAATTAGGAGGCAATGCGTTTGAAATATTTATTTCCAACGCCACGGGGTTATTTTAAAGAATTTGCTTTCAAAGGTTTTTCGGTATTATCAAAAATGGCAACGCGTAAAAACATTAAACAACTGGCTTTTATAAAAAGGGTTTCACGGCGGAAGCCCACCGCTTTTCGAGGATTACTCCCTGAAATATAAATAAACTCCAGTGGGGTAAAAAAAATTGCTTGTGTTTTTCTCAGGGGCAAGAATCAGCTGAAAAATCTTTGGACGTTCTGAAATTTACAACGTAAGCCTACCGCCCCCGAGTCAATAGCGGCGCGGGCGGAGTACTACGCGGGCGTGACTCGCCTGACCCTGGCGTCGGGATCCATCCTGAAACAAAAAGAAGAACATATTTCAGGCAGGAAGGATATATACTACGGATAAACAAAGCGATAAACAATATCAGTTTCCCCAAATTTTTATCTCAAGCTTTATTTATGAGGTTTTTTTCATATGAAAGAAACTTATTTTCCTCGCAGAATCCTGAATCTTTAAGAATGATTAACGGCGAAAACGTACCGTGGCACGAGTCAATTTATATTTCTATTCCGTTTTGTGATTTATGTGATGTTATCCGACCGTTTTCGCGATTCTCGATGCTTATTGTACTTATTATGGGACCTATATAACATATCTGCCCTAACATGTTATGAATGTGTGTACCTTCAAATTTGACATTTGGACAGAGATTTGGGAGCTGTTTTTTATTCGGATAAAATGTCACATGTCAGAGATTGATTATTTCTCCCCGGTATAAGACATATTCTCTGAAAAATATCTCATTTTTTCTGTAACAGTGTCTGCAAAAACCTTAACGAACGTAATAAATACAACCTACAGCGGGAAAATATATTGTTTATATCTTTGTGCGCGCCGCTTTATTTTGGATTAAAGCCAGCTTTTTTTGTGTTTTTTTTCTTCTTTTATATTGGTTTTTCAGTTATTTTCGACACACTGCTTGTTGATTCTTATGAATGCTCTTTTCATTTTAGTAAAAAAAAAATGTTTTTTGTTTTTATTTTAATTTATCTACCAATTTTTTAAATTTTATTTTTTTACACCTTTAGAGGTATTTTTGTACTTTAAGAAGTTGACAAAATACAAATACACAAAGTTTCGAATCAAGTATAAAATTACTACCCTACAAATGTTTCTCTACATCAAACATTACTTTAATTATTTATTTCAATTCGCCACCTTCAATAAATAATCAATGAGTTGCCGAAATGAAACGTAAATATACAGCTACCCTTTTCCTCGTACAGAATTTATTTATTAAACCTCTCATTTCTAAAATGTTCGAATGAAACATCGACAGAATAAACCTTATCACCGTCGTTCATTGGTTGTAGCATATATAGCCTAACATTCGGTTCACCATTCGCCCAGAGTAGAAAAGTGCTTCGTGCTACAAGATATCTGTTTTCTTATTTGTCAAATTCACTTCAAACTTATTGCTGGGGTAGTTGTAGGCAGTATTCTAACTGCTCTCTCCACCCCGACGAAATTTCTTTGAAAGTTCAATTCACAAATATCGGTGTAGTGTATCTGTGTAGTTCGCATATCATAGTTTCCCTTTTATTTTTTAACATGCCCTACATGATAATGCTGTAGGGCATGTTGGAAAAGTTCAGCGTAATTCCGCCATGTTTATTCAAGTGACGCGAGCTTACCCAACTTTCGATGCGAGTTGTTGACTGACTAATTTATCAGAAGCAGGAATGAAATATTTCACAACATTTGACATGTTCGCTGCTCATATTATTATCTCACATAGGAATTCCATTTAGTATGCATGTTATATTTCTAACAAAATATTTGTAATTAATTACAAAACCGCGTAATTGATATTTTATTTAGTTTTTATGATTCAATTTCGATTTCATAAATCATTCCTCCACAAGGGTAGACAGAATGGAAAGGGGCATACCTCCTTTATTTAATCTACCCTCACACATACTTAACTGTTATTTCAATTCTTCATTCAATGCCCTGAATCAAGTATTTTCTTCTTGATTCAATGCCCTGACTCAAGTATTTTCTTCAATTTATTATTCGACTTCTTTCTATGATGCTCCTGACTTCTTTTTTCATCCACTTGCGCGTTGTAATATGCTGACCCTCTTTTTTTTACTCATCCATAGTACATCTCAAAACTAAATCTTTCTTTCGTTCACACCGCCCTTTATTATTCTTCCGTTTGTGTCGGGTTCAATCGAATCTCCTCCCTCTTAATTCGGTTATATATTGTGTTACCACATATTCAACGGACAAGTATCATTTCTACTGCATTAATCGTATTTAAGGTTTTCTTTTGTCGATTTCACAACTCACTTCATTTCAGTGGGGTTGGTGTAAAAATTCTCATGTAAAAACAAAGTTACATCTATAATATTTTCGTAGAAAACCATCACTTTGTAGTTTAGCCTATAAATTTTATATAAATATATAAAAGTGATGATATAGGTTGTTAAAATACAAGAAAATTTAAATGTTATTCTGTTGTTTTCTCATTGTTTGCTCCAGCCATAACTTGACTGGCGCCAGTCAGCTTTTGAACAATATGTGGCTAGCTAAAAAGTATCATCGATGAAATCAAATCCATAATTTTTGGTCATGGGGGTATTTGACTCCTTCCCTACGTGTCTTCCCTATCAGATTAAATAAGTAAGAAATACTAGAAATAAGGAAAGCCATTTAAATGAATAGTCAGATTCTTAGTAATTAGGGACATTTGTCCAGTAGTCCAATATTAGGTATACTTCTTGTAAAATTATAAAATTTATCATTATTCTTTAATCACCTTCTCAGTTGACGTTTTGTCTCTGTAAATTAATATTATCTGTCTCTTTCTTTAAGTTTATTTGTTATTCAAATGTTATTCTATTGTTATCTCATTGTTTTGTTATTTTATTTTTTGTTTTCCCTCTGTATGTAAATATAACCGCACACTTTGTATTTATCGTTTAGTTTAATTTTTTACCTTGATGATGCTTAGGCTAAGCGAAACCGGTCGGTAATGAAAATAATATGTATGGTCTTATCCGAAGCTGTTTTTTCATTTCTTCAAAAACATAGTTACTTTAAAAAACCATGTTTTGACCAGATCTGAATGACCAAGTACTTCTTAACCTTCTTCTATTATATATTCCCATCTCCTTCCCTCTTCCTTACAAAATACCCCAACAGGAGACGCCATAGTCCTACTAGATCCAGAAAGTTGGGTCTAGTTGGAACTCTTGTGTCGTATTCACATAAAACATATGTATTTATATTATAGAATTTTTAATAAAAAAATATTAGGGATAGCAATCTTGCAACGATATTTGTAATTAAAATCAACGTTTTATTTATTTTTCTTTTCCAGCGCATGTGAGCGGAAAATTAGCAAATGACCAGGTTTTAAAATGGAATTATTGCAACCAAACAATACATTTTGCCGGTTGTAGTGCAAAAATAATTAAAAATTGGCAAAATGCAGAAGTTTTCACCAGGCCATCAACAAAAACGATTAGGTTTGGTTATTTTTGAGAGTTTCATACAAAGGTTTAGTTTAAAACACCTGTTTTTTAATCATCTTTTTACCGTTAAATGTCCGTTCAAAATTTGAAACTAATGTAAATCTCAACAAATTAAAGAATGCGGAGGGTTTTTCCTTTAATGAGCAGGTTTGTTGAAGCTGTTCGAAAGTAAACAGATTACCTCAAGTCCCGTGACATTTCGTCTATTGCTTCCCGTTGAAAACTGCAAGAAGATGAACTTGTCGCACGCAGTTCGGCTGCGCGCCCAGCGGTATCTTTCAATGAATTCAGTAAATTAGAAATTCAGTCAAAAACACGTGCCGATGTGAAGCATAATGGAGAAAAAAATAAGTAGTTTTGGGACCGGGTTCATCTAAGGAGGGATATTTATTTTAATTGAAATAATATTATATATATATATATATATATATAAATATATTTATATAAATATATATATACATTTATCCGAGACATCATCTAGGTTTTCAATGTGCTCGGGTAAAGCTTTGTTTGCTCTTACAAAGATGGCAGCGAAAAATTGAAGAATTAAAAAAAAAAACAATAATTTTTAATAAAAAGTATGAGATCGATTGAAATGTCAGTTTTTAATTAGGTCCCAATGGCTGAATTGGTTGAAGCGTTACTCCCGGATAGAGTAGAAGATTTGAGTTCAAGTCTCGGTTGTGACCATTGTCTTTTTTTGTTTTCTGTTTCATATTTATGTTGTTGTTTATTGATTTTATTTAAATATTTTAAAAAAAAAAGTAACTGATAATTTGTGCTGAATTCCATTTTACTATAAATGTATAGGTTAAAAAACCTTTGTAACTTATTTCCACTTATTTATTTTTGACCGGACTGATTTCATCTTGTGACGAAGATATTTAGATTGGTAAAAATCAAAGTTTTTCACAAATGCCATCTATATATGGAATGGACGCTATTGGCTCTATATAATAATGCATATTTCTGATTTTGTATTTTGTTTTATTGCTGACAGGAGTGGTTTTACAATTACATTCGAATATTATATACTTGGGCATATTACTTTCTGAGAAACGGGTTATATAATGATGAGTGGGAAGAAAGAATCTGTGGTTTTGATTTATATATTATATCTATTGTCGTCGGCTTTATTATTGACAATAAGCGAAAACAAGTTTTTAAAGCAAAAAGAAAGAAAGGTTTTTTAATCATAAATTTACATTAAGAATTCCATTCTAAAATGAAATGTATACAAACAAGTTCCAAAAATAATATTAATTCCATTCGACTTTTTTCTTTGATTTTTATTTTAGAGATATTTAAATAAGTTGAATTCAAAACACTACATTAATGAAGGACTGGACTCTGTTGGTGCAAATAAAACAATTGACCAAAGAAGCAAAACTAGCAGTCTACGATGGAGTGGTTATACCAACCCTGATATATAGAAGTGAGGTGTGGAATTGGTAGCGGAAGGATGTAAGTAGACTGAATGCTGTATAAATGAGATCCCGGAGGCATGTGTGCTAAAACCGTGTTTAAAAAATATATATTTATAGTGCATACCGCACAAGAGTCCCAACTGCTCCCAACCGTCTAGAGCCAGTGAGACTATGGCATCCCAAATTGGGGTGTGTTATGAGTCTGAAAGTACTGGGGAGGGAAAAGAAATTGGGTAGAGGAAGGTTGTGAAGTACCTGGCTTTACAGATCTGGTCACAAAACACGGCTTAAGCCTTTTCAAGCAATGTTTCAACTCTGAACGGCGGTTTTTCACCAAGGCGATACTAACCACTATCTACCACTCTGGAAAGTGACTCAAATATACTTTATATGAATTAAATGTGTTATAACACATATTAATCAAATAACATGTTTTTGCGCACGCTGACTTTAAACCCGAAACTTCTGAATTCGTAGTCGAGCGTCTAACCACTCGACCCAACGGCCGTCAAAAATGTATGACCGTGTTGAAAATTAAAATATCCTAAAAGATGTAAGCGTAATGAACGTGATTAAGAAAAGAGCGCTTAGATTTTTGGGCATGTAGAGTGGACGAACGAAGAAAAGAGTGAAAGCAAAATGTATGACGCGAAAGTAGATGGTAGCAGAAGTCAGGGACGCCCGAGGAAGACATAGCACGATCAAGTGAATAAAATACTTGTGTCGGGCCATGTCAAGAGCCAAATTAAAATAAGAGTTTTTATGAGACGATGTATGAATGTGAATTAAGCAAGGAGTGCTAAAACAGTCTTGTGTGGACGTCCATCCTATCTGCCTACTCCTGCAAGAAAACGGCGTGATGGTTAGTTAGTGAGTTTTGTTAATGCAACATCTATGATTTAAGTCAAGGAAAGGTCAAAAGGTGTAATGCCATATTCAGAGAAAAAATAATTGCCCTAATTTTCCTAATGAGAGTACTCTTTTGCACTGATATTCCAACTACCTCCAAAATAACTGTTAGGTATGTTTATGTGATTGCGAATAGAGGTTTACAACTTTTTTTTTTTTTTTTTTTTTTTTTTTTTTTTTTTTTTTTTTTATTGTACAACAGATATAAACCCAATAACAGTACAATGGAACAACAAGTAAGCAATTTCAAATTATAAAATTTTTAAATTAATAAGTTTTTTGAACTTTAGTAAGTTATCTGAAAATATATCAATATATACAGATGATGTATTTAACAGAATTATACCTCTTGTCATGCTATGCTGAGCCAAAACATCTGTCCGACCATAGGGTATTCTGAACATTGCATGATTCCTGCTGCGACAGTATTTTTCTGGTACGAATAAGCAGTAGCATGCCAAGAGGTATGGACAGTCGATTAAGTGATTTATAATTTTAAAGCCTATTGTCATTAGACCAGCATTGCGCCTAGTCTCTAAGCTTTGATAATTTGTCTCCTCGAGTAGTTCCATGTGATGCATGAACATAGGGTATGTTCCGTGCGAACGCATGTACACATACCTGAGGAATTTTTTTGAATCTGTTCCAACATATTTATGTATTTGGTTTGATGTGGAGCCCAGACAGTGCTAGCGTACTCCAACTTGCTTCTGATCACTCCATTGAAGAGGGCTGTCATCGCATTTGTGTTATTAAACTCTTTGCACCTTCTGATTACAAAACCAAGAAGTTTATAACAATTTGAAGTAAGCTGCACTATATGACTCGAAAACGTTAGCCTGGGATCAAAAACCACCCCGAGATCTTTGATGGTAAATACGCGGGTTAAAATTTCACTATTCATAATATAATTGAAAAAAAAGGATTTTTAGATCGGCTATATGTCATAATGACGCATTTTTTTATATTAAAATTTAAATTATTGATTCTCGACCAGTTCGAAATTGCATCTAGATCGGCTTGTAGTTTGTCAAAATCTTCATCCGATTCAATCTCCATTAAAAGTTTGAGATCGTCCGCAAACAATAAGCACGAGCTGTGACGTATGCAATCCTGGATGTCGTCTATCAGGATAAGGAACAATAGGGGACCGAGATTTGAGCCTTGTGGAATACCTGACAGAGCTGCGAAGTTATCGGACTCGTATCCATTTAATGATACGTACTGGCTTCTATCTTTTAGATATGATGAAAAAAAATGTCAGTAATGATTGGTTAAATCCTATTTTGTACATTTTTTTCAGCAAGATATCATGGTCTACGCGGTCGAATGCCTTGGCAAAATCCGTATATATTACATCCGTCTGATGTCTGGCGTCTAAACCTTCTGCTACCCGTCTAGAGAGCGATAGAAGATTGGTCACGGTAGATTTTTTAGATAGGAATCCGTGTTGATTCCCTCTTAGGAACGGCGTGATTTGAGCCCGTATCTTATTACAAATAATAATTTCGAAAATTTTCGGAATAGTTGATAATACTGCCACAGGTCTATATGTTGTTACGTCTGTCTTATCACCACCCTTATGTATAGGGATAACCCTTGTGGTTTTCCAGCACTGTGGGAATGTAGATGAGACAGTGCAGAGGTTAAACATATAGCATAGTGGAGCACTAATGTTTGAAGAAATGGACGAGATGATGGCAGGAGGAATGCCATCCGGTCCCGTCGCCTTGTCGGGCTTGAGCTTCCGGATACATGATTCTACTTCCTCAGTTTGAGTGAGTCCGAGTGAGATATCGCCCAGATTCCAGGGCGATTCTGCTTGGAAATCGACTTGAAGATTCGGGGCTACTTGACTATAGACGGAGTGAAAGTAGTCCGCAAACCTTTTTGACACTAGATCAGGGTTCGAAAAAAGTTCACCATCGTTATTTAAGACGCTTGGTGAAGTGACGCTACTCTTTTGTGATCTGATATAGTTCCAAAAAAATTTTACGTCGTCTTTGATCCCATTCTGAACGTTCTCCAAATAAAGTTTTTTTGCATTAGTTATATCTAACTTGTGTTTCAATAGACTTTTTGTTTCTAATTAATTAATTTGTGGCCAACTCGAATTCCTACGTGAGATAAACAATATTTTTTGTCGCTGCAAATATTATCAATATTTGCCGCATGCCCGCAGCATAGTTTCTGACAGCTCACGACGAGCAGCTATCCGGCCTTTCCATTAATGTTCAACAATTGTTGATATTTTTTCGTACCTGTCCAGTTCGCGCAACGTACGCTGCGCGGTGTCACAAAGCTAATGGCCTTCGGTTGAATTCACTTGTGCTCCCTCGCTAGTACTCTGTATAGAGTACATATTTATGTACGAGCCAGTCAGACGAGTAACGTACAAACAGGGTTGGAAATATGGAGGACCTATTTGACAGGATCCGTTTGCCGAGGTAACTAGTAACAAGACAAACACACTATGATCGTAAACTAATCAACTTGTTTGATCATCTTTTTCCTCGTGCGCCTTTGTTTCCGTCCTAATTTGATACATTTTTAAATTGGTGTGCCAACGTGAATGAAAATGCTGTTTTATTGATAGCAAACAGAATTTTTATTCGAGGGATTTTGAAGGAGTCTGGAATGGGGTGCGATAGTGTATTTTTTAAGCATTCGTAAAAAAAAATTACTATGTGGCTTGCCATATTTATAAATAAAACGCATAAACTTTGTTTATAACCACTTTATAATTTAATTTTACGAATTTATTTTATTTTATTTAATATATTTTTCGTTTTTTTTAAATATTGTCTTGATGATGGAAGGGTACTTTCGAAACCGGTAGACGTAATATTAAAAAAATAAAGTTGTTATAAACAAAGTTTATGTGTTTTATTTATTTTTTTAAGGGTTGTTAGCTCGTCCTATGATAAAATATAAATTTCATGGCAGGTGTCCGTGGATAATTTGTTATTGAGTACCCAATAACAAACATTCAAATACACATCGACGCTCTAAAAGCAAAAGGGCTTGAGCGACATTTTGGTAAAAATGAGTAAAATTAGATTTTTTTTCTATATCGAATGTATGTATAAATCTGACTCTCGTTTGATTCTGAAGACTAGTGTGGCTCTTCATCCACTTAAAATATATGTACCGTTTGGCAGAAGGTTTGACTTAAGGGACATAAGTCAGGACTGTTTTTTCAGTTTTTTGGCGCTTCAGGGAACTCAGTGTGAGCATTGAGTTACCCGAGTTAACTTTTTTCTTCCAAAATCCAACCGGGTACTGAAGACGTATTTAAAGTGTAAACATTAAATTGCTCTGGTGCAATGTCCCGAAATGGCATGTTTACACACCATGCATATTATGCATGTTGGAGTTCTTGTTTTACCGGTATTTCAATGGAAGATGCTCTGAAGAATTAGAAGTTTGAGACCAAGACATGCTATTATTTATACTTCACGCAAGTGTTTTTGGTTTTAAAAATAAAGACAAACATTCCCGGGCTACGAATAACCTTACAATGTTTGCAAAACTCTTATTGCCACCATAATAAGCAGAAGATGTTGCTTATGCAATGATGGAGAATTTTGCTAGAAGAGGAATTGAACCCACATCGCCCGGGTGAGAATCCGACGCGTTTGGTCACTCAGCTACTAAGCGGGCAATGCCAATGTTGGTATACTTTTCTTTATTATCTCTGTACATAATATGGATGTACCAATAATAAGTTAATATGCCATAGGTTATATGTAGTTAGTAATAACTAAGGTCTGGGAATTGAGATTTGTATAGTGCCCTTGGGGTGACTTTTCACAAAAACGGCATTATAAGGTGTTGACTCAGTACCTATATTTAACACACCAATGGTACCTCCAGTTTTTCTAAATATGTAATATCTTACAATGAAAAAGAATGTTTAAATTAAAAAAATCTTCGAGTTCCATTTTTTTCTTTATACAACCAAAGGATATTGTGGAGAAAGTTTAGCAGCATATTTTGTAACTTTTTGGAATCAACTTGAATTAATATTATATTCGTCTAATCATATTTTGAAAAACTCTCCTCAAATTTCCCTTTAAACATTCTTCTTTACTTTTTTAATAGATGGAAATCAGTTTATTTGTTTCCGGAAATTATACTCGAATGAGAAACGGCTTAAACGAAATATTTGTTCTTTAATAAATTCAGATGTAAAGTTTTACTTGGTGTAATAATTATTCGTGAAAACTCTTTGGAATAAAAACGGGAAACATTCAAGTTTGTAATAAGGCTGAAGAATGCAAAATGGAAGAGAATAGCAAAATACAAAGAAAACTTTCCCTAAAAACGAACGTCAAAGTAAATGAATTAATTACAAGCAGGCTTATTGTTAATTATTCAGAACTAAACCATTCGACCGTACAAGGTCAGAACTACAGTCTTAACTATGTATATTTTCTAACACAATAAGGAAGTTGAGTGGAAAATATTATGACTTTAAAAAAATATATGCATGTAGATCGAAAAATACCGATTCTGAATATATATATTACCATATTAATATACTTAGAATTAATAAATGTTTCTTGGTAATTGGTTGAAAAGCCATAAATATAAACCCTTCATGATTGGTCGAACGAACTCCTACGAGTTCCGTTTACGCACGATGTAATGCCGCCTTCATGGCGTTACACCATTTTTTACGTAAAACTTCATTTCTTGGAATGTTGATAAATTGCAGTAATGCTTATATTTTTACACATCAGTACGATGCAATAGTAGTACGTATTATCTCCTGACATTTTATAAGGTTTCGTTAAATTAAAAGCGGTAAAACTGATGAAAAAACACAAACTAACAAAAACGCGACTGACAGCTGGATAACGACAGTTTGCGATGTCAAAGATAAATACCGTGTAATGCCCTCATTTTTTTTTTGATTTTATGGATTCTTTCGTAATCCTCTACTAACTAGCTGGGGCTTATACAAATACCCCTCATAATGTCTATCTGACTAGTACTGCGGCTCATTAGGCCTTATTACTATCACCATCTGATGTTTTCATTTACTTGACTGAGTTTAAGTTTACATTAGTGTTTTCTTAGGGAAAAGGTCTTAACTGGATAAAAAACCCTAAGCAAGGAAAAGATAAAAAGAAAATACAAAAGTTCTGAACTTATTACTGTTTGAAGAAAATTATTTGACTGAAGTTAAATATTTTATTTTTTTCAACCTTGGGCTGCATCCTTTTCCATTTCTGAGGTCTTTCTGGAAAGGGATACAGTGGCGTGGAGTGGTTTGGAATAGGATTTGGTTTGGTTTGGAATGGGTCGGCCACCATTTCCTCAGCTTCGATCTGGTGGTCCTTGTGGTAGATTGTCCGATGCTGCACTATCCTTAGACAATGTCGGTCAGGAGCTCCATGAGGATCACCAGTTTTTCTGCTTTGGATGTGCAGGCGGCGAGTCTCCCACGGACCTTAATAAGGCCCAGAAGGAGAGACATAATGTCCTCGTCATCGGAGGCTTTCGAGGGTCCCTGTTCTCGACTTTCAGGCTGCGGTGCACGTCGCTGCTCCGGTCGTGAGGGGGGGCTTGGCGGGCCGCCACTGGCAACGTTTGCCCAAGACCTGCCGTCTACTCTGGCTGTCGGGGCTGGCTCACGCCTCAGGCGCCCTGCGTTGCGGGGCGCTGTTGGGCCTCGCTCTGCGCTGAAGGGCAGCCACATACGCTACCCTTTTTGGGGCATGCGCTGTAGTTAGCGGGGTGATCGCCTCCGCAATTGCAGCACTTGGCGGGTAGTTCGCGGTCGGTCTTGGAGCAATCGGCCGTGGCGTGAGCTCCCTCGCACTTGACGCAGCGAGCGACGTGGGCGCAGTTCCTGGAGCCGTGACCAAAGTTCTGGCACCGGTGGCACTGGGTACCGTGCAGCAGGTGGTTGCTGCGGTACTTGGTCATGGATACCTTGCAGTAGCATAGGTACCTGACTGTTGCCTTCAGGTGACCCATATTGGTCTTCTGGCTGAAGTGGACGAGGTATAGGGGATACTCGGTGCCGGGCGTGGTCATCTCGACCACGACGTCGGCAAGAAGCCTTGGGCCTCATGGCCGCAGTGGGCATCTTCGGCAGCCCCCTGATGACGGTTTTTCTTCACCTTTTTCGGCCTCTGTGGTGTAGGTGTGGAAGGATTTTTCCTCACCTCTGAGCGCGGTTGTAAGAGCGCGGTGTGCTTCCACCGAGCTCACCATTATGCTGATGGAGCCTCCCCGGTTGTACCGGAAGTTGAAGGGGGCGGTGCCGATATGGCGTTTGATCTCGGTCGTGATCTGGTTGTGGGTCAAGCCATTGATGGTCATGACCACAGGCGGCACCCTGGTGCTTCTTCTGCCTGTTTCAACCGCCGCAGAGTTCTTGGAGCGGGTCGATGTTGGTGGTGTCGGGAGTGGTCTTGGGACAGGACGTTTGGATGGAGGAGGTGCGACCGAGGTGTCGTCCCCTACTTCCGGTAGGCAGTCAAACTTGTTCCCATGAACAAGCTTGAAGGTCGGTTTGGGTGGGGAATGCGGTCGCTTCGGCGCCGCAGTTCTCTGCCACTCTGCCTCCATGGGCACCGAAGCGGACGAGCTGGGTCCGGCTGCCGGGGAGGTTGGTTCGTCGTACGTAAACTCGTGTTTAGAGGTACTTGGGAAGTATTTTATCCCTGTGGCTCCCTTCGGGAGGTCGATGATGGATGTAATGGGTGTGGCGGTTTTGGAGTTAGTGGTAAGCGTGATATACGCTTGCCTCCTTTGGTATAGCCAGAAACTTTTTTTTTGAGATCATGGCTCCGGGAAGGGTAATGGGTTGGAGGGGGCGGGGGCCGTAGCAACTGACTGGTCGAGAATCTGAAAGAAACTCGAAATTGGAGGGGTTAGTGTTGCCTTGAGAAAGGCAATTTTGCGAAAGCTTTTCGGCAGGTCTGGTTGCCGGCAGCGATAAACCTCGCGCACACCTCTGGTACGCGTAAGCCTCACTCTGCCAACGCGCAGTTCCTCCTTACGACCTCGTGAGTTTACTGTATTGACAGACCCAGGTCTGCTAATTCAGTAAAAAGCACTTATCGTGAAGTATTCGACTTCTTCCGGTCTCGTCTGTGAGCGTCTGCCGGGTACGACCGTCTCGCCTCGCGTCTCGGTCACGTCTCTTCGTGTAATGCCCTCCTGACGGTACGGAAGACGTCACGCAACCCCCCGCTCCTTACCTCTGAGATATGGCTGTTTTGGTGGCGTTAAAAAAAACAAACTTTGAGAATTAATTTAACTATGAAAACGAACTTAATTTTTTTGTTTTTTAAAAACTGGTATTTAAGTTTGAAGGTGAATATTGATAAAAATAAATTTTAAAAATGGACTCAAATCCCTTATTGTACACGAGATGCTGGTATCAAATGGCATATATTGTTATTATTTATTTTTTAACAAAAATAAACATTTCCATGTTATGAATAACTTGATAATATTTGAAAAACTCCTACTACCATCATAGCAATTTTTAGGTGAGCATCCAACCTTCCTCTAAGAATCTCCTTCCCCGCATCCCCTTTAGTCTGACAACATACTCCGATTGGGGATTTCTGCAAAAAGAAAGACCAACATTCCCGGGTTACGAATAACCTAACCATATTTACAAAACTTGCAAAAATAAGATTTAGCTACGACAGAAATTAAACCCACGATGCCTGGGTGGGAACCCGACACAATTGGCAACTCAGCTACTAACCGGTCGTTGTTATTAGATACCATACTGTTTGATGTGATACTATTATGTTCATGATTTTGATTGCACTTTTCAACATTTCTTCTATAACTAAGATAGTTATGCAAACTAAATTATTGTAAAATCATAATGGAAGATGTCAGTTATAACTGCCCTGGAGATTGGCCACCGTGCAGAAATAACACTAAGTTTAATCTAACTTTAGCTTTGTTTAATATATTTTATTACTATTTAGTTTGACGTCATGATGAAAAAATATAAATGTATGAAAAGTTAATTTTATCTACTTTAAAAAATATATTTATTTAGATACATTGTATGTACTCTATTTTTTTACTTTATGTATTTTGATGTTTTTTCTTACATATTATCATTATTTTTTATTTATTTGAATTTTTATTTTGTATTGCTACCCTTCTCAGAACAGACTTCGTCTGGTGAGACCTTTAAAGTACATACATTTATAACAATCGATTTAATTCCAATAAACTTAATGGTTGCCGACAATGAACTGCATAATTATATTTATTTTATATCTACCGAACCAAATAACATTAATTCAAATAGTCAGATTTAATGGGGCCATTCATATTAAAACTTTTTTTTTTTTTTAATTCTTCTCTCCTTATAAACAATATATACAAAAGTGGTAGATACTAGATGGTGTAAAACCACCATTAAGAATCGAAATATTGCTTGAAATGGCTTTAGCCGCGATTGGCGACTAGATCAAAATAACCGTGTACTTTTCAACCTTCCCTTTCTACGTCTCCTTCCCTTCCCAACTACCTCCAGCCTCACAAAACACCCCTATTGGGGATGCCATAGTATGACTGGCTCTAGACGGTTGGGAGCAGTTGGGACTTTTGTGTGGTATTCACTATAAACAACAAAAAAACACTTTGACATGGTAGTATTGAAATACAGTGAGTACTGTAATGTACAAATCTTAAGCTGTATATTATTTATTCAGATCAAAATTACTTTATATAGGTATGTCAGTCATCTTTTGTGTTTGAAAAAAATGAAAATATTTGTAAATATTTGTGAGATCAGAAATGGTGTATATTTAAAAATTCCCTCACAATGTCTCCTTGACAAATTTTCCGCAAATACAATTTAGCTTCTCAGTAGCAGAATAAAGGAAGATCCAAATAACGATACAAAACACGGGTTTTTTTTATTCGATTCAATTCAATAATTCTCGCCTTATGTTGTCTGGCGTGTATTTTTTCTGGGGCATTTCGGTCGTGTTTTAGTGTTTCACCCGAATGCGTTAACAATGGAGCACTTCCGTATCGTTAGGCCAGCTGCGGAGGGCTCGCAGGCTGCTGGGGATGGGGGGTGAGGGGTGCTTACGAAGGCACTAACGACAGATGGGGTTCCTACTATCGGACAAGTGGGACAAATCGATACTGCTGTTCGACTTATTTCACGGTGCTTCCAAGATGTAGAGTTCTGTCATTATCTATTGAAGTACGTACAAGAGTGACCGTTAGGTACATAACGATCTACATTATCTTAAATACAATATTTTTTACACACATTTTTACACTTGCTAATTCAACGATTACCTCATAACAAGTGTATAAGAATGAACCTCTCTTATATCTTATCTTTTCGTTTTTTTTTACAATATATATAATTAACATTATTTGAGTTATTATATCATATATAATGCGTCACACTGCTTCAGTTTATAGTCATATAACTCTTTTGGACATATAATACCTTATGTATATGTGAGGTGTACTCGTATATACATTTTTTGTTTATTTCTTACACTATGCATGCATCACAAGAATTTTCTCAATTAGGGAGGTATTTATCATTAACTAGAAACTAGACATTGTATATAAACTGAATTAATATTATACCAACTGTTATTATTAAATAAAAATGAATATTTTTGTACAATTGATTAAATAAAAAATAAATAAAAAATCTACAATTTTTTTTTACATCATTCATCTCTCAATTAATTTGGTGATCAACTGTTTTTATGAGATCTTTGTTAAATAAATAAATCAATGTATTATAAACTCTTTTTTATGTCAACTTTCTTCTCGAGTGAAGCGTGTGGAAAATCAAATGAAAAAAAGTATCTTTTAAAAAAAAAAGTAAATACTGCACAGAAGTTCCAAATCCTACCAACCGTCTGGAGCCAGTGGAACTACGGCATTCCCAATCGAAGCAGGTTATCAGGCTGAGGTAGTGGGGGAGGGGGTGGAGAAGACGGGGAAAAGGAAGCTTGGAAAATACCTGGCTACTCAGATCTGGTACCCAAAAACGGCTAAAGCTATTATAAATAACGTTTCGATTCTGAATGGTGGTCTTACACCAGGGTGATACTTAAAGTATCTACCACTCTGGAACGTGCCTCAAATATACCATATAGTCGCCGGAAAGGCAAAAGGGCTGAAACGCAATTTCGGAAAGCTTACAATAAATCACTTTTTTATTTTTATTGTTTTCCAGTAAACTTCATAAGTCTTCAGTATCTGGTTGAATTTTGAAAACAACAGTTAATTCAGATGACTCAATGCTCTCACTGAGTTAACTGAAGCGACAAAAAGATTTTTTTTATTTCCAAGCTTGTGTCGCTTGAGTCAAACCTTTTCCCAAATGGTAAATATATTTTAGATTGCAGAAGGGCCACAAAAGTCTTCAGAATCAAACGAGAGTCAGAGCATTTAATGCAGAAAATAAAACTGATCTAAACTTCATATTTAAACTCATTTTTGACCAAAACGTCACTTAAGACCCCTTGCCTTTCAACAGACGATTTATTATTTTGTCTTAATTAAATGTGAACAAACACATACTAATTAAATAAAACGTATTTGAACCCGCGACCTCTGGATTCGTATTCAAAAGTCTACTAGACCATGAAGGACGTTTATTGTGTTAAATGATAATGATGTAATTTAAATGTATACAATTGAACACATACGTAATCCCAAACAAGATGTAACACTCTGTATAAGTAAATCAATACTTAAAAAGGGATGTCTCATTTTACTATACGTCTTTTTATTTTCAAGGTAATATTCATATCACGTATTTATCTTGTCAGGTATGTGTTCATTCAATCTTCTTCCTGGTTAGAACCATAACATATGGAATAGGACTTTTTTGTTTTTGATTGAGTTGAAATGTCTTTGACTTTTAGTTCGGAGGTTTTGTGTTTTTCAGTACACGAAAATATCAAATTAATGATTATAATTATTTTTTTTATTTATTTTTTTATATGAATACCGCACAAGAGTCTCAACTGCTCCCAACCGTCTAAAGCCAGTGAGACTATGGCATCCACAAGTAGGATATATTGTAAGGCTGAAGGTAGTGGGGAGGGGAAGGATATTGGGAAGTACCTGGCTATTCAGATCTGGTCACCAAACACGCCTAAAGCCATTTCAAGCAACGTTTCGATTCTGAATGGTGGTCTTTCGCCAGGGCGATACATAGAGTATCTAGCACTCTGGAACGTGCCGCAAATTTACCTTTTTATTATTTTTATATGAATTAAATATGTTATGACACATATTAATTAAATAAAAGTTATTGGTGCACGCCGGGTTTGAACCCGCGACCTTTGGATTCGTAGTCGAGCGTCTTACCACTCGACCATGGAGGCCGTCAAATTTATTTCAATTTATTATTAATTCATTAATATTATTCATTTCAATCATTTCCTTATACAGTTCCTTACCAACATTTAAAGAGGGCAAAAGTCAAACATAAATTCAAGGTAAATAAAAAAGAATGATTAACGAAAAAATACAATAGTATAAAAGGTAAAAAAAAAGTATAAAGATCGAACATGGCGAGTGTAAAGTATGTGGGTCGTTATGTACCTAACGGTCACTCTTGTACGTACACAAAGATAAAGTGACAGAACTCTATATATGTGCATCCAAACATATCTAAGGTAGATGCAGCTTGATTGAATAGTTCAAGCGCTTTATATATTGGCGTGCTTTTGTATGAGGAAGTTCTGAAGATCGGTTTGTAAAACGTCACATGGTGCCTAGCACGAATGTTATTACTTGGGGTAAACAAGTTGATTTAATATATTATATGGGTTATAAACACCTCCAGAAATCAAATTATAAAAATGTTTACCCAAAAACATCTTCCGTCGGGCTTGCAGAGTGTGGAGATCTAGCACTCCGCATAAAAACAACAAAAAATAAATAATTCCACACACTAGATGTTTCAATATAAATCGCTTTTTAAAAGAGTGATACGGTGACATTTGTTTTAACTAGATGGTGCTAGGTATGTCACGACGCGTCGCGACGTTTCTCGCGAGTCGGATTATTTCGTTTTTAGTATAAAGAATTGTTGGATTGCTTAAATGGGTTATACATATATTTAATGATTAGATTTGAATTGCCAGACACTTCGCAACTACTCTTTTATCTTTACCAACTGAAGTCTAAGTTGCATCTTTTTCACAAAATTCCGCTATGAACTGTGCCATAATTTTATTTATGCAGTGCGACCTCGGGATGGAATTCGCAATAGAAAACTAATTACCATAACTTACCCCACCTGTTCTCAGTATCACAGTATCTCCAACATAATAACGGGTAGAGATGGTGCAGCCGTTTTATTACAGGAGGTACTTAGCGCATAGCATAATAACCTATGACGTATAGCGAGCACGGCGTCGGCGTCGGTCTGTACGAGTAACGTCGATTTCCCTCCGCGCCGGGACGCTTTGTCGCTAATAGAGTTTAAATTGGCGTTGCACCGCGCATTGAGTGGCGGCCTTCAACGTGAATAATAGTGCGTCATTGGACGCACGCTTTTGTGGAAATTTTGATGAATTATTCCGTCGCTATTGCCGGCATTCCAAAACAATCCTTTGCTCAATGTGAAAATAGCTGCTGGAAGACTTTCAAACAGCTTTTTTTCTTTACAAAAAGAAGGATTCTGCAATCGGAAGAAAAACCGTTTCAATGAAAGTAACTCGCGATGCAAAAAAAAAATCCTTAATTTTTTGTCGCAAAAGCTACTCCCATTATCCTTTTTTTTGAATAGCTCATGTTTGTGACAAAATCGAATTCATATGGATAACTTAATTTTTTTTATTAAAATATAGGTATGCGTAAAAGGTTGAGTTTTCGACGTTTTCATATCATTAACAAAATAAATGAGTAAATCAAAGGAAGGCGACATCCTCTCTCCAGATACTTTATTATTGCAATAAAGTTTCTTTCAATACTCCCAACAGTATTTCATACATATTTGAATACAAATCTGCTTTATTTATATTTGACTCTACAATAATTTTCACAACACTAAATTAAAAATAACTCAACATGCTTTAAGTTTAATTGACTTGATCTTTGTAATGAGCTCTTTTTCGGTTGGATTAAATTGGTTGATGTTTCAAAGAGGAAAGGTGGGGAATTAGTGGGTATTTAATTAAGAAAGTTACCCTTCATCCATCAAGCAACCAAAAACTTCAGAAGAAAATATCATCACAGATGCCAAAGCCTTCATTAATAATCAAGTTTCAAACAATTAAATCTGCTCTTAGGAGAACAAGGCCGCAGATTTAAAATTTAATTTCACAATGTTTCAAATATCCAATTAAACAAAAAATAGTATTTTATAGTAGATTAAATGAATGATTACGGCAACAGTGCTTCGGAACTTTTTCTGCATCAGTTAATGTCATTTTAACCCTAATGTGACTTAAGAAAATTACATCCTTTCAAAACTTATATGAAGGTTTCTTTTACAGTATATTATTTGCCGAAGTTTTCTGGACCACTTTTATGACATAATATGTTTTGACTCAGTTCAATACTTGGGGAAGTGGATAGGAATTTCGCCCATTACCATATTTTCTTGGGGTTTTTGATTAAATAGGTGATTAAAAAAAAGCATTGGAGATACGGGTTATGTACTTTAAACACAACACTACATCATATTTATCATTTGAAATAAAATAGAATGATTAATAAATACGGGCAAACTTAAAAAAACCATATAAAACACATGAGGGTACCTGGGTACTCTTTCAGTCATCAGAAGTTGTAAGTTATACTTATTCCTTTCCCGCTAACATACCACCTTCCACATAGGAGAAGTCAGAAAGTTTCAGCCGGTTGGACTCACTGGAACATTACAAAAATCTATGTTGAAAACCGAAAAGGGTACCCTTTCAGTCACATTCAGGTTAATGCCTTATTTTTGATTTATTTAAAACACATGTAGGTTCTAATCGTGTTCATTCTTTAAAAAAATTACTATTTACGACGTATAACGGTTAGAGTTAGTGGTCGAGTGGTTTAAACCAAGTTCCTACCAAGGCGTCGCGGGTTCAATCATGTGCTAGTCAAACCTTCCACCACTGCCACAAATAACATTTTGCGCTTATAATGATAGCAATGAGAGGATTTCAAAAATTGTCAGGTTTTTTTTAACGTAGGAAAGAAAGCACTTTGTTCGAGATTAACCGTGGAGTGTCTGAGTCTGCTTACGGGGTGAGCGAAATAGGATTGCTAACATTAAATTTACTCTTTTCGGAGGTCGTTCCACATTCGCCAATTTGAATGATCTTACTCTATCGGCTTTTTCAAACTTACCACCCTAAATCCAACAATCTTCGAGGAACCTCCTTTTATTCAAAATTCAAAATTCCAGAAGTTAGGAAACCATTTAGGATAAAAGATCATTAAAAATTGAAAACGCTTGGAACTTATGCATTTAGTTTAGTTTTTTATGACATTAAGTATGGTGCTGTGTAATAACATTTCTTGGGTTATTGATATCTTCAATTTTTTAAATTTTATACTATTCTTTTATTGAGAGTATTGACTTGTGTATGAGAGAGGATTTTATATTAACTGTTAATGATTAAATAATATAATATGGCTCATATTGTATTTGTGCTGTGGTGTGCATTTCAGTTTGATTAAGGAAAAATATAATATGTACAGTAAATGTAGTATAAAGAGACACCTATATGTAGTGTAATAAGTACATTGTAAGTGTGATAATGCCATTAAAAATAACAAAAAAATGTTTGTATTCGAATCAAAGAAATAAAAAGTGTGTTTTGGAAAATAAATAAATTATACAATACTTGTGAGAGTAATTATATTTTTTAAACCTAGAAGGTTTCAATAACTATATAAATGACTTTTAGTTGTTGTAACTGAGAACGTGTTTTATAAATAAACGCAGTCTATGATATAAAAATATTATACATTACCCAGATAAATTCCTTAATCCCCTTTTTAATATAGTTTGCGTCGCATCAAGCAATGGATCATACAAGCAAAATATCATTTAATTTACTTAATGACATTGTAATCCCTTTCAACATTATTCTATTAATATGTAATTGCCACTTAATCCTCCGATTATGGCGTCGATAAACCACACAAGTATTAACTATGAACTCTGTGAGTACGTGCGTATGTACGAATGTGAGCTTTTTAAATTCTGAACTTGATGTTGATTGAAATTATGAAATAGTAAATATAATCTTTTAAAATCCCTGCGTACCATTATTGTATTCTAGCAGTTATTATTCTATATTTGAAATGGAACTTATGTTTTTTCGTTGAGTATAATATCCACTTTTTGTAAAATAAATAAAAAAATAAGGAAGGGAAAATAAAAAATTGCGTACTTTTACCCAGTACTTAAGAATGTGAAATAATCATATTTGATGAACAAAAAAAAAAATATATATAAAGTGAAAAATAGATAAATAAATTTTTCTGTACATACTTCATACAATTAGGAGAAACTGATATTAATACATGGCAAATTTATATAGCGTCACTTTTTGTAAAATATCACCTAAAGGGCGCTATTATCCGTGATATTGACACTACTGAATGTGAGCTTCACACGCTAAAAAATGGATCAAAACTGTGATAACTTATTTTATCAGCAACCGTCTAGAGCTAGTGGAACTATGGCATCCCCAATTGGGGTATATGGTGGGAGGCTAAAAAGGTAATGGAGAGGAGAAAAATATGGGGTAGAGAAAGGTCGGGAAGTACTTGGCTATTCAGATCTGGTCACCAAACATGGCTTAAAGCCATTTTAAGCAACGTTTCGATTCTGAATGGTGGTCTTTTCGCAAGGGCGATACTTAGAGTATCTACCACTCTGGGTCGTTGTCTCTTCAAAATCATGTGTGTTTGTTATCATAAAATATATTTCTATCTCAATAAACAAGCGCTTAAGAAACACTTCATGAACTTAAGTTGAACTGTGAACCTCCATTCATTAATTAAATTTAATTACATTTTCTCTCTCCCTAAATCTCAATTCTATTTTCTCTCCAGTATTGCACTTACTTTCACAAACTTTCTTCTACCATACGAAGAAGCATATTTTATGCTTCTTCATATAAGTCAATGCAGGAGCAGTTGGGACTCTTGTGCAGTGTAATATTTATTTTTTTAAATAAAATTTAAAAAAAACAATCATTTGCGTAGCGAGGTTAAATGTGCGAGCCTATGTGAAATGTCTCAAAGGATGATACTTCAAAACTATTATATCGTCGCTGTAAAGGCAAAAAAGCTTAAGCGACAGTTTGGTTAAAAATTAGTTAAATATGCAGTTTTGATCAGTTTCTTGTTTTGCATAAGATAATTTAGTGATAGCATTGAGTTAGCTGAGTTTTTTTTAGGTACTGAAGACTTGTGAATTTAATTGTAAAACAAAATTTAAAAAACATGAAGTGTTCTGGTGTAAGCTTACCAAAATGGCGCTTCACCCCCTTTGCAAGTCAAGTCAGTTGATATGTAAAAAATACCTCAACACTTATTGCTGTGACTGATTTCTTTGTAATATATTCAACTATTTATATTTTTTGGAGTTTATTAACTTTTGAGAAAACAATGTTACAATATTTTATTGTGTTGTATTTTTTGTTGTTGTAAGTGATGAAATAATTGGTAAAAAGTGTTGATAAATCCACGTAGCAAAGCTATCATCTCACACAATATCGGCACGATAGAAAAATAATTTGAGGAATGTCTGTAATATATTTTCTTCTTGTCTTCCCGAGTACCCATGTTTTTTTTAAACAAGCAAATTGCGTTGAAATTTGTTTTCCCAGAATGATGATGTTGACTTGAAAACCTTTTTATGGTCTTAAATATATATTTAATAGCTCATTCTCGTAAAATGATCGCCCGTTGAACCAACAGCATAACTGCACCAACAAGTGAAAGTACGCGATGTGCTTGCGACAGCCATTAACTTTAAATAGGAAGGTGTTTGAATAACGGCTTTATGGCGTAACAACAGATTCCATGCTAATAAAAAAAACATTTCGTTAGCTTTGCCGTACTCCGTGTTCTTTGAAATTTTACGATTTAATTCAGAGTACCTGTCGTAGTAGTAAACCTTACGTGGTAATTAATTTATAAGGCTTTGATTAAAATAATAAGGCAAAATAGGCCTGTCAAGAGATATTAATTTGTACAACATGTTACTTAATATGCTAAACAGAATTATTATTTGTTAAATAACAACACTCTTGGTTTTGATAATATTATAAGCATTAAAAAAGGTTTAATGTTTAGGAAAACGTAAAATTTATGTTATTTAATATTATTTATTTTAATTGTGTAATTTTTTGTGTAAAATTTACAGGATATTTAGAGGTGTTATATATTATTTAAACAACAGATTTACAATTATGCGAAGGAACTTTATCTCTTAGGTTATTTTAGTGGACATCCGTGGGAGACACAACATAATTAAATTAAAATTGTGCCAATAACTTGATGGGGCTTGAGGAGATTCATATAAATTGCTGATGATTATGAAATAATTATTTATATAATTATATATACCTGGTGTCCCACTTTGAATAAAGGACCGCCTACCCGAAGCTGGCAGATTACCTTTGGTCATCGACTTATTCATATATAGGCGACCAATAAATCTCTCCTACTGTAGAAGTTATCCAACGATGTTTCGACCGGTTAGTAGCTGAGTTGACAAACGCGTCGGATTCTCACCCGGGCGTTATAAGTTCAATTCCTCCATAGTTACACAATGAATATAGTTACACAATGAGTATAGTTATACAATGAATATGTTAGAGTCAGTAAACTTTTAGTTTAGGAACTCTGTTTATGAAGAATATCCAAGTTACACAAGCAACATTTTTCGCTTATTATGATGGTAGTAAGAGTTTTTCAAATATTATCAGGTTATTCGTAGCCCGGGAATGTTTATCTTTCTCTGAAAAAAAAATTATATTCAAATTACTACGGTCAAATATTAAGCGTGCTACGTGCCCAGTGTGGTCTCACTTAAATGTGGATATTGGTATGTCAATATCGGGTAGGTACTTATTTATTTATCTACTAGATCATCACTTACCTGCTATCGGCTCTTTGTCTCGCTGCTAAATTTAGCTTGATCACGTATAGGAAATGAACGAAGAAAGGAGTATGAAAATAATATACGAGGCAAAAGCGAATGGAGGAAGAAGTCTAGGACGCCCGAAAAAGACATGGTACGATCAAGTGAATCAAATACTTGAATCGGGCCATGTGAAGAATCAAAATAACAAAAGAGTATGTATGATAAGGTGTATGAATGTAAATAAAGCAAGAAGTGTGTGCCAAGACAGAGTTGTATGGTGGTCCATCTCATCTGCATATCCTTTCGGGGAAACGGCGTGATGGTTAGTAAGTTAGTTAGTTTTAGCTAAATTTAATATAATATACTCGTAATTAGCCGCTTTATCTCGCAAGCATAGTTTTTGGCATGACCACGATGCATGTCATATTTTTTTAACAAGCTACTGAGAGTGCTTGTAATTTATGAATTATAAGTTGTATGGTTGACATCAACTTAAATCTGCTTAGTTTAGCCTTCCGCTCCCCAGTAAAGTTGTCTACATGTTAAAAAGCATAGTTTAATGGGTATTTTTTAAAAAAAATAGATACAGATTCAATTCCGTGATCGAGCAGTTAAGATCCTCAGCTACGATTTCGGAGGCCACTGGCTCGAGGCTTGGCGTGAATAAAAAATGGTATTTAATTGAAATATGATATGTTGCACATTCTTTGAATTAATAATTAAGAGCGTATTTGCGACACGTTTCGGAGTGGTAGATACGTACATTTATAACATTTTGTATCACTAGAATAATATGAACCTTTACGTATCATGTTATTATAATTTTACTATAGAAAATATAAGTTCATACCAGAGTGGTAGATACTCCAAGTATCGCCCTGGAGAAAGACCACCATTCAGAATCGAAACGTACTGAAATGGTATTAGCCTTGTTCAGCTGCCAGATTTGAATAGTCAGATAATTCCCATATAACTTTCCTTTTTCCCATATATTTTTCCTTCCCTCTACCTTCAGTTTCACAATACATTGATAATTCCATAGTACTACTAGCTCCAGACGAAGCACTTTGGTTTTTTTGTATGGTATTCACATAAAAATTATACTTTTTGACAAAAAATTCTCAAAACAGTTAAAAAAATCGATTCAGAAAAAACAAACTCATTTCACTTTGACGTTTCTATACCACAAACATTTGACTACGTCATAGATATAATTTGTTGGTGTTTTCATTTTATAGTTATTTCTGCTGACATTTACGAGATTATAGATAAAGCAGCATTGGGCATGCTAGTGATGTTGATAACGCTAGCACGTTATCTAACGTCGCAACGGCAGTTTAGTTTGTCGTATCGATTCTGATTATTTGTCGATATGGCGTGCTATGTCCCCATGGCGGTACAGAGAGCTTCTCCAATTCTGAAAATCGATACAGCGTCAGATTTTCTTATTTTGGTAGTTTTTAAAAGGACCAATCCAAGTTTTGAACACGCGACGGCAGTCAAACAGCTGCTGTGTAAGATCTGAAAAGTCATATTTTACAAAAGATTGACAGATCGCCAATTTACGTGTTCATCTTGCGCTATTCAATCACAACATATTTTTAAAATTTTAATTATCACAATATTTAAATTGTCAGGTTCCACTTATTCCGAGTGGTTCAGACCTTTGCATGGTATTCTAATAATATTAACGTTTTTCAAAAAGGTAGAAATAATTCAATCAACCCTTATCACAAAATTACATGTACTCGTTATACCCTAATTGCTAATACGCTTAAATTCGAGTATTAGCCATTTCACCAATCATCTTTCAACAACAACATTCAACGAGGGATTTTAGTGGGAAAAATAAAAATAATAAATCGAGTGGGTGTAACTTAACCGTTCATCTCTTACGTGGTCCTGCGCTCCCAGGAGGTGGGGTGGATTTTCTCTAGACTTCCCTCGTCCGTTAACAGGATGTATGGTTGGATATTGATTTAAAGCTTTCTCCCCTAATGGACCTTTCTTCAAAGTAATTACTTAAAACGTATTTTAGGAAAAAGGTGAAGCGTAAGCGTTGGGCAGATTTTTTTTCTAAAAAAGAGCTAAAATATATCCAAAACTGCCAGGCGAAAATAGGTTTTTCTGACCCCCGCAACCTCAGCCATCCATTTTATTGATTTCATTTAAAAAATCAATGAGATTTAGTGCTAACAGTTTGCTTTCAATAAGTAAAAACCGATGCTTTTAACGCTGTTCATACAACTTGAAGCAATGTTAATAAATATATATGTTCATATGAATGGAAAATTGGGATATGTTCAAAGGTTAAAAGTTCAGTGAATTAGAACAGTCGCTCGCTAAGCAGAAGACCCCAGCGATTTAATTCATTTCACTCGTGAGATTTAATTAGATACTTGAGTTAAAAATTATCCCTGTACCATTTATTTTCGATCTGAATCCATTTCAGTAAAGTATTTCAACCTCTCGCGCGGGAAACACGTAAGTTATCGCCGGTGTGTTCGAGCGCAGATATAGATATTTTCGTAAGTGCGGGTAAAGCGAATCACGAAAGCTGGTACAGTGCTTCGAGGATCTCAATAATAAATGATTATTACGCTGCTTGTTTGCCTCTCTCCAATTATCTAAACAATTTATTTCCCAAGGAAAAGGGTTTGATCGAGCAACCTTTTTTTATAAATAACTTTAATACCATTTGTACTACACACCAACAAAATATCTAGAGCAAAATAAAATTTTATTGTGAGGTAGTGAAAAACGGACGACCTGCAAATGAAAACTGTTTGGAAAAATTTAAATATTGTTTTTGGTAGAATTTTATTTTGGATTATGATAAGAAAGTTTCAAACCTTATTTCGGGTAGCCTTTTTTACCTGAATTCTATAATTAGGATTATTTTACCTTCAATTGCTTACGGTTTGCCTTATGAGTCTGGACCTTTTTATAGATCGTGACATCTGTAAACATTTAAAAACCATTTTCGTTTATTTCGCAGAGCCGCTAATTACAGATTAATGTAATTAAATTGTCTTTGGTATAAACCGATATAATTGAATTGCCTGTAATACAGACCATTGTCCATTGCATAAAAATATCACGTAAAAGGGTACACGTAAAACTAGAATATATCTTACAAAGAAATTTTAGGTATGGCTTTATGATATTTTTAGCATTTCGAGCACCATTTAGGTGATATATTTTTCAAAGTTAATTAAGGTTTTTGTATAATAGTAAAGTATTTTTTTTTTTAAATCTCACTTTGTGATTATAGGTAGTACTTTTTACTAGAAGGTTAGACTTTTAGTTTTTTTGTGTTGAATTGTATGCTGATTTCCATGCATTTGAATACTGACTTCTTTATTGATCATTAAGTCTGTCTGTAGTTTCAAACAAGCAACGAGTTCAAAGGCTTCTTCTTTTCATTTTGTTATTTTATCAGGGTACACGCTTCTACTCCATACATGAGAATTGCGAAAATTTAGCGACTGATCATTGCAAAAACAGAGCAAGAGATCCATATCACTCTGCAAATAGCTTTTTTCATCTGCATTACGTTAATGTTTGCCATTTAATCACTAATTTCGTTTTTAATTTTTTTTTTTAAACTATCAATTATTTGTTTCTGATTCTTAATTCGACATAATATTATTTTACAAGTTTTTTTTTAAAGAAAGACGAACATTCCCGGGTTACAGAATAACCTGACAATATTTGAAAAACTTCTACTGCCATCATAATAAGCGGAAGAAGTTGCCTGTGCAATGATGGAGGACTTAACCAGCAGAGGAAGAACTTCTAATGACAACTATTGTTCTTACTTATGACCGCTATTGAAAGATTAAATAATAAATTAAAGCTTCAAAGAGAACATTTAAGCTCTCAGCAAATATTGTACTTTTCGTAAGTTTTGCTGACCTTTAGAATTTGTGAAAGATATTATTTTGTCGGAATACGATTTTTTTTAGAACCTTTACAATATTATTCCTTTTTTAATGAGCATGTAATGAATTGTAACGTTTGCAAAATGGCAAGTTAAATTATTAAATCTTAAACAAATTTCATCCCAAGTTCTGAGAATTCCGCCAGTGCTAGAAGTATTTCCACTATACACAAAGAAGAACTAAGAAAAAAGTTTTCGTTTCAATAAAGTAATTTAAAGTTTCAATTCGATTGGAGCATCTTTATGGGAAGTCAACTGCCATTATTCCTCAAAGTTGCAGAAAGCGCATAGATCTTGCACCGGGGAAAGCATCGCTGAATCCTCCCTTAACAGTAGACATACGAGTATATGGGGATACGGGCAAAATAGTTCGTAGTGGTGAAATAAGTTTCTTGATAAATCAGAATAACAGTCTTTTCTCCAGTGACCGCCATCGAACGAATACCACAAATCTTAGAATTTAGGCTCTCATCTACATTTATTGGTCCGTAGAGTCTGTGATAAATATATTTTAAAATTGTTAATGGTATTATAGACAGCTCTGATTTATTTAGCTTGATTACCTTCCATGTATCTAACAGAACTACTCGATCCAAAATTATTTTTAAGTGTAACAATAATATCAGGACTGAGTCATTTATATACTCACTCGTATCTAGATTGCATGCAGTGGGTAATTCCTTCGCAGAAATAGTAGATATATTCAACTGTTAGAAATAGTTTAGATGCAGGCGGATTCTCAATGTTTTATGTTTAATTATCGTTTATTTATTAGTGTCTGTATCTGTGTTTTCTCCTTAATAAAGAAATAAAACCGCACTGAATCTAGTTACATGAAGGCTATAATAACATACCTCTTCCAAAATTACTATTGTTAATTTATTTCATTTTAAGATCTCTAGTAACTTATTTATGTTTTTGTGTGCTTATCATTTACTCCGTGTTATTTATGTGTTACTATTATTTTTAATTGTCTATTGCACAGTTATGTAAAAGCCCATATAGACGTATAAAATTTAAAAAAAAATAAGTAACTAGCATTATCAAATCTATATATTAAGTTGACAACTAAAAAAACAAGCAATCGGGAAACCAGTATACGGTGAACTGCCTCAAAAAGAGATCGATTAAATCGGTTGAGTAAATCATCAAGATGAAACTCGCCCGTGCTTTTACTCATCCGCTTGTTAAATTGGTCCTGCAATCGGGAGGACCGTTAAACTCGCCACTCGCATTTTCAGCGAGTAAACTTACTTTGCAACTCGGTCGTGGAATATTGTTACTCGGCACGCTTTAACTAATGCCAGCCGAAATGTCTGATGATCAATTTGAAAGTAAGTACTGAGAGGTGATCGAGCAAACTCTCTCCGTGTAATCAGGAAGTCGGTAATAATGATGTTACCCGCTGCCGAGTTTGATTGCCAGCGAGAAGCAAAATAATAAGATAATAACACACTGGCCTTTGGTTAATCGACCCTGATAAACGGTTTAGGCCAGCGGATCTAAGTTATTTTACCTACATCGAACATCACCAAATTCAGTCAGTTCTTTCGACTTAATTCTGATTCAACCCTTTTCAAAGTCTCCTCGACAGAATTACGTCGGCGTTTGTGGGACCAGAATATTATTAATTCAACGAATGGAAATTTATAACTGTATTTAGTATCAGTGATAGTTGATTACCAGTGTAAGTAAGAGCTTTAATTTAATTTTGATTGAAGTATTCTTTATTCGGCTTAGATTACTCTAGATTTGTTTGCTTAGAATCCCTTCCGGTGGAGTTTGAAAATAGCATTTATTCCGAGAAGCGCTGGAGTTTTGGAATAATGAAAAACGGAAAAGTGTACTTGTTTGTTGTTTCTGTATTGATATATTATTTTCCTGGGTTTAGTGAGTATTCCAGCCTCTGTTTGGTGCAGCGTAACTTTGGACTGCCTCTGTTTACCCGGTGAAAACAAATTCTCATTTATTTCCGTTGCCAAACTTGGGGATGCCCTAAAATGTTGACACCTCAGAATAACGTCCAAACAGTTTGGTTTTGGTTTAAAGTACAGTTCTGAATAGAAATAGTTGTTTGGAGTTATTTTTCAAGAGTCTTATGTATCCGTGAACAACGTACTCATCACAAATGTTTTGCTAGTATAACATACATTCATGTAATGGCTATAATTCTAGATGGAAGATGTCCAATTGGCCGTCTGACTAGTTAGGGAAAGCAGCTGCGGAAGTTGTGCACGAAGAAACTGGGCCTGCAAGGGGCTGAGGCCCTGAAGTAGGGCTGGACAGGGACGCCTGAGAGACCTTTACCGAAGAAATGGGTAAGACCGAATTGGAAAAAAGGAAATGAGTAGATAATGAACGAACAACATATTGAGGATCTGATTTAGCAAACCAACGGGTTAAAGAAACACAATCGGACATATTTGAAATATCATAAAACTCGCGTAGGAACACATATATTTAATTTAGCATGAAACGCACTTGAGGTGAAATATCACAAAACTGCGCTATATAAGTTCACTGTTATTATTATTATAACACAACAAGAAGGCGTTTCACTGAAACCAAAAATAGCTGGCCCATGTCTCATGAATAAATAACGAATCCCTGAGAGTTGTTAAAAAATCACGAATCCCGTGTTGGCAAATAAAATCCCAAAGTTTCAACAAAACGTTAATGAATAAAGCAAACGTTTCCATGGATATATAAATAAAGCGAACGTTAATTACTTTCCCCTTAGCTTAACCGAAGGCTTTATTCAAATAGGGGATTAACCCCATCTAATGTATAGATATAGGCAGCGGGCACAGTGGCCATCAGGCAGCGGGCATTAAATACTAACAGCCGTGGCCTCGGTCGGCCAAATATACGTAGGGAGGTACTTTGTTTAAAAACAGCTATAAAAATATTGCTATTATTTAAAGCGCGCGACTGTTATTCTGTCAAAAAAGTTACCCGTCGAAAGGGGGTTGAAAATTCAACGAATATTCGGAATGAGTTTTTTTTAAGCTCTTTGGAAATAATATGTAAAAAAGGTATTTTTTGGACTGTATTATCATTTTATATTTTTTGAGATGCAATAATTATTTAAGTGGTTATTTAATGTTTATTTTGAGTATACAATGTACATATTCTTTATATATGCGCTTAGTAGCTACATGACATGTCTTGTATACAATTCATAGTTTTTTTGATATCATTATAGTGAAGTGTTTGTTTTAGTGAAATAAACACAACATTAAACATATTGTTAATTATTGTTGCAATTCAGATAATACAATAAAAAAAATCTATGGCAAATCGATACCATTTTGTATTGTGTGAAACGAAACAAGGCTAAAGCCATTTAAAGCAACTTTTCGATCCTGAATGGTGGCTTTTCACCAAAGCGATGCTGAGATTCCACTTTGAACTTTTTACAAAGCTCTAATGCAAAAAAATCTTTCGTCCGAGTGTTCAAATTAGTGTAAAAACTTCAACAGGTGGATAGTTCGTTGTTTGTTCTACCGGTATTTCAATGTCAAATGCTTCGAGGAACTTGCGTCATTGATTTTCGGCAACAGTGCATAGTCGGGAAACTCACCAAACGCGCCACCAACATTTGTACTCGGTTGACGTTCCGCTTTGTTGGTCGAACGGGCCGCTTCTACGACTCGTTCTTGTGTGCAACAGCTTGTGGAACGATTTTCCAGCCTCTGTTTTTCCTCCGTCTTGCAACGTGGACCTCTTTAGGACCCTTCCTTTCCTCAAAAAGACCCTCAGCACCGCATTCCCAAAGATGACATAGGCCCGTCTGTGTGTAGTTAATGTGGAAGGGGAAGGGGAAGGGAAGGGGAAGGGAAGGGGAAGGGAAGGGGAAGGGGAAGGGGAAGGGAAGGGGAAGGGGAAGGGAAGGGAAGGGCAGGGGAAGGGGAAGGGGAAGGGGAAGGGAAGGGGAAGGGGAAAGGGGAAGGGGAAGGGGAAGGGAAGGGGAAGGGGAAGGGGAAGGGAAGGGGAAGGGGAAGGGGAAGGGGAAGGGAAGGGGAAGGGGAAGGGGAAGGAAGGGGAAGGAAGGAAGGGAAGGGGAAGGAAGGAAGGAAGGGAAGGGGAAGGGGAAGGGGAAGGGGGAAGGGAAGGGGAAGGAAGGGGAAGGGGGAAGGGGAAGGAAGGGGAAGGAAGGGGAAGGAAGGAAGGAAGGGGAAGGAAGGAAGGGGAAGGGGAAGGGGAAGGGGGAAGGGGAAGGAAGGAAGGGAAGGAAGGAAGAAGGAAGGGAAGGTTAAGGAATTTCCTGGGGACGTGCCGCAAATAAACTATATTTTATTTAATGTGAATTAAATGTACATATAAAAAAATATTTGCGCACGCCGGGTTCAAACCCGCGACCTCTGGATTCGCAGTCAAGCGTCTTACCACTCGACCATGCAGGCCGTCAAGTTGGTTATTTAGATCTGGTCATCAAACATGGTTTAAGTCATTTCAAGCAACGCAACGTTTCGATTCTGAGTGGAAATTTTCTCCAAGGCAATACTTTGAGTATTTACTACTCTGGTATTGCTTAAATATTATAAGGGAATAAGTGAGATAAATCAATGGATTCAATAAAAACGCATCTTACAAAAACGTCTTTAACACTTGAGAGCATAATGTAAGAAATCAATCGAAGCATGTTTTCAGGTCGTACAGCAAACTACAATCTAATAAGCGGACCTCTATTACAAAATCCGTTTCTCCGAAACCTCCTCACCACCCGCCCTCCCCTCAGCTACTAAAATAACACGTGTCCGAGTGGGACGGAGTCTGCAGCAACCTTCCCACCCCACCCCACCCTTTAAAGCTTTAATTAACGGCCACACTAGGTGCTAAAAAACAAGTCGGGTGGTAATTCGAATGGTAGTCGATAATGTAGCCTGGTCTATCGTGAAGCCTGCCAGGTTAATTGTTATGAAGTTTAGGCAATTATTTCAGCAGATAGCTACTTTTTCCAATTTAATTACCTGCAATGTTATTTGATTTATATTGATGCACTTTATGTGAATGTCTTTGTTTTAAATTCCGCATAATCCTAGTTTAAATATGCAAAAATAAACGCATTCAAACTATTTGTAATGTTGACCACTATCGTAAAGTCATTATAAAAGTTGTAATTGTATTCGCCAAACCCACTGTAGGTATAACAGTGAGTTATGAAAGTGGCAAAGATGTGGAATAGGATGAGAACTCTGGATTGAATGTAACTCTGGTTGTAACACTATATACTCGTATGTACGTATTACGATTGAGGAGATCCGTCCATAAGGCAAGACCGATATAAGGGTAATTAACGAAATCGAGAAATTGTTCGATTTCAAAGATGTTGGTTGTTAGGTTCTTAGTTTCTTGTTTTTCATCCAGTTCCTACCCTATCCAAATATTTCACTTTATTTGATTTTCGTATTCAACAATACCAAATTTTAAAACAAGTGACAATCGAAGAAGAAGAGAGTTATGTGAAAAACACGTGTTCGTTTGTTGGTGTCTCGCTTGGTCGTTCGGTTTGTTGTTGTTCTTCAAATAATAATAAATTAAGTGTGTGTTTTTGTTGCGGTGTTTGTTAATAATACAATGTGTAAAAATAATCAAGAACCTTAACTACATAGGTGATTGAATTGGTTTCCTTACTTCCTTCATTCCATAATCTCTCCACATCCATCAAGTGGTATAGTTTATCGTTTTACAGTCCACATATTTGCCATATATTTTAAATTCTTTCGCAGCTGAAAATACATTCAGTGTTTTATCGCAGCTTCAGATCCTACGGAAACGGTTGGGGGTTTCGAATGCGTAGAGTGAATATACGGGGAAAGTAGTATCTGGAGAATATTTGACAAGTATATAGGAGGACAAAAAAATCGAGAAGCCCCAGAAAAATATGACACGGTCACATGTTTCAGATACTCGTGTTGCGTTATATTATATAAAAAAAAAAACGGAATCGTTTGTTTGAGACAATGCTTTTTTGTATGTGATGATGGTTTCTTAGATAGTTTAGTATAAAGCTTTGATGGTGAAAAGCAAAGCCAAACCCCACAGCAGTTTACCCGACATCGTATTACAACCTATTAAGGGTCGTTTAATATTTGATTCAAACACTTCGTTTAGCGGGAAGTACAGCTTCACGTCTTATTTTTCCAAGAACGTTAAGGTAATGACTTTTTCTGAAGCGAGCACTCGCTTAGCTAGAGCCGAATGGTCCCATCCCGTTGGTGGGTACTGCATGGAATTTAGATTGTAAATTGTTATGAACTGATATTTTAGTCCTGAGTTGTTTTTTTTTTTAAATATTCTTATTGCAAAATATCTGAATTTCAGCCCGGTCTGTATGTCATTAGACTTTATACTCAAGTCAGTGGTATAAAATGTAAATGATTTTGAGCGACAAAGTTGAGTGTTCGATTCCTGTCGCAATGCAAAAATGTTTGTAGCATGGTTTTCTCATTAAATTTAATAAATATGGGCACTGCCAGTCTAGATGTTTTGACGAGTATCAGTTGTCAAGTTTGATGAACCTAAAAGAGGCTTTAAATATATGAAGAAAATTATACATATTGACTGTGTTTATTTCAAAGACGTTTATTTACATTTTTCGGCAAGTAAACTTTGGTCTGTTTGAACCATTGTCACATTTTACACTATCGCAAATTGATGAAAAGCGCCGTTATGATTTTTCTACCGTAACCCATCGCCCCCGATAACCACCGTTTCTCGGCTCGTTTCATCATTTAATCAAATTATGAGCAGGTGTCAAGGATAACAACATGACCGTTAAAATTACGCTTAAATTTCCTCGCAAAAAATGAGAAATAACGCCTTTCACTAAAACACATATATTTTTATAAACTAGCTTTTTATACTAAAAATTAGTCATTACTCAATTATTATCCATGTCGTCGCCGGAAAGGCATAAAGGCTGAAGCGCCATTTTGGGAAGTTTACGTCAGAGCACTTTAAAGTTTTTTGTTTGTTTTACAATAAAATTCTTCTTAAAAGTCTTCAGTACCTGGTTGGATTAAAACAAAAAAGTTGACTCAGGTAACGCAATGCTCTCATTGACTTACCTGAAGTGACAAAAAGCTAAAAAAGTCTCAAACTTGTGTCACTTGAGTCAAACGTTCTCTTAAATTCCAAATATATTTTAGATGACTGAAGGGCCAAGAAAGTCTTCAGAATCAAAAAGAAAGAAAAAAACTAATCAAAACTGCATATTCAACTAATTTGAGACCAAAGTGTCGCTTAAGCATTTTCACTTTTCCGGCTACGATGTATTATAAAAAGGACCCTTATCCCAGCCCGATTCGATTAAAGCATCAACAATTTACATTGTTGTCGTTAAAGTGAATATTCTCAAAATGTATGAAAATCTCCCCTAAAACCACACGACACGTGCCGGCGTCGGACGGTCAATCTGTCCGAAGTGCTACAAGGGTGTATTTGATGTGATAATCGTTTTTTAAATAAAATATACCTGAAACATCGTATCTTAGTACTTCATAGGGAATTATTTAAACTATATTCAAATCTGTCAACAACAACAAAAAAAAAACAATACATCGCACAATAGCTAGCGTTTTATTTATGTTCAATCAATGTTTTATTAATGTATGAAGATAATACGTAACTTCTCATTTGACAGTTTATTGTTATCGATGGCGTTCCGTTTTTTAAATAAAAAACGGCTGGTTAATTTCTATAGCGCCGTTTTCGGTAAAGAATACCACCTCGAGGGCGCTTTACAAATGAATTACCATACAACGTAATCACTAACACTAATAACTAGTGACGTATAAATTATAACTGTATGTACTTACAGCCAAAACTGATGATAAGCGACTTAGAGTTTGGACTGACAACTAAGATTTATAAATATGAACTTATGCCTTATACTTATAACTAGTGACTTACAACTAACATATTTACATTGACATTAAATATATGCAACTGTTGTTGCCCGTGTTGTCAAAAGCTAAGGTGGAAAAAAGGAATAAATAATACTTATAGCTAGTGACCTACATCTAACATATTTACATTGACAAATAAATGTAATGGTTATTGTCGGTGCTGTGAAGAACTATGTTAGATAAAAGGAAGGAAATTGAGGTGATTGTGGGTATAATAATTGAAAAAAGGTGGAACTCAGTTGAGCTGTCGATATTTCCCAAATCTGAAGGGAGGTTGTTCCAAGCTGTTAGACCTGCTAGAGCAAAAGCTCAATCTCCTAAATTGGTGTTGGGATTGCGTTTAGGTACTGCGAGTCTACGTTTGGCCGTTGAAGATGCTGATCGAAGAGTTATTTGCTTTGTATTCAAAATTGTTTCGAATGCACAGTTCAGTCAAGATTCACCTTGAAAAATCATCCAACATAGTTGGAATTGTTTGATGTTAAAGTTTAGAATTGGATCCGTTCAGGAAATTTAAACCAATGAAGGTACTTAAGATGTTGCGATTTATGGGAATATTTAGAAACTCCAGTCCGCCATCAGCCTTGCTGCAGCATCGACAACTGTCTGAAGTCTGTCAGTGTATATTTTGGGGAGACTTGCATATATTATATATGCCATTGTAATAATCAAGTCGCGACACAACGCATGAGTTTACCAACATCTTTGTGACATTAGATGTAATATATCTTCTTATATTAGCTATTTGGATAAAGTCATTAAATATAGGTAAAGCCATTTCAAGCAGTGTTTTGAATCTGAATGTTGGTCTCCCACCAAGGCAAAACTAAAACTAAAGGTGCTGTTATTTTATTAATTTAAAAATAGTTCATAGGATAGTGTGTGCGGTAAAACTATGTATGACCGGACTAAAAATGTGGATATCCGGAAAAAATGAAAGGCTGCTGCCAGCGTAATGAATACAATCAAGAAATATACGCTTAGGTGGTTTGGGCTTGTAGAGCACATTAACGAAGAAAGAGTGTCAACATAATATATGACACAAAAGTGAATGGAAAAAAAGTTGGGGACGCATGAGGAAGACATGGCACGATCAAGCGAAACAAATACTAGAGTCGGGCGATGTGGAGAGTCAGAATAACAGAAAAGTATGTATGAGACGATGTATGAATGTGAATGAAGCAAGGAGTGCGTGCCGAGACAGAGTTGTGAAGCGGTCCATTCTCTCTGCCTACCTCTGCGGAGAAACGGCGTAATTGTTAGTTAGTTTTTTCTGTTTGTACATAAAAAAAAAAATAATATTTGTGTTCTAATACTACCTCTAGATTTTCATTTCTTAGCATAAATATCTTTTGATATAATATTACACGTACGTAACTTTTTTTTTTTTTTTAAATTCCTTTTCTAATTTAATATCATTTGGTGATCCATTAATATCTTTTTAGCTCCGTACATCAATTAGTTTTGACTTCGTATTTTTTTTTTCTAAAAAGTAGTCTTATTTGGTCCTTGTTCCTCGTCTCATGTCTGTGCCTGTTTTTTTAAATGAAAAATTTATTAAAATTAAAACATATTAATCTCCTTCAACATTTACTTTACTATTTCATTACTATTTTTCTTCGGTATAATTCACATAGCTCTATTTTGCACTAATGTCATATTTTTCATAAATCTATCATTGACTTGGAATAAAATGCTATTACAGTAATCGTTGTGTGCTACAATGGTTGCATTGTATACATTTTTGGTGAATATTGTGTTTAGGAATCTTCTTATTCTAATGTTGTATTTTATCTCTGCGAATGGAACGAAATGTCGATATAAATTTATAGCTGCAATAATTTGTCGATTTTGAACCAATAGCAAAGAGTTTTACCGCTCTGCCACGGAGGTCGTGTCCACCCTATTAATGGAACGGTAATTTAGTAAAAGCAACAGTGACCTTACAAGCAATCAACTGCGCCAACACACCGAAACCGCAGAATGTTATGATAATGAACTCGTACGCCTGTCGCCCCTTTTAGGAAATCATATATATCATGACCTACTCGGAATACGAAATGGCCGCCTGGTAACATATTAATTATTGCCCAGGACGGGCTGTATATCAAACGAGGTAAGTAAAGCATATTATTACTTTCCCAGCGCGGAGGAGGAACGGCGGGGGCTACTACACAACCGCCCTCGAGGGTTGGATTACAAAACTATGAGCATTACGACCAACTTTGATACTAAATATTAGACAACAAACACTACGATTTCATGTGCGAATTAAAGTCTGGTTTTAGAATTATGATAGTTGCTGAAAGGTGTTAGTTACATTACGTGAGATAGGATTCAATTTTAGATGATTGCAAGGTTGGAGTTTTGAGAGAAATAATGCGGCAATAGTTCAAATAAACCTGTAAATATGCTTCGCGTTTATACATTATTATGTGATTAAATATGCCCAAAGGGATTTTTTATTTAAGTAAATGTACGTTTTGGCATTTTAGAAAAAAGGTGTTTTAAATTATATTTTTAAGGATTTCAAAGCCAGATTCGAACCAGTTGCAATACAATGAAAACAAACCTTTCAAAGGTAGTGAAAATAAATTCGCGCAATGATCTTTTTTGCTCTTTGTAATGATCTTAAAATATCCCAATTGAAAAATAAAGCGTTAACAGGAGTAGCAAATCATTTATCACATTATTTTGTCTATTAAAACACTACGTTTGCACATGGCCAACGTATATATATATAAAAATATATAATAAATGTTATTTATACAGAGTGTTGCAAGACGTACCCTATAGACTTTAATCAGCGATTTTTAAAATTATTTGGAGTAAAAACTGTAGATGCCATTTTAGTCTCCTGATGATATATTTTTTCTAACTAACTAACTATCACGCCGTTTCCCCGCAGGAGTAGGCAGAGAGGACGGACTGCCATATAACTCTGTCATCGCGCACACTCCTTTGCTTCATTCACATTCATACATCGTCTCGTACATACTCTTCTGTTATTCTGACTCTTCACATAACCCGATTCAAGTATTTGGTTTACATGATCGTGCGATGTCTTTCTCGGGCGTCCTCGACTTCTTCTTCCGTTCACTTTTGCATCATATATTATTTTCACACTCTTTTCCACGTTCATTCGCTCTACATGCCCAAACCATCTAAGCTATTTTATTTTTATTTTTTAAAGTGAATACCGTAGAAGAGTCCCACCTGCAACCGTCTGGAGCCAGTAAGACCATGGCATCCCCAATCGAGGTATGTTATGAGACTGAAGGTAGCGGAGAGGGGAAGGAGATGAGGAAGATGAAGGCTGGGAAGTACCTGAATATTTAGATTTGGTCACCAAACACGGTTAAATCCATTTCAAGCAACGTTTCTATTCTGAATGATAGTCATGATTAACTGTGAAATCAATTACACAAATATTAATTGAATAAAATTTATTGCGCACGCTGGGATTTGAACCCACGACCTCTGAATTCGTAGTTGAGTGTCACTACCACTCGACCACGGAGGCCGTCAGGGGGGGGAGTTGGGATGGACGTTTTCTAGGCTGAGCGACCAGTGGTGACATGTGACAAATGTCACCGGAGATTAAAATATCATCCACATTTTTTTTCATTTTTTCCAAATGATCTCAGGGACCCCTAATTAAAGTCTATAAAAGTACGTCCTACAACACCTGTATACGCATACTAAGAAACAAGTTGATGTACATGCTGTGCCTATGAAAAAATATAATTATAATATTATACCAGAGTGCCCGCCTATCTAATGGTCCTCTTGCTGGGAGCTTTATGTAACCCTTCTTTAAAGAGATGTAACAACAGTTCTTTCAGTGAGAGAGGTGTTTGCCGTGACGTGGGGAAACATTTGAATTTTATTTCACTTTAAAAAAATATATAAAGTGAATACCGCACAAGAGTCCATACTGCTAACAGCCGTCTAAAACCGGTAAGACTATGGCATCCCCAATTGAGGTATGCTGTGAGGCTGAAAGTAGCGGTGAGGGGAAGGATTTGAGGAAGATGAAGGTTAGAAAGTACCTGGCTATTCAGATCTGGTCACCAAACACGGCCAAATCCATTTCAAGCAACGTTTCGATACTGAATGGTGGTATCTCACCAGGGCGATACTAAGAGCATCCACCACTATGAAAAGCGTATGTTATAATTGCTTCTTTCAGGAAAATTTTCTCTAATATATCAATCTACGTGAAAACTGAGTACGTGACGTTGAAAAATGCATTAGGTAAATGAGGCTCTTAAAATAAAGGATATACATTTGAGTGTGGATTAGGAATTTAATGACAGGGCTATTAACATCTAGCGCGGAGGTTCTTTAACAGATTAACACATTTTAAATTTGATAAATTAAAAATACTTTTTAATATTTCACGCAAAGCTCACTCTTTGGAAATGTTAAGAAAAAGTTCAGTTTGTTTTGGCTCACTAAAAACTCGAGAATGATGACTCTTTTAGTATAAAATTTATGGATGAATATGAGTATTATCATGAGCTCTGACACTTTGAAATCTCCACTTTATTCTATAAAAAAAATTGTAAAAAACTGGTTGTTACATATTGTCGCTGGAAAAGAAAAAAGGCTTAAGCGACACTTTGGTAAAAAAATGAGTTTGATATCCAGTTTTGGTCAGTTTTTTTTTCTACATCGAATACTTTCGTTTGATTCTGAAGACTTTAGTAGCCCTTCAGCCATCTAAAATATATTTGTCATTTGGGAGAAGGTTTGCCTCCAGTGACACAAGTTTGAGACTTTTTGAGCTTTTTGTTGCTTCAAGTAACTCAGTGAGAGCATTCAAATTTTGAGTTAACTTTTTTTTTCAAAATCCAACCAGGTACTGAAGACTTATGAACTTTATTGTTAAGCAAACAAAACTTTAAAGGGATCTGTTGTTAACTTCCCGAAATGGCGCTTCAGCCCTTTCGCCTTTCCGGAGACGATATTTAAAAAAAATGGGAAAAAGTCAAATAACTAACTAGTAGTGTTATAGGTCTTATGGAAAATTTTGTTTGATTTGTTGTTTTAATTTTACAAATGTATTTAGTTTTTAAAAAATATTATGATAAAATTAGAAGCTTTTGTTAACTTGGTTAGGGGTGTCTTAAATTTCATTATATTTGATGATTATATAGTCAATCGACGATCAGCGTTATTTAGAATATTGTATATTTGAACGGTCCCAGTAAAATGCCGATTCTAGGCCAATTTTAGTTGTTGATCAAATTGTGATCTGTTGACAACTACAACGACACGCCAATGTGCTTGAAAGCTGATAGATTTTAGCCCTTTTCAACTGGTGGAAGAAGTTTTGAAATATAAATGTGCCACACTAATAAAGCTTGCAAGTATTATCCCTTGGGCCCTCAGAACAATAATATATCAGGAGAGAGCGCTTGTGTAGTCAGGATTGTTGATTTTTTTCCGACTCGGGCGTGGCTAGGACTAGGGAATTCATACATCTATTCAAAGCACATGTCGACTTAATATTTTGTTTATTTGTATTACTACTTTTTCACAGTATTGTTTTAAACAAAAATATATCCTATAACCTCAAAAACTGTCAAGTTACGTCCTGTTATGTTGCATAACAAAACGAAGAAGGCGGAGTCACCGGAGACGCGGGAGACTGAAAACATGCTTACACACCGAAAAGTGGTGCTATATTATGTGGGAACTTGTCTTACCCATTTCTCTATCACAGTTTACGACGTAAAAGCCGGAGAAAGTGATTTGTCGTAAATTTGTATAGGTTGGGTAAAAATATTTAAGATCTCCCTCCATATACGAGTATATTCTTGCTCTGAGCTTAGACCAGTATGACTAGTTCTAAACGACCATGTATCTTCACCTGGTTAGAAGGGTTCCCGCACGTTCCCGACACTGGGTTCGTTACCAAAAACGGATAAAATTTTGGTCAGAATTTTTTTTTGAAGACAAACTCACTCGTATGAAACCGGTCGTAAAGGGTAAGAGGCAATGAGTTTGAAACACCCCGAAAAATATTATAGTTAATAAAAAAAAAACCATATTTTTTCCATCTAACTATCGTAGAATACTGCTAAAATCCAATATTTAATATGAGTTATTTTAAGTTTTCCAGCATAAACTTAGAATATAAAAAAAGTTTGAGAACTGTTAGCTTTCACCAAGGTGGAGCACCCCAAGAACAATTTCCAACATGTTTGATGTTTCGAAATGAATTTCGTGAGGTTTTACCTGGCGGAAACCCACTTAAGGATGTACTCAAAGTCCAAACTGAATTCCTAAGCCTGGAATCCTCAGACCAGATGCTAAAACCACTATTTCCCCCCCGCTTCCCATTCCCCTTTCCCCCCGCCCGCCCCGCCACAGGACTCCAGGAGGCTGAATAACACTTTTAATACGATCGTATTCCACCACCTATGTACTTTGAATCGTAGAGCGAGTTTCGTCTAACAAAGAACAGCAGTTGCTGGTCGAGTATTCGAGTGCTCGTAAACACAATTTGTTTGGTTTCGAGGTTGGATGTACAAGTAAAAAACTTCCTCAACAAAACATCGTTTGAATTTTTGTAATAAAGTTATGAGATATTTTAAATGACGATTAGTACCGTCTGCTTGAAAATGATATCAAAGATTCATTGGGTTAGTAACTGAGCACATAAATGCATCGGGTTGACACCCGGGCGTCGTGGGTTCAATTGCTGTGCTAGTCATCAATCATTGCACAATGAACATTTTTTTTGGTGGTATTTTGATAGAAGAGTGGTAGATACTGTAGGTATTACCTTGGTGAAATACAACAATGACCATATCTGAATAGCCAGGTACTTCCCGAATTTCGTCTTCCCCATATCCTTCCCCTCCCTACTACCTTCAGCCTCACAACAAACCCGAATCGGGGATTTCATAGTCTCACTGGCTCTAGACAGTTGGGACTTTTGTGCGGTATTCACTATTAAAAAAAGTAGGAGTTTTTCAAGTATTGTCAGGTTATAATGCAACACAGGAATTTTTGTCACTTTTTCAAAAAAAAAACTTTTAATGAACTCATCGTTCAACATTTCTTTACTAATTTATTTGAAAAAACATATAAATATAAAATGTGTTCAAAAGGTCGTACCGAAAAACGTTTGCCTAGTAAGAAACTTCTGTTGAATGGGTCTCTACGTATACACACTTGTATTGTATCTTACCCTAGACGCACTAATGTATAAACCATGTTTGCATTTGACTTATTTAAAAAAAAAGTATTATTATGAAGGGAAATGTTAAATAAATCAAATATGACGGTAACGCATGCGTGTCATCTTGAGATCGGAAGGATTTTGTTTTAAATTGGTAACGCGACGGTTAAATATGCATATATCTATTAAAATCTTGACCAAGTACGAATGAGGTGATTCGGCAAGACTGATGTTAAAGTATATTTATAGTTTTTGTGTTTAATTTGTAGAACTCCATTGAATTAAATTTTTATTATTGAGTTCTGCTATTTTAAGTTTATTTTAGTTTTTAGTGACAGCTGTTTCGGCGTTTAAGGCCATTGTCAAACTGTGACAATGACAGTTTGACAATGGCCTTAAACGCCGAAACAGCTGTCACGAAAAACTAAAATAAAAACTTAAAATAACAGAACTTCAGTTTTTAATTCAATTAAATATTAATTAAAAAGGGGCGCTTAAATAGCTTGGGCATGTAAAGCGAACAGACAGTTCAGTTTCTAAATAATATATAATTTGCAAGTGTATGGAAATAAAATCGGAGATTTCCCAAAAAACAAGGTAATTAAATACTTGAGTCTGGTGATGTCAAAAGTTGGAATAACAGAAGGTTTGCTTGAGATATTAATGCGGACAGTGCAGTGTGTACCACGGTAGAGTTGTGCATTATTCTATACTCTCAAATAACCCCTTTGTGGAAATAATTTGGTAATTTTAATAATTTAATTTTACAATATTTAATATTATTATTAGGTAATAGTAATAAGTTTTATTTTTAATTTTTGTGACAGCTATTTCGGCATTCGGTTGGTTAATTAGCAAGATAATAAAATATAGTCATAATAAAAGTCAACATAAAATACAGGTATTCATCATGAGCGTAGTCAAGGAGTGTGTGCCGTGACAGTGATTTTCCATCGTATCTGCCTACCCCTTCTGTAAAATGGTGTAAGGATTGGGTAAAATAATTTTTATCTTTTCACAAGAAATCGTTAATGTTACCAATACAGGAAAAAACGTGAGTCCATTAAATGTATCTGTTTGACCTTTCCCTTCTGAAATATATCGATATCCGGCGTGATTCTGTTCGGCAAAGATACACCCCTCTTCACGGAAAAACTACTGGCAGGCTGGCTGTGGTAATGTCTAATAAAAGAAAGAATTATTTTTTCTTTTCATTTTCATTCGTACCTTTGGTCTTATACCAAGGCCAAAACATTGGAAAATTGATTGATTGAAGATGGATTTGAATCTTTTTCTATGTTATTTTAACTTTGATGACCGAGTGTGACAAACAATAGGTTTTCCACACACTTTCTCAATTTCACTCAAAATCTCCAATCGCTGGCTGCTACCAAATGTCACGTTTAAAAATTGCAAATTTAAATGGATAGTTAATCCAAGAAGCGATCTAGATGTGCAACTATGCTTGAGTAGAGCTTTGCATACCAACCGAAAGATGGTTGCTGAAAAAAATCAAATCACTTTCTAATATCATTAGGTTTCGGTAGTTCAATTGAAAGAGGCGTTTTTTTCGGATAGAGTAGAAGTTCTGAGTTCAAGTCTTGGTCGCAACTTATTTTTTTTTAGCTTTCTGTGTTTTCTTCTGTTTCACATTTAGTTGAAAATTATTGATATTGTTTTAACAATTAATATCAAAATAAATCATAAAGCTTTAATACGTCAATTCTAGTTTAAATAGACGTGATTTCCTCCTTACTTAAAGAATGCAAAATAGAAAAAAAAGCTTTGACGGGCCATCCAATTACCCATGAGATATTTTATTTATGGGACCCTTGTGGTTAGGTGGTTTTGGTATTTTAATTCCCTTGATAAAACTTTAGTCTGCCCGGTACACTAAGTTACCACAAAAATTTAACCACGAGGCACCCAAATACCCATAAGCCCATAGAAAGGTGTATTTAAATATTAATATTTTACCCGGAACAAAGAGATGACAAGTGGTAGACGCGTAGAGAAGCCTTTATCCTGTAGTGTATACGTTGCGGCTTATAAAATTTACCAGCATACATAAATATATATTTTTATACTTACTTCACGCAGTAGGCTCTGAGGGAATTAATTTCCCTTGACATTTGGGTTTGTTCGCAACCTTAGCTTCCAGTAAATTGTTTTCAAATTGGTTTATTCCCACATGCACTGTTACATTTCGTTTAATTTTGTTAGTTAACTTTAGTTTCTTTTAATTATAAGGTAAGGTTAATTGTAATTTATTTTTAGTTGTAATATGACATTACTTTATTTTAGTAATAACACAGCATCAGTTTAATTTTGTTGTAACATAAGTTTAGTTTATTTTGGTTGTAATACAGGCTTTAGTTTATTTTAATTTTAAAAAACTTCTTTTTTTTAATTGTTTAATAATTTTAGTTTCTTTTGGAATTAATGTAACATTAGTTCATATCAGTTGTAAGTTGGGTTGAACATTACAATAGACAGCCATATACTGATATGCTTAATTTAATATAAACTATGTTAGTATATTGTAGCTGTAAATTAACTTATTTATTATTTTAGATGCAAGTTAGATTTAGTTTATTTTTGTTGTATGTTAGGTAATACTTAATTACTATTATTTTAGGATTGGGTATTTAGAGTAAAGCACACATTTGAGGTGAACTATCACAATACTGCCCTTTATAAATTGGCTGTTATAATTAATAATTATACATAGCTGTCAGCTAAAATGTCATTATTTGAAGGAATTATTTCATTCTTAGAGCAATTTTTTTTTTATAAGGTTGGTGTTATATCACAAAATATCGATTCAATTTATACTGACTTTGTAAAAGCATTCCGATGAAGAAAACCACAATATTTTGCCTAACAAACTTTGTAAGATAGGTATAGAAGGTAAGCTACTGAATTGGATAGCGACCTTCCTTACCAATAGAGTTCTCCACATTAAAAATAACTCTACCTTTAATTTAAATTCGTAGCTACTTGGTATACCACAGGGGTCACTCTTTATCTAAATTAAATAAAAGGAAATTAGATTGACGACAGTTAATATGTTGGTACTTAAAAACATTAATATCCAAGTATTGTAAGTAAACGATTTAAAAATGCAAACAAGGTAAAATAATATAGAAAGTAACAGAAGAACAATAAATATTTTATCATAATGAATATATGGTTTTCAATAGACACTAAGGACATTAAATTGAAAGGATACAAGTGAGGAGAAAACCGAAACAACGCAAATTGAGGACGTTTTTAAAGGTACATACGCAGAGGCGGCTGATGTATTTAACTGCACGGAATGTAGATACAAGAGGGCTATAATTCACTTTAAACAAATAATTTTATAAAAATAGCAGTGAGAGCACTTATACGATATCCAAGTGCTATCGCAATTAATAATATTTATTTTCCATATAATCTTACACTGATTTTTATTAATATCCACAACAGCTGCTCTAATTTGACAAACAAAATATGCTTTCGCAATAAATACAGAATTTGCGAGATTAATCAAATCATTCTTGAATTTCGTTAAACTACAATACAATATAACAAAGAAATAGGTAATCTGGTTTCGTGCCTTATTGTGAATAGAAGTATTCGCAGCGCAAAAGGATTAGTTGTGAAATTTTATGTGCCTAATACAATTATTTCTTTCTTTGAGAACTTTATCTGTAATCCTTCGTTAATTATGTCCCATTAAGCATCCATTATCCGAATGAAAGAAAAGTTTATTGCCTTTTTTACGTATTAATTGAGTGGAAATGTGATATTATTCTTGAACAACGAAGGACCACTCTGAAGTATTATTTGTGAAGAGGGAATGGCCTATTGTGATATTGTTCGGATCGCTTTACCCAGGATCACTCTCGGAAATTTTGTCATTCACCATAGCAGAAGATTAAGTCCAATAAATATGTTGTTGAAATTGCCTTTGCGTGAAAGACCGTTATTATAACTAACTTTATTGTGATGTTTCTGACAATGCTCTATAAATTGTTCGTCAAATAAAAGATAGGTTAAAATCGTTGAAGAATAGATGAAAGTGGGTAGATGTTGTTTACCTTTCTCTCTTCTAATTAATTTCTTCACAATAAACAAATGAATAAATCTTTATTTACAAATTAGAAGGATTTCAAATTCTTTGAAAATAAAATCGGTATTGATTCTAGCAAAAATGAAGAAGTTTTGAAATATGCGGATAAAACTGTGTCATTCAATTTTCACAAAAGGCAATAAGTTATGGCGTGAGGTAATAATAGGTTAATACATAATAGTTGGTGGTTTTTAGGACAAGTTTTTTTTTGGCAAATCGATTTTATGTAAAAATCCACATTAATTATTTCATTATTACAATTTCTCTGGAAAGGCAAAAGGGCTTATACGGTACCGTAAGTCAAAAATGAGTTCAAAATCCAGTTTCGATCATCGAATACACTGACTCTCGTTTGATTCTGAAGACTTTTGTGGCCCTTACCAACTAAAATATATTTACCATTTAGGAAAAGGCTTAACCCAAGCGGCACAAGTTTGTGACTTTTTTTTAGCTTTTATCACTTTAGGCAACTTAGAATTGAGTTACCAGAGTTATTATATTTTTTTTAAGAAGACTTGTGAATTTTATTGTAGAACAAAAAAAACTTTAAAGTGCTCTGCTGAAAAATTCCCAAAATGGCGCTGTAGCCTCTTTGCCTTGCCGGCGACGATATGTTAAAATCATTTTATAGGCAATTTTCGTGATTAAAGTTTAAAGTAATTGATAAATAAAATGCTTTTGTTTTATTCACTATGTTATTATTATATAGGACTACAGGCGACTAGATCAACTTGTGTAAATTACGCGAAGAAAGCAGTCTGTTGGAGGACTTGCTTGAAATGTTATTTCACATCTACTTTATTACTCGATATCGCTTCAACGTGATTAAATATTTTCCACTCTCCATCAACTCTGATAAAATTTATTTTTAAATGGTGGTGTTTAAAAAAAAAACGATTTTTAACTATGTAATAATGTATTCAATATGCAAAAAAATACATAAAATAAACTAATTTTGTTTTACACATCACTAGTAACCAATATTGAATTGCCACTTGTTTAAATAATGTAGGTCTAAAAAAGCTTTAGCACAAGCAAAACGTAGTAGATTTCTGAAATATAGATAATGAAAACAAAGTCATTGTTTTATTCACATTTCAGTACACATAAATTAAAACTGAAACAATAAAATTGCTCACCTGTACCATGGGTAACTTGTGCCTCATATTATTTGACTTTATAATTTTAAAAACATTCTCTTCTTTTGAGTGAATGGAATGAGTGTGGAGCTGTTGAAATCTCACTGAAAGAATGTCAACAATAAAATTTAAAAAAATGACAGGATTTTGTATTTATTAAAAAAAATATCGAGAGGAAAAAAATACAACTGTTACGTCTATGGAAGCATAAGAGATTGTCGTTAGGCTTACATGATGGTACAGAAAACTTTATGATGCGGGTGGGAAACATATTTAAAACCGTTATCTTTATGAATTGCGGTTTCTCAACAGGACTATGCTGAAATATGCGCTCCTTATTTCCTTCAACTTGATTTCCACTTACATCAACCCCAATTCTATCCTTTTCCCTATCACAACCTTTCGTTAGTTTAGTTCCCATTTATTTTATTTAAAAAATAGCAACACTCGAGCTAGGCGAAACGACATAAGTTGGGCTTTACATCTTACTTTACGTTTTTATTTTACGTTTACAGAAATTTCTACCAGGAGATAATACAAAACCCAGCATCTTTGTCCATCCAAGTATAAATAAATGTTTATACTCGTATGTACATTTTGTTTAATTTGAAGAACATCATAAAATATTTTTTAAAATTATATTTAATCAAACTTAATAATACCTTTCGTTAAACACGATTAAATAAAAATACGTTCTTGAAATAATTTCTCACATTAAAAGGATAATTCGATCCGTGCCAATACTATTATCCATTATAATTATTATTTGATTTGTTGATAGAATTTAACTGAAATACAAAAGCTTTTTTTAATCAAACCTAATTATAGCCCCGGAAGTTTGTGGTAAGAACTCAATGGGGCAATTAAGCTTAGTGTTCTGAATAACATAAATAAACCTTCCGCCAATTATCAAAGATATGTTTGCTTAGGGCCTCTTTAATCTCGGCATTAACGATTTAACCTAGTTTGAAACTACCTTGACGTATTCACGCAATGACACTTTGTTCCCTGATGTGTTAAATTATTTTTTCCGGCATTCTGTTCATATAAACTTTATTTTTTAATTGACCGAAACTTTGTCTCAATAATTAACTAACTGAGATGGATAATTGGTAATAAGCCAATACCTGTGATACGGGATACCCAAGCGAGGATTTAAAAACTTTTTTTTTCAAAGAGAACTTTCTTTCCTACGGTTTTCGGTTAGTCAAGTTGGATAACGTCTGGAAAGGTCTTATAACTAATTAAACATTCAAGCTCAAGTACAAAAGTTCAAAAAACTAACTTAATATGAGTATAAATAACAGACACTTTGAAAATTAATATAATATTTTTGTATTGTTTGTAGAACTCCTGATTATATCTCATATTTGATAAAGATAATTGGGCATTCCGAAATTATTATTTTATTTCACCCGATAACTGTGTTGACCTCTAAAAAAGTGAAATGAATACGTAGCAAAAAACGTAAAATGTGAAAAACAATTCCGGTCAACATAAAAAAAAAAGTTTCATACATTTTTTATAAGTTCATAAAGCTAGCACAACTTTCGTTTTTTGTGAAAAGTTTTGGGGAAAAACGACTGTGAGTGATGCAAATTACACAAGTTTATCAACGATGGCCTCCGTGGTTGAGTTGTTATGATGCTCCACCGCGAACCCAGAAGTTGCGATTCAAATCCCTGTGAGCGCAAATAAATTTGGTTTAACCAATTTAGGTTAATTCGCTATTAATTCATTTAAAATAATAAATAGTATATTTCAGGCACGTTCCAGAGTGGAAGATACTCTTATTATCACCTTAGTGAAAAACCACCATTCAGAAATCGAAACCTTCCTTGAAGTGGCCTAACCCGTGTTTGGTGACCAGATCTGAATAGCCAGGTACTTACCCACACCCTCTTATCCATCTCCGCTACCTTTAGTTTCACAACAAACTCGAATAGGGGATGAAAGTCCCGCTAACTCAAGACGGTTGAGAACAGTTGAAACTCTTGTATGGTTTTACCATTTAAAAAAATCGAAAGACAAACAATGATACCAGGTAGTGTAAAGGAAAATGAATTGTATGCATAAAAGCTTTCCGATCGACGATTAATCAAAAACTTTCGTTCATCAATCAAAGTTCGACGTTTTCCACTTCACAGCAGAAAATTTTAATGCCCGGTTTTGTTAAGACATTTCTTTTCAGTAAAAATAATATTATCGCCAGCAATCGGAGTATTTTCCACCATGAATACAATGGGATAGTCACCAATACCCAAAAAAATATTTCAGTTAAAGCCTTTACGTCCGTTAAAATAATTCGGCTCACGTTGTAGTTGAATTTTTTTTTACAATTGTGGTAATTATTTTAAAATGCCGAGCGTGTAACTCGTATTTGGGAGAAACGCAATCAATCATGAAAGTAATTAATCTAATATGAATATTAAATAGGTGCCATAACAATCATTGTCACCTACAGGACAGTGGGACGAGGCGATGACAATGATAGAGGACTCTGAAATAAATACATATTTGGGGAGAGTCGGCTGTTGACGCACGGCGCCGAACTGTTTGACCCAAAATAAATATTTATTTCGACTGGTTGGGACTCAAGGGTGAATTTGAAAATTAATAATCAATTGATATTTAACGTTAGATTTTATTAAGTCTAGCTACTGGAGTTTTTTTTATGTTTGTCCCAAATGTATTTGTTTTTACATTGAATACCACCCAAGAGTCCCAACTACTCCAAACCGTCTAGAGGCTAGAAGTAGTAGGGAGGAAAAGGAGATGGGGAAGAGCAAGGTCGGGAAGTACCTGGCTTTTAAGATATGGTTACCAAACACGACTAAAGCCATTTCAAGTCACGTTTTTTTTATTCAGAACGGTGGTCTATCACCAGGGCGATACTTAGAGTGCCGTATTTGGTGACCAGATACTTTTCAACCTTCCATCTTTCCCTTCTCCTTTCACTTTCAGCTATATTTGACCTCACAACAAATGTGGTTTATTGAGGATGCCATAGTCACTTTGGTTCCTAGTAGATGGGACTCTTGTGTGGTTATAATAATAGAAATATGTTTATTGATTTCTAGTTGAGGTTCTTTGGGAATTCTTAAAACATTCGAATTTCTTCGAGGTTTTCAATATCAACAAATATATTTTAATAAAACTTTTTCTCACTTCGTCTCGTTATTCGTCAAAATGCGTGTTTGGCAACTGGCGAGAATCCTCGTTGTAGGATCCGAGCCTTCAATATGAGAAACTCTAGAGGCACAGCGGGAGTCATGCTGGGTTCTCAAGTAAGAAACACCATTATTCGTGAAGTTTTTCACATCGAATTTATCCTACTCCTGTTTTGGAAAAACTTTTGTGAGTTGGCCTAAAAATATCCGCAAAACACCTACTGAACATAACCCCTGGGGGATGATGTCTATTTGTACGTTCCGATCAAAACTGACGAAAATAGGTTCAGAGAATCTCTGTCGATATAATATTCCTTTGTCAATCATGAATTACTCGAAAGTATTGCAAATACTTAATAGACATACCAACAAACGAAACTATTATAGCCTCTCGTGATTTTTTTAAACATTGATTCCACACAGGAGGCCTTCAGAGAAATAATATCCTTCAGGGCCTGTCTAATAATAATACCAGTGAACTTACATAGCGCAGTTTTGTGATATTTCACCTCAAGTGTGCTTCATCCTAAATTGATTATGGCAATAAGATTAACTATCAAGAAAAATTAATACATCAGATGTTTACAAATAAAAACTAACTAAGATCATGATTGTTACCATAAATCACGAGAGAAAAAAGTTCAGATATTGGAATAACAGTGCATGTGTACATCAACAGATTAAAAAATCAATTTACCAGAAGCCAAGGGTATACAAATCCAGATATAACGTATGAATTCATATAAACATATTTGTTAAATTAATGAAAAGGCAATTACAATGAAGACAGTTAATTATTAACATGTTGGTACTTGAAAACATTAATATTCAAATATTATAAGTAAACGATTCTAAAAATTCAATCAGTGTAAATATAACAAGTAACAAAATAATAATAAATATTTTATGATAATGCGTATAGGGTTTCCAGTAGACAGTAAAGACATTGAGTTGTAAGGATACAAGTAAGAAGAAAACCGAAATAAATCAAATTGAGTACGTTTTTAAGAAATCTTTGGGGCTATTATCTTTAAGGATGCTGTGTGGGGGGGTCTTTTTGAGGAAAGAAAGAAGTGAACCTGGTATTTGAAAATACCCATTTTGTAGAAAGAAGGAAACACAGATACCATAAAGCATATATTCAGATCAATCAGCTGACATAATTCATGATGGCCTGCGTGGTCGAGTGGTGAGACGCTCGACTACGAATCCAAAGGTCGCGGGTTCCAACCCGGCGTGCGCTAATATTTTGTGTTTAATAATATGTGTCATAACACATTTATTCAATATAATATAAAATAAAATGTGGTTTATTTGCAGCATAAAATTGTGTCATAACACATTTAATTCATATAAAATAATATTAAGTATATTTGCAGCACGTTCCAGAGTGGTAGATAGGATAAGTATCGCCCTGGAGAAAGACCACCATTCAGAATTGAAACGTTCCTTGAAATGGCTTTATCAATACTTGGTGACCAGATCTGAATAGCCAATCACTTCATAACCTTCCTCTTTCCCATTTCCTTCCCATCCTCCTTACATTCAGCCCCACGACATACTCCAATTGGGGATGCCATAGTCCCTCTGGCTCTAGACGGTTGGAGGCATTTGGGACTCTTGCGCGGTATTCACTGTTAAAAAAAGAGTACCGAACACCCTAAAAGCAAATAGCTAAAAGTTTATATGTCTTAGTTTTTTCTCCTTCATAAATTATTAATATAATTATAACCCACAACGATTGCCTCTCTACGTACATAACACCATGGCGCATTATCCTGTAGTCTATTTTATTAAATTTCATAAGATAACTTATTATTCCTTTGTTTTTTAAGAGTTTTCTAGTATTCGTATTGATCTCCCAAACAAAATAGAAAAAAGTTTAAATCAAGGGCTCTATACGGAAAGAAAGAGAGAGAGAAAGAGAGGCTTCTAAAAATGAAAGTGACTAATTTAAAGAACTTTTAGGAAATCTTTGAGGTGCTTTGTAATGAGCCTTAAAAAAAGCTTTTCGACCTAGGAAACTAGAAAAGTGGAAAAAAGGACTGTGATGTAAAAACCACGTTGCAAAGCAGGTATTCCTTTTTTACTGGAACAACTATTAAACTACACGTATAACAGGAAGCATACATGAAACCATAAAATGTATTTGCAAGTAATGTTTAAGAAAACACTATTTAGTTATTTACTTCGGGGAAGTTTCGATACAAACTTTAAAGAAACCGCTTAGCAGGCAAATTTCAACTAAAAGGTGAGATTACCAGGATGGAATCTTAAACAATGTTTCAGCTATCTCAACACGAAAGTTTCACCTCCGGGCGCATTACCAAACAAAGCGATGTTCCTGAAATTATTCAGATCTCCCTCGAAATAATCTCAAATTGAAAAATTCCAACGCTTCTCGCGGCGGACTTTTTCTGCTGAGTTTACATATTTTATTCGGCAGAATGTGCGTTAGCGGACTCGAACGAACCGAAAAACGCAGGATTGCCCCTTTTGGGTTTTTTGGCCTTTTTACAATATTTAACCAATTTCCGACTCCGCTACGTGTATTCAAATCCCATTCGTGTTTACTTTAAATAAAAGCAAATAATAATTATTTTGACAAGCAAATTGGAGTAAATTTTAAATATTTTGTGCGTGAAACCCGACGAGGGTAATTAAATTTGTGCATAATTGAATTACCTTTTTAAATAATAATTTATGTCAATGTGCCTAATTAGATAATTATTTACAATGGTTCCATTTTTGAGCAATTATCGTTGTGGAATTCCATTTTAATGATTTAATACGTCAAATTATTAATTTCTTTACTGGACTCGTTTCAACTTGTTACGGCCATCTTCAAACTGGTACTTAAATGACTTAAACTAGGGTATTTGTTGGATTCCGAATTGACAGTTTGGTGGTTTTTTACCTGTTTCACTTATTGACAATTCTTACCCATCCCGCCAATTGGCCACTCGATTTTACGGTCGAACAACCAAACAGAAAAAAGGAAGAATATGCTTTTGTGATCGTGTGTGCTGCACTCAAACGGCAGAAACCTCCTATCGTAATATCGTGCGGTCTCGAACCTTGACGCACTCACATTCGTATTTTATCACTCGTCGCAGCAAGCCGCCTCCGGAGGACATCGGTGAGTAAATTGGCTTGAACCCTTCTTTTTACCATGTAATATAATCAAGATTTCCATCAAGTAAATATCGTTGTATAATTTTTACAGTCCATTTAATTTCGTCGATGTTCATTTGAAACGGAAAGCACATTTCGATGTTTTGTTGCCGTTTCCGGATGTAACAGTATTTATACATTTTTTGTATCAAGGGTGTATAACAATGAGTTTACGTAAATTTTATTAAATATTTCAATATCTAAATTGTTCAAACGGTAGAGTTTAAGATTCTTAAAAAGTATTCATCCTTTTAATTTATTTACAAATCTACTTTAAAAAATATAATAATATAAGGCGAAGTACGTTGTACTTTCAAACAGATGGTTTTACCGTGAGTTAATATAATTAATGATAAGTGAATACTGGTTTATGTTTAAAATAGAATAAACTTACTTAAGCTTAATACTTTTTGAAAAAATATCAATAATTTTCCACGAAATATGAAATAGATGAAAACACATAAAATTAAAATAATTAGGTCACGACCAAGACTTGAACTCAGAACGTTAATATATTTAAAAGTAACGTCTCTACCAACTGAGCTACCGAATCCTTTTTAGAAACCGTACTTTTTATCGATCTCATATATTTATTATTTTTTTCTCAATTTCTTCCGATATAGGCAGCTATCTTTGTATTGGTATGCAAAGCTCTACCCGAGCACATTTGTACACCCATGTAGATAGTATCTTTGATAAACTATTCATTTTTATTTACGGAAGTTCTTTTGTGCTACCGACACCTTTTTAGAAACTGTAATTTTTAAAAATAACATATTTTATTGAAAATTATTGTTTTATAAATAATTTTTTTTTTAATGTTTTATATTTTGTTGAAAACTATAGATGTTGTTTCAATAACTGATATATTTGATTACTGTGGGAGTGTCTCACCTTATTTGTAAGGTTATTTTTCGTAACTCAATTTTTAATTATTTGGTAGTAGTCAGCCTTAATTAGATTTATAACATTTTAAGGGATGAAAATCTAGCTTTAGCTTTCACAGCTGACAGTGATGGATTGGATAAAATCAAGTTACACATAATTCTAATTAAACTCTTAAACGCAATATTAATAATATATACGAAGGTAAAAGTTACAAGTTATATTGGATTAAGGATTTGTTCCACAATTACAGTAGGCAGAACACTACGCATAAAAGCACATATATGTTTTAAAATTATAACAGTTGCTTTGGCGTTTCCTGAATTTCGTGATCTACGACTAGTGATATTTGAACAGTTGATGCATTTACAATTTACAGAGTGGTAGATATTATAAGTATCGCCCTGGTGAAAGACCACCATTCAAAATCAAAACTTTGGTTGAAATGGCTTTGTCCGTATTAGGTGACCTGATTTGAATAGCCAGGTACTTCCCAATCTTCGTCTTCTTCGTCTCCGTATTCTCTTCACTGTCTTCAGCCTCACAACGTACCCCAATTGGTAATGCTATAGTCCCACTGGCTACAGACGCTTGGAAGCAGTTACAACTCAAGTGCAGTTGTATTTACTTTTCAAAAGTATATGGTCATAATAATTCCTGAATGTCTAATTCATTTTACTATATATTGATTATATTAAATAGTTATAAAATAAATACGGTCAAACACAACTATTTACTATCAAATTGTATATGAAAGCCATGCTGGACGTAAAAAATAAAAAATAAAAAAAATGTTATATCCCATAAAATAAAAATAAAAAAACAAAAAAAAAAATTATGAAAAGGAAAGTCATACGTTTTGATTACGAAGCAAACAGAAAAAAGTTGGTCGACCATTCAAGTAAAAGGCAACTGTGGAATTGATTTGCATGTATGTGCTCAGTGCGGCATTAGAACAAATACTCTTCACTAAACACACTTCATACTACTTCGGTAGAAGCACTCGTCGACCACAATATTGTGTTGTAACGAAGACCTTAAATATTGGCAAAAAATGGTATTACCAAAAAATTACGGCCGATCTCGTTTATATTTTTTTTAAAGTTCCCACCTATACAATGTCCATAAAAAAAGTCGTTAAAAAAATTCATTTATGTTAATCTTTAACCGTTTCAAAACCAGATCACGTGACTCAATATATTTAAAAAAATATATTAAAGACTATTCAAGAGATACACTAATTTAAAATATGTTTCATTATGAAATATAAGTAAATTGTAATATTTTAATTTTATTCACAGTCCTTTTCACTAGAAATTCCTGTTGCGAGGCAGACTGAAGGTTGGTATGTTGGTGTTACTGATTCTTATGTTGTCTTCTTTATCTTTATATTTACTTATACATATTGTGAAGTTGTTTTTGAACTTTTTTATCTCCGTGGAATTTTTAATATCATTTGGAAGGGCATTATACAATTTTATAGCACGGAAATTATGGTTTTTCTGGTTAAAATATGTATTTTTTCTTGGAATGTTAATTAGATTTAAGATTTTTGTCCTTGTAGTGTACGTGTGTTTGTCAGTAATGTACTCAGTTATTCTTTTGAAATTGAGTAGAGCATTGTTTAGTATAGTTTTGTGATATTGAGGACATTAAAGTTTTTTTAACATTTATTTTGACGAAGTTCTAGGTACCTTTAGGATTATTTTTATTATATTTTTTTGTTCTTTCACGAACTGCTCTATGTGGGCTTTTGAGGCAGATCCCCTTTCAATAATTCCATATTCTATACGTGATTGACAAAGAGCATCGTAGACTTTATGGAGATCATTTTTCCAAATATATATTGCGTATGTTTCTAAAGAAGAACTTGGTGAGTTTCTTTGTAATGCTGTTTATGTGGGAGTCTCATCGAAGATTTTCGTCGATTTCAATGCTAAGATATTTTATGCTTCAAAAGTGTGTTAAAATAGGGCAGCGGAATGAGTATGATGTATTATATTACATGAGTTTTTAAAATTTTCAATATTTGTCTTTCTAGAATCAGTTTGTACATTATACTTGTACATTTTACTTGTGTATTTAAAAAGCTTACGAATTCTTAATTCAGATTTATTTTTAAAATAATAAACAAACAGGAGGACCTATCAAAATAATGAAAAAAAAAATCAGATTCTTCACTTTTATACTCAAATGAAATCTGGTATATGATAATACTTCTGGAAATGATTTCAGTTCTTCGAATACATCTTTGACATGATTTTATTAAGACGACATCACCATGAACTAATAAATATTTTTAAAATTAACAACCTTCAACAAAATAAATGATAGATCTTTTTGCAAGAAGCACGTCAAAGTTTGACTTCGAGATCTCACAAAACACGAATTTAAACAACTGATGTATTTGACTATAAAGTAAAAAATAAATCTTTTTCCGCTTCACTACAATCCCCTAGCGGGAATAATTAAGATGTAAATAATATGATTAAAAAAATCTCGTTCCATACTTTTATAAAGACGTCTGAAAAATAAATTTCTTGACAATTCATTTTCAAATTACAATTCAAAATGAAATATTACCTGAAAAATTTCAAGGTAGGTTCTTAAACATTCTGAATATTTACGTCTATTTGTCAGATATATTTAAAAAATATTTTTGGAAGTGATTTTCAAAACAGGAAATTAATGATTTACAGGTTTTTTTTATAGATTCTTTTTCTTCATTTTATAAGATAACGAAAAATAAATTTCTACTGAAGCGTAGCAATGGAAAAAAATACAAAATAATGAGAACTCGCAAAGGCACTGCTTGTGTGTGGGTAGTCAATTGTTTATCGTTGAATACCTAATTTTAGTATTAAATGAAATTATTTTTTTGAAAAATTACATTAATTAAAGTGAAAATCATTTGTGTTCAAAAACACTCGAATAATGTTTCTAAAAATCTTGTTTTATTGTGATGTGACAGATGTGATTCAATCAAACGAAAACAGAATTCTGAAATTCACGAGATGTTTTATTGCAAAGAATGGTATGAAAAAGATAATATTAAAAACGCGGTCGGTACGATAGATTTCTCTTATACCAAGCGATTGAATTACTGACTGAGGCCATACGATAATATGGTTTGCTTATGGTTTGTGTATTGGAAAAAAAGAAAAATGAAAAGCACCAGAGTGGTAGATACTCTCAGTATCGCTCTGGTGAAAGACTATCATTCTACATCGCAACGTTACTTGAGATGGCCTTAGCTAGGTTTGGTGACGAGATTTGAAAAGCTAGATACTACTCCACCATTCTCTTTCTCATATCTGTCCCCTCCCTCTACTCCCTCAACCTCACAAGAAATCCAACTGGAGATTCCATAATCCCACTGGCTCTCCGATGTGGTATTCACATATTTTTATCGCAGGTGAGATAAAAAAATATTTTAACCCCAGAAAATATTGATAATAAAAAGAAACTTATTATTTTGCGTATTGGTTCAGACTTTCTCTAAGTCCTTATTGTTTTCAGCGCCAGTGCACAGGCGGGAGACACGCCAAACGCGTGCCCAACATTTATTTATAGTTGGCTCTTGCCATATGAGAAGCAGTAGTTTTTACCACTCGTTCCTGAGCTAAACCGTTCAGACCGGTCGACTTTGTGTATACTCTTTTCTATGCGAATAATCTCTTTTTCATATTTCACTTTTTCACTTTGATAAAAATACTTCGCAGAATCGTTCAGATAACAAAGCTTTGAAGTAAAAAAAAAAAACGAAAATCGTATTAGAAACCATGAATTTAATCTTCCCTTTTCTAAAATACATCTTTTCTATTTATGTTTTATCATTGCCAAAATCATAATTGGTTTTAATATAATTTCAGTAACGTACAAGCGATTTAATCTTAATATAAATCCGTTCTCTCTCATGCCCCAATTCCGTCGTGTTATTGTGTGGATATATGCATTTGAAAAGCTCGGCTAGATCAAGACGTGCGTGCTTTACAACCAAACGCTTGAATTGCAAGCTTTAAGACTTCTACATTTATGGAACACACCGTTCTGAATTTAAAATTCAAATTCTAAATCTTCAATTCCACTTCCGGGAAGTGTCAGCGAAAGAAATGGTATTTCGATTCCGATAGCAGCGCGCCCTGGCAATACTGCTCGCTCCGTTCCCGTATTATAAGAATGCAATTATGTCTAACTTTCCATAAGACCCCTTTTGCATAATAAAACTCTGTTCTGCTTGCACAACTCTGCGAGAGATCCAGCGTCTAGCTAAGTGCCTGGCACCGTGAAATGACGTCTACGCGAATGCGCGTAAACACAGATCTTAAAGTCGTACGAAGATTTTACGTTCGGAATAAAAATTTTATGACATCGGTTTTTACTATAAGTTTTATATGATCTATGATGTCGAGAATACGAATTTCAAACTGACGGTCAAATTAAATTACAATAATAATTTATGCTTCGATAAAATAATACATTAATTAAGCCAGCAGGATACAAGAAGTATACTGCCTGGAAAGACTAGCATCCCTGACGGGCTGCGTGGTCGAGTAGTTAGACGATCGGCTACGAATCTAGAGGTCGCGGGTTTAAACCCGGCGTGCGCAAATAAATCTTATTGAATTAGTATATGTCTCAACACATTTAATTCGTATAAAATAATATATAGTATATGTTCGGCACGTTCCAGAGTGGTAAATACTCGCCCTGGTGAAAGATCATCATTTAGAATCTAAAAGTTCCTTGAAATGGCTTTAGCCGTGTTTGGTGAGCAGATCTGAATGGCCAGGTACTTTCCAACCATCCTCTCCCCCATTTCTTTTCCCTCTCATCACCTTAAATCCCACAAAATATCACAATTGGGGATGCCTTAGTCGCACTGGCTCCAGACGGTTGGGAGCAGTTGGAACTCTTGTGCGGTATTAACTATAAAAACAAAAATCTCTATTGTATAATGTTATGTGAGACAGATGAAAATTGTAGACTGTAAAAAAGGTGGGGAAGAAGATCTCACTATGCATATATAATCGGTATATTAAATCAAAACCATTTCATACAATATAACGTTTAAATTATGAATAGAGGTCTATCACTAGGGCGTTATTTGAGTTTCTTCAACTGTAGGATGGAAGAGAAGAGGAAGTATGTGCCAAGACATAGGTTCATGGAATTCTATTTCCGTTGCTTATTTCCCAATGGTAAAGGCGACATGTTTGTTGGTTATTAAATAAATGAAAGTTTAATCGAAAATCGCTTTTACCTATCTGATTCGTAACCACAGATCGTAATTATCTCTGTACGTAACACTCTAAATTTTGAAATTAAATTTAGAATGTTACTTACAAAATTTAAATTAAAAAGTAAATTTTGTGATTTTTCGCACTTTCAGGCATCTCACGATAGATTTTCATGACTTGATTCATCAAAAACATAACGTTATATACGTTTCTAGAGACCACATCGCAAAACTCACTTTTAATCATTAATCTCAAAAACATTACGACAAATATAGTACTGACGGAAATACATTTAAAAGAGAAATGTTGTTATCAAAATTTAAACTATGTTGTAAATCCAGAATAACAAATACAACTTACGATCACTGTGAGATATTTTCAGGGTCTACAGAGGGTTTTCTTAGACATATTACGATCATTCATCACAACCTCTCATGTGAGGCCGCCATGTGGCCCACCAGCTATTTCCAAATATTAAGAAAAAATATTTTGCCATGCATAGAGATGATTTTCAGGTTTTCTATAAAAAATATTTTATTCTTTTATATTTAAGAAATAAAATCGAATTTACTTACACTCAATTTTATTTCATAACTAGTTGAAAAATCCGTGAAAATTTCGTGAAAAATCATGGGATATAAGTTGACCCTCCAAGAAAAAATATTATATCCCATTTCAAATATAGAATAAAGTCTAGTAAAATTCATTGTAGCTAAGAACTTTATCAAGCAGGTGGTGATTTTTTTAAGGAAAGACACATTCCTGGTCAACTAAAAACCAGACAATATTTGAAAAACTCCTACCATCATAATAAGCGGAAAATGTTGCTTGTGCAATGATGGAGGACTTAGCCAACAGAGGAATCAAAACCACGACGCCCGGGTAGGAATCTGACGCCTTTGTCTACTCAGCTACCGACCGGTTAAAAGGATTATTTTTAAATTTAATAATTTCACTTAACATCAGTTCCAAATTAGAAAACTCCACACTCGTTCAGTCGTACGTATTCACTAAGGAAATTATTTATAATGCGCATTTTTTAAACATATATTAAAGCAGTGTTTACAAAAATAAAAAAACTGCCACGAGATGCTTGTCTACAGGTTCTACCTTAGTAAACATTTTATCCTATTTATTAAGGCGCACAATCATTTTTGGGGAAATTTAGTTTTTTGTGTTGTTCCTTAATGGTTTCCTTTTGTTATAACCTATGCAAAGTAATTGTTTTTTACATTACAAGGTATTGATAAAATTTTATTATTTTTTCTTGAATTAGGAAAATTTAGGTGGATATATTGAAAAAATAATGTTGTTACTTCTGAATATTTTCTTGTTGGACAGCTCGGCTGTGTCTAATGATTTTCCGACCTTGGTATTTCCCCCTTCCTTTAACAAGGGTTTCTTCAAGACTCCAGTTCACTTCTTCCATTTCTTCAAAAAGATCCTCTACATTTCAAAAGATGACAGAAGCGTCCCCCACGGTGTTAAAATACAGTACTTAGTCTAGAATTTACAAATAAAAAATCAATACCTTGCATATTAAGCAGCAATACGTGCCGTTTGTTTTTTTCGGAAACGTGACATGGCATTAAGTAAGGTAAAAATTAATATTTCACAAGGGCCCTTCCGAAAAATCATTAGCAATGGTTCCATTTTTGAAACAGGTCGGAATTAAGTAAGGGAAGCTTTCAAATGTCAAAGAGCAACACGGGTTGAGTGAATTATGGTTGGACAGAGCTTTGCTAAAGAAAACAGACATTGGGTTATTTTTTTATTCCAAAAATTATTTCATTTCGTTTCTCATTTAGCCGAAGAAATATGAACTCAAATATGTTAATTTTTAATATGCTAATGGTGTAGCAAAATTAAAAATGTTCACCCACCGCTGTTTCAAGAAACATTTTTGCTGCAAAAATAGTACATGAATTTTGAATCAAAAAAGATTAAATACATCTAGAACTTTATTACATGTTACACAATTTACATATTTTGTCACAAGCCATACGATATAATGCATATATTTTGAATTTTTTTATTCTTTGTATTTCTTAAATGTAACATAAGTTTTTTTGGGTTCCAGTGACTGTCTAACTAGGCATTTGTCCGTAATGTGAGAATAATGTATTAAATATTTTTATTTTTTTTAAGCTCTTTTCAATGATATCCTAACCTACCATCAATAATTTTAATTGCAAATCACTAGCTAAAAGTCTTAGTTGAAAGGTACCTTATATAAGTCTTAGTTGGAAGTTTGAGTTGTAAGTTATTAAAAAAAAAGATGTACAGCGCTCTTAAGGTGATTTTTCTCCCGAAAACGGCGCTATAAAAATCAGCCAATTGTTGTTATTCTGAACGATATCCCAATCAAAAATATTAATACTGACCAAAGGTTAACATGATTCCAGGTTATTTATTTATTAGTTATACCATTCCCCTTAACCTCGTTCCATTTCATGTTCCCGATGATTGAGTGGTAAGACGCTCGACTATGAATCCAGAGATCGTGTGTTCATACCCGGCTTGCGCAATTAAATTTTATTTATTTATCATGTCTCATAACATATTTGATTCAGATAAATTATTTTAAAGTATGTTTGCGGCACGTTCCAGAATGATAGATACTCCAAGTATCGCCCTGGTGAAAGACCACCATTCAGAATTGAATCGTTGCTTGAAATGGCTTTAGCCGTGTTTGATCTTAGATCTGAATAGCCAGGTACTAATCTTCCTCTTCCCCATCCCCTCCTCACTACCTTCAACTTCACAATATATCCCAAATGGGGATATATATTAATACCAGATATATAGAAAACCATAGTCTCACTAGCTCTTGACGATAAGGAGCAGTTAGGACTATGCGGTATTCACTATAAATACTATTTTTTTAAAAGCATGGATTTAAGGTCAATGTCTTAACTGGTGTCAGTCATAGACTATTAAATTAATCTAGACCGCGTCTAATAAAATATTTCCCTTGAATAATGAAACTACTTTAAAATATGTATACCTAATTGAGAGAAGATTCAGGAATTCTTCCAGTAAAACCATAACACTACTTGAATAATTGTATAGCGTCGTTTTTCTGAAGAATCTCCTCAAAGGCGCTGTAATCAGAGTGGAAGGAATACAGTATCTTTTGGTATCGATGAATTCCCTTAAATGTATCATTTTCAGAAGACGGACCCCCTCAATTCAATGTAAGGGATGAAATTCCCAAAAGAAAACTTAGAATATGAGTCTCCCTTCGTTACGTTGAAGGTTCTTTGAAAACTAATTTGAATGGGTAATTTGATTATGAGCCCTAATTATGACTCTGTCTTGTTTGATAAAACACGAGTACCTACCTCATTGAATTACAAGAAAATACGAATTACCTGAAATACAGTTCGTCCATAAAATATACGCTCAGAGAAAATATGCTTTATTCATAAATGAAAATATTAACCATTGTGTTTATTTATTCACATATTTTATGAGGACACGCACGCACGTAGATGATTCGGTGAAAATAAATTTATTTATTACAATATTTTTATTTATTAGTACATTCAAAATATTCATCAGTAATACAGAAATGTAGTAATATTATATAAAACGTTAATAAAAACCGAAAGGTAACACATAAAAAAAAATAAAAAAAAACAACGGCCTAGAAAAAGATTTTTAATTAATTAGTTGCAAAGAAATTACATGGGTAAGTATAAGAATCATTGAATCGATATATTTTATCGAGAGATATTTATTTATAAAAATGGTAATACGAATAAATACTTTACTCGGTATATTATTCACAAGGAGTAAAAAAACTCATTCCGGGAATGACAAAATTATAAAATAAAAAGGAATAATATTTTTACAACGCATAATTTTTTTTAAAAGGAAGTACAAAAGAATAGGGAATAAGTGAAAAATTCAACAAAAAGATATGCATAAGAGGAAAAAATTAATAAAATAAACATCATAAATACAATAAGAAAGATATTCACATATACCGAGGTTTTACACATAGAATATATTATCACTGATTAATAAAATTGACGAGTAAATATCCTTGAAGTTCTTTTGCATTTTTTTTGTTGACATCATATGTTTCATCATAACATATTCATCGATAGAAGTGCATTGTGGGCGTGTCCGCGTGCCCGAAGTAAGCTGACTTTCCTTACTTTTAGTGAAATTGATTAACAGTTTTCAACTATCGATTATTTTAACAGACCATTGTCCTGTCTGGACCCTAGTAGTAAAAAGGTGGCGTTTTAATTAATATCATCGGTTTTCATTAAAGTCTGTAAATATCGCACTTCTAGAGATTACCTGTTCAGTTCATGTGGCCCCCAGCTTTGTCAACTTTGAAAAGATTATAGAAGTTTTCCACTTTGAACAATGTTAATAATATTTGGACATATTTGTAGAGCGGTTTTATGAAAGAAAGTCAGAAACGTCTCAGAAAGACCTGGGACAATACATTTTATCGAATATTTACGTCGGATCATGTGGTAGATACTGTTAGTAGTGCCTTGCGAAAGATCACCATTCAGAATCAAAATGTTGCTTAAAATGGCTTTAGCCGTGTTTGGTGATCAAATCTGAACAGCCAGGTACCTCCCAACCTTCTTTCCCCCCTCGCTACCTTCAAACTCACACCATACCCCAATTGGGAATGTTTTAGTACCTCTGGTTCCAGACGGTTGGAAGCAGTTGGGACTCTTGTGGGGTATTTACTTTTTTTTAAAATTGACAAGAATAGAAATAATATAATATTATTTATATTACTCACAATTCATCTGGTCTTGCAATGTCTTCCTTGGGCGTCTCAGACTAATTCTACTACTCACTTTCATGTCATATATCCTGATGTCGCTCTTTTGTCCGTTGACCCAAAACAATACGACGTAAAAAATAGATATTTTATATATTTTTTCGTATCGCAATACCGCTGGACAAAAACCTTCCATTAGCTTGTACATTGTTCGTTGTACGCGTATACCTCTACAGTTGGAAACAAGTGAAACATAAAAGGTTGTATTTAGGTTATATTGCTTAGCCAATATCCGGGTAACTCCCGTACAATCGACGTAATTAACTCGCAGCCCGTGTCGCCAGCGGTGACAGAATTCCATCGATTACCTTTTCATTATATCACGGTGTTGTGGTTAAAAGCTGTGCAGAACTGAAGCTACACAAGTATCCACGTAGATTGGAAAACAGATGGTGCCTGCCAGTGGCCGCCAAAACGGGCGAAAACCAGAGAGTGTCCTGTTATTTATTTATGATTGGGAAATGTTAAAATAAGCACCTAGGTATTTTTGTACGCCAATTTACTTACCAAAATAAAATGATTATTTTAAGTACTTGGGTACTGGTGTTCATATTTTACGGTTGTTTGTCATGATTAATTGTATTGAATACAAGTGCTTTTCGCACTTTACAATTATACGCACAACTAATAAAAAGCGGCGCAGAAACTGGGCACTGCGCAGTCCACGAAAAAACAACGGACAATCGACTGGCCGACAGAGGCGAGGGAGGATATATTAACGGGTTCGATTTAGGGGATTGAAATCCCAAAATATCCTGAAGGAAGTCTAAAGAAATAGAAGTGTGTTATTTCGAAAAAACGGACAGCGAAGAAAGGGCAACTACGCCAAAGTGCTCGAACAATACCATCAAGGACAACAAGTCGACCAGGATCATTCTCCACTATATACAGCATGCCATCAGCAACGAGGAGAAGTGCTACAAGCTGTCTTACGGTATGATTCTGCCTAACATCTTGGCCGTTCTTCATCGTTGATTTTTACACTACTGTTCTGTCCCTTTCATATGTAAAAACTCATATTTGAACACTAGGAAATATTCTGTGTGTTTATTTATGGTTTTTTTTTTATTATTTACCACCAAAAATACCCCCCAAATATGATCAAGATGACATCCCACTTCCTGAGTAAGAAAAGCGGCTCGAATTAAGGTTAGCCATTGCACAAAGGTTTCATTTGACGCTCAACGTCACATATTCGGTGGTAATAATTGAATATAATTTTTTTCCCAATACTGTCCAACGGTTAGTGATCAAATCCTATTTTGAGGAGCAAAAGACATCAAATCATAATTAATTTGGTGCTCGCTTAAATACGAGCCTTCAAAATTTACATTTTAATTCTTATTTATCGTTGTATTGAACCATTTCCATGTGTGTCTTCAAGACACAGGCTCACTCCTCAATTCCTTTAAAAATATGTTTCATACAGTATTTTCTAAGACGATTTAGGCCTTGGAGAAAATGATTTACCTCAGAGCCTCCTGTGTGGAGTAAACATATTTTTTTAAATCTGTCTCTTAAACTTTTTATAGTTTCATCGTGAGTAATAAAACCTAACAAGCTCAATTTATCTTCGCAGTATGGTAGGAGTGTTAGTGGCGGCTGCTTCAAGATGCTGAGATTAGTCAGAAATTGGATAAAATCGGGGGTCGTTTCGTGTACCACAGATGTGTCCCATGAGAACTGGAGGAGTGGACATAACCAAGTACGCATAGTGGCGGTGACAGAGCCGTATGCGGTTCATGCGGCCCACGCTTTCCGAGAACCTTGGCAGTTTAATAGTCCAATTTACAATTGCATAGCCTTTGTTTGGTAAGTCTGCCACTAGCTTTTATACAAAAGGAAATGCTTTGGCATTATTATATTAGTCTTGCACGTGGGTGTTTTTTATGTTAATATTTTCGGATAGAAAATCTTTAACCTTATCTTCATTTGCATTTAAATTAATAATAATAACCTTTCATTCATCTACTGTTATGTGACGCTAATGAAAAGATCGCTGATTTTAGTTTACCATAATGTCATCGAGATACCGGATAAACGGAAAAAAAAATTACCACATGTTGTGTTTGCTCTAATTAACGCAATACATCTGTTGGATTCGAAGCTACGATAAAACACCGAAGGTGTTTTCAGCTTCAGATGAATTTGGAAAATAGTGGACTGTAAAACTTTAAACTATACTACTTGATGGAAGTGTCTAATTATGGATGTGGAAAGATTATTGGAATGAAGGAAAAACGGGAAATCATTCACTCACCGATGTAGTTGAAGTGGAAGTTCTTGATTCTTCTTACAAAGTTAGATTGTTAAGAAAAAACACTTGTTTCAAACACCATGTTGTTCCATACGGAATTCGATATTGCAAAATGGTTGGATATGGTAGAAACTGGATGAAAAAAAATGAAGGTGAGAACCTAACAAATTATCACTTTAAAATCCAACACCATGCATAAACGGCCATTAGCACTTTGTAATGAGTAACTCATTCAGTCGGCTCTCCGAGGTAACCGGGAAATGTTAAGATGTTCGTTATTAAATATTATCAGAAAAAAATAAGATCGATAGAAAAATTCATTTATGTTTGGATAACAGGGCTGCATCATAAGAAGCGGAAGATGTTGCTCATGCATTGGTGGAGGACTTAGCCAGCAGAGGAATTGAACGCACGACGCCGGGGTGGGAATCCGACGCGGCTGTCCACTCAACTGTGCGGTAAGCAGTCTTTTCTTCGATTGAATCGTAGATTTCGTAAAACTTTTACAAGAATTCACAAGGACGGTTATAATTAATCTCACAATGTGAAGGACATTGTGAGATTAATTATAACCGTCCTTGCGAATTCTGTAAAAAGTTTTACGAAATCTACGATTCAATCGAAGAAAAGACTGCTTACCGCACAGTTGAGTGGACAGCCGCGTCGGATTCCCACCCCGGCAAATTGTGCACAAACATTAATTGAACTGTAAATAGGTTCACTGCTTTTCTAAATACGTTCAAAGAAATCTTTATCATTTTTCGAAAAGAACTAACTTATTAACGCTATATTGATATCAATTATTAAAACAATCTCAACAATAAAATTTTGTTAATGAAATACTGTCAATGCTTCGTTGAAAATGATTAGTACTGTTTCAATTTCAAACCACTTTTTTTAGGTTTTAGGAATCCTCAATATCAGACAGTTATTTCTTAAAACAGTGTTGAAAACAACTCATTCATCAAGACCAGGGACCATAAAAGTTTTTAGTACCGAAATACAATACAACCTTTGCATAAAGACACCATATGTACATTGCACCTCACACTTACAACAAACTCCTACCACAGATTGTAGCCATCACCAATATGCATTCCTTTAATAAACACACTACTAAATGGTTTATAAGTGAGGACCGCAAGGAAATTAAAGACCTCTTAAAATAGCACTCGAGATTCTCCACTCATTCCATGACACACTAGAGCCACTTTATAAAATACCCACCCCTAAAAGATACATTTTTCTTACATAATAACACGATAAATTATAAATGTAACAACAAAATACTATAATAAGTCTTGGAATTCTACCATAATTTAATACTACTTTATAATTTGCATTTTTTTTAGTAATGTTTTCATTGTCAATAATTGTTGCGGAGTAAAATGTATGTACGATCCAAATAAACTGAAAATTCACGCGCGGCGGTCACTCAATTTTGGAAGACTTGGATGGCGGGAGAGCGCGACGACCTCTGTCGCTGGGGGAGATGAAATACGCCACTTAAGTAATTGTCTTTTGAATTCCGGGGTGTAGTCACACACCCACGTCTCATCCCCCGTCACGATATAGTTAAGGAAAGCTTCTCCCCCCTGTGCGAAACGATTCAAAAATTTACGCGCGGCAGCCACGCAATTTTGTGAGATTTTGATGGCGGGAGCGCGCGACGACCTCTCCATCGAAAGAATTTACTGGGACTGAATAAAATGGCCAACAAACACGCGGGACCAAACAAACTGATCGTCAAATCCCCGCCACACGCCAGGTGCGCAAACTACGAAGAAAATTCCCCCGGCCTAAGGAGCCCTTGAAACCTTACTTTCTGGATGACCCCCGATATTTGTATCGTATCCACTGTTATTAATTGTAAGATTTAGTGCCATACAGTTTTACCTGCTGCCAATGTACCTTATTTGGAAAAGGCATATTTCAATAGAGCTATCAACATAATACTACTACTTGACCAAAATTATCACAATCATATTGTGTACATTTATGTATATTTAAGCAGTATATTATGTATTATTTTTAGTTAAAATTCTATCGCTTACAAAAGTTCTCTTTATCTATTCATATACTTGCATGTTTTTAATGTAGAAAAATAAAATATGTAATTAATAATTAGTTATGACTTTATCAAGTAGTGAAGCAATATTATTTACATTCAATTTCTTACTTCAACATTGTGGTGTTCCTTAGCCTCGCAGCATTCAGACCAGCAGATCTTAGATAATTGTCAGTAAAGATAAAAACACCTGCCACAGGCTGTAGACACCGTAGATGTAGACAGCTAAATGCTCCATAACCGTGACAGGTTTCAGGGGTGTTTGCTACACATACAACACGAAGCTTTCCTCAAACGGGGAATGATCTACAGGTGTTTTAGTGGGATTAAGAAAACGAAAGGTGATTGACTAAAGCACGTGACACAATCGGTTGCCTTAAGTTAAGTTTTATTTTTTTTATATAGTTGAGTGAGCATAATGGCTGAAATTTAAATACACAACTCTTGTGAATGACTTATAAATGCATCAGGTATTGCCATTGAATTTAGGAGTTAATAATTTAAGAAGAGCAAAGGAAGAGGTTACACTGTATAGCTTTGTCATCTACATGACTAACACAGGTGAAGTTTCACAGATTAATTTCGGATTCCAGTTTGCGGGGCGAAGATTGTCCTGATGACAGTCAATTTTATATAGGATAGGGCAACAGAAGATTTTTTTTTCAGATTTTTTATAGTGAATACCGCAAAACTGCTCTCAATCGTCTGGATCCAGTGGAACTATGGCATCCCCGGCTGGGGAATGAAATTAACGAGGAGGGGAAATAGATGGGAAAGAGGAAGGTTGATAAGTACCTGACTATTCAAATCTGGTCACCAAACACGGTTAAAGCCATTTCAAGTAGCGTTTAGACTCCGAATGGTGGTTTTTCACCAGGTCGATACCTAGAGTGTCAACCACTCTGAAATGTGCCACAAATATATATATATATATATATATATATATATATATATATATATATATATATATATATAAATGTATATATTTTTTTTATTAATGAACTGTGAAACAACACAAAGATATTGAATAAAAAATATTTGCGCACGCCGGAATTTGAGCGTTTTAACCACTCGACCACGAAGGCTATCATGCCCAAATCCTTTCAGTATCATGTTCATAAAGAATTGAAATTAAATGATCTTTTTGTTTTCATTGGAATCAAGTATCGGTGACCTCGTTTAAAAAAAACATACTCCCATCGTACAGACACTAAATTTAGGAATATACTCGTCTTATACTCGTACGTATTCCACTGAAATCTGAGCTTTCAAAGGTATGTGATTTACCAAACGACACCACAAGTATATTTAAAATATCTAAATACATATTAATTTGTGAATCAAACAAAACGTGTGTGTTTTTTTTAACATTCATTCAAACATTCCCGGGTTAAAAAAACATTACGAAAACCTAACATTATTTCAAAAGCTCCTACTACCACAATAAGCGGAAAATGTTGCTTGTGCAATGGTGGAGTACTTATCTAGCAGAGGAATTGAACCCGCGACGCCCGGGTGGAAACCTGACGCGCCTGTCCACTTAGCTACTAATCGGTTCAAATCAAACTAAAAGGGATCCCGCTTCATACTAAATTGGAATTTTTATTTACCAAAAAGAATTAATAACTACGTTTCTTACGAAAAACACATATTGTAAGCACACCGCATCTATTTTTATTTCATTTCGCTCGTATAACATGTCTTCGACGCGATATAATTTAAACAAGAAGTAAGGCCTGTGCACAGCTCTGCGTAAGTACCCAGTCGAAATTGAAAGAAAATATTGTTATTGGTCCCGAAAACGTCGCTTGGAAGAAATTTTTCCATTGCCAGAAAATTTTACGTCGCCTCAGCGAGAATTTATGAATATATAATACTGTGGAGAGAGAATTATGATTTAAACAGACTGCCGTGGCGCCACTGATGGATTTAGAGTTTATTTTATTTTTTTCAATGCATGCTGTCCTGGGAGTATTTCTAACTATACGTTTTAGCGTATTTGAAAATGTTATATTTTTGAGGTTTAGCATTTAAGAAAAGGGTGAAAAAAAACTACGCTTATATTCGAAAAAAAAAACTAATTGATTCGTCGTCCTTGAACGTAAAATTATTTAATGAAAATGAAGTTATAACTTTGTATAAGATCACAGATTTTATTTTATTTTTTATGACCGACCGATTTCGTTTAGCTTAATAATCATCAGGGTAAAAAAAATAACTAAACATAAACTACATGTGGTTAAAGATTCCCATACATACTGAAGGAGAGCACAATATAAAAAAGAGAAACAAAAGAATAACATTAAAAATTATAATTTTCTTACTATTCTCTCATGTTATTTTTTTTAATATTGTGTTTTCCTTCTGTATTTATGAGTATATATAACCATGGACTGTGCATTTTTTGTTTACTTTTATTTTGTACCCTGATGCTTAGGATAAGCGAAACTGGTCAGTCATAAAAAAAATAAAATAAAATCTGTGGTCTTATGCAAAAGTATTATTTAACTTTTATTAAAAATTTCAAACCACAAAGTGAATGCTTTTTACGAAAAAAGATAATTTAAACATTTTTCTTCATAAATGAATCATACGTAGTTTAGTAAAATGATCAAATTTAGCATGAAATTATCGTTAGATACTGTTGGTCACAAATACTGCGATGGGGCGGCAAGACGGAAATAATGTCATTTGATAAAACACCGTTAACAGAAAGTAGGTGCCCCAACGGAAAGTATCCAAAGGACCGATAAAAAGAGGTGATTGGAGAAGAACAGATATGGACGAGCCCCAGTAAATAATTCTAAATCTAATCAACATAAAAGTGATTGAACCAGTACCTACTAAGTCACGAGTTATAGGCACTCACGAAAAACAACGAAAAGCGATTTTATATATTTTTGAGCAGAAGACCCTTTTAAGTATCTTTGGAGCCATTCCAGAAAATGTTGGCTGACGAAATACAGCTATGAGCACAAATTGCTAAGAGAGACATCAATAATAATTTTCACGTAACTGGCACAACTGCACTGGGCATGACACATGGTAAAAATGGAAGATAATCGATAAAAAAGAGGTTTCTACGTAGTAAGCCTGCCAGTAAAAGAAGTGTTGGGTCCTTGGAGTAAGAATATATATGGCGAGAGAGCTAAATATTTTTACCCAACCTATACAAATTTGTGATAAATCAATTTCTCCGGGTTTTTAGATCGTATACCATGAGACAGAAAGAGATAATAAAAGTATTCATATAATATTGCAGCTAAGTATGTAAGAATTTTCTCAGTCCGCGCTAAGATCACATCATCGAGTCGTACAACTTACGTCAATGAATTTTGAGGTTGTATCCAATATTTGTGTTGATCGAATAACTTGCAGTGGTTATACAAATAAATCAAACATGATGGTGATATGTGCCATGCGTGAATGTTCAAACAAGACCAAGCAAAGATTATAAAACATCACTTTTCAGAGATATTTCAACAGTTTTACATATTTTTGACCGAACTTTAGAATTTTCACATTTTTAATGATATAAAGACATAAAATCAACAAAAAGCTATTTATTTAGGCAAACCTTCTGTTTTGAGTGATTGTGTGATATTTTGACTTTATAAATCATTTGAATGGTGTACTGATATTGTTTTGTTTAATGTGTTCAAATATGTCTATTAAAAATGTCCGAATTCCATGTGGGCGGTAAGTAATTGGCTATCCAACATCTTTTAACATACTTTTGTCTCTTTTTATCGAGTCAGTATAAAGTCAACAATGTTTCGCAAAGGTGCCTCTCCATGGTTGGGTCCATTGAGGTATACAAATAAAGTTCACGTTCCTTGCAAAGTCCGTGTAAAATATTTATCCAGTGCGGGAAGTGGAGGGGGGGCGGGGGGAGTGCTGATGTCGACCGACTCCTTCCGACCGCGAACGAATCAGACATCCAATGCTTTCGGCCAGCTCTGACAAATCACCCGAATGACATTTGCCCGTGGTAATCGAAATCGTTTTTTAACATTTAAAGAGCCGATTTTCACGAATATTGATTATGAAAAACTTTACTTATTGATGGAAGGTTACACCCAGTAAGGCGGCTCGTAAGTTTTTTGTGTTCTAGAGTGCTAATATTGAAAAATACGACATTGTTAGTGTTGTTGTAGCTGAAAATGATTTTTATTTTTTTTTAAGATTTTTTTTTGTATGAAGATTTTTAGAATTTTTCAGTTTTGCTGGTGCACGCACTGCTTCATACAAAAAAATTAAATTATGAAAAAAAAATTTTTTTTTCAGCTACAACAACATCAATAATGACGTTTTTTCAATCTTACTACTCTAGCACACTAAAAAGTCACGAGCATTGCTTTTTCCATCTCTTCCAGAACGACTTGTGTAGTATTTTAGCGTACGTGTAGGCATTTGGCAGTTGCCGTAGGAAATTTATACGCGGCGAGCGCTTGTAACCGACTGAAGCTCATGCGATCTCTACGATGTCAATTGGCCTCAGTTTGCTGCCCATATTTCGAACGCTGATGTTTACTCCATGTACGAGGTCTGTTCAAAAGAAAAGGTGAATTTTGAATTTTCGCGGGTTATGTACCTTCGATTATTAATTTTTTTGTTGTTGTTATGTTGGTCCACATATGTTTATCATATGTTAGCATTATCAACCATTTTGGATTAGTGGATTGTTTTTGACAACTGGAAAGGTTAGTCACGTTTTTGTGTGTTCTTCGATTTTTTTGCTTTTGAAAAAAATCGATAATCGAATGTGCACAGCCCGCGAAAATTCAAAATTCACCTTTTCTTTTGAACAGGCTATGTATATCTCTCAAGATTGGGTCAGACGTAAAATTAGATGACTGGATAGTAGTAGTAGTAACGGCAAAAAGGGTATTCTAGATGTGACCAAAACAATCCAAGAATTTTAGCTTCGATGACGATAAAACGATTTAAATAATTAATTGCTCGCAATAAATAGACCCTACATTCGCTCAATAAAGTCTAGTGTTTTGCTGCCGCAAGATTACATGTATATTTTTGTAATTTTCATTTATTTTATAGCGTTTTGTAGGTGTTTTTACAGACCATTTACATTATCTAATTATGAAGGGTTGTACATAATTATATATACTTATAAGAAATGGAGAATAAAAGATAGACAAGAAAAATATAAAGACAAATAAGCGGCTTAACATCGTGGTATAAAAGAAAAAAGCCTGGAAAAGAAAGAAAAAATATGGTATAACCAATAAATAATCTACATTTTTTTATATATCTACTCACTAAAGCTTAAGAGCTCCGGAGTTGATAACAAAAATACACCTCGTCATGTTCATGAAACATGTTTTTATTAAATTTTTCGCGTTTCCGTACAAAATACACAATTATAATGCTTGAGGATCTTTGGGAACCCCAATTTTCTATTGGGCTTTGGAAAAATTTGATAATCAAGGAAGTTGGCAAACGGATTAAGAAGGTGAAGGGGAAGTTTTGTACGACAGTGCATTTAAATCTGGTCTAAATTAGATCTCTCACCAAAGTGATACTGAAAGTATCGTTCAGTGTAGAAGTGCCAGTATTGACACTTCGGAGAAAAAAACATACAAAATTAAACTTGCTGGTTTTGAACCCACGTCCCTTAGGCGCAGAGCCATGGAACTTAGAGCACCACCGCATAGGTATGTGTTTTATGGTAATGATAAACGAAATGTTTACAACTAAACTGTTATAAATTCATACTCAATTAATCAGCTAATGTGAGAAAATATCACCATTAATGTCAGCCCCATAAAAAGTAAAAAAAACTCAAATAGCCCCATCGGACGTTGCCAGTTATTGTTTACTTTCTTATTGCAATAAGCTTCACAATAATAGTTGGAAGTAAAAAAACTTGTTTTTTATCAATCGTAGTAATGCGTTGTGATCGAAGCGGCCTTCTTAGTCCTCGGATAATTTTCAAGATGTCTGGCATCTTTTTTCTGTTCTACGATAGTTTGAACAACTTGTCTAGCTTTGGGACCTCAAACCTCTTTGTACTAAAGATGGTATTTTCTTTAATTTCATTGTCTCTGCACAGTTTGGTGTGTTTGATTTTTTCAAATGTGGTTTTTCGCTCCATTTAATATTATGTTGCATTCATATTCTTTCTCTTACTGTTGCACATTTTTTAATTCAAATTTCATTGGAGATCTAAGCCATGTTTTTTGTCTGACCGAAAATACGGTTCAAGATTTGTTACATGTTAGCTTTTGAAAATGTTGTTGGGTTCGTCAATTTAAATACAACCAGTTCGGCCGATACTTAATTTAATATTTTCAGTATCTGAAATCTCTGAAAGTCACGTAAAAACATTGAGATAAAGAAATAAATTCCTTGATTGGGTAATTATTCTATTTTAAATGAAAACCAGCAAGAAACACATGTAAGTAATTCACTTTGGTTGAATTAATGAAGGAGGGTGATAATTGCAACCCTTGTAATTGACAAATATTCATAAAATGGAAAACGTTCTCCCTAAACTTTCCAACCATAGCAAAATGTTGTGTATTCACAAACCCTTTAAAATTGAAGCCAATTTGGTTAAACACACAAGTTAGGACTTGCAATTACAGAAAAGGCCAATGGCAAGAGAAATCAAACATTTAGTTTATTTCATTTTATTTATTTATGCCAACGGTCGGCCGTGAAAATGTATAACTAAAGCTTTAATTATAATTTTTATTTCTTGCATTATGCAGTTCATTCAAGGGGAGTGGGATAGAGAACATAATCTTTTCAGGGTCTGAGTTCCTAATGACAACAGCATTCAGCAGAAACAGATTTTTCGCGGATTTTTTGACCATTTTAAAACAAGAAGTTTTAATTGAGTTTTCAAAAGCTCCACGGAAATGAGCTTTGTGGAGACGCTGAAAACTTTTTTCATTCGCAATTTCAATAAAATTAACTCAATAATAGAATTTCACCGAACGTGGGATACTGTATTGTTTCAGGCCTTAAAAGCCGAATACTTTCGTGAAAAAACTTGATAATGTTCGTAATAATTACACTCCGCGCCTCGTTATGTTCATAGAAAAACTCAATTTTACATATCACCCTAATATTTAAACTAATCACATTATAACGATTATAATATTGTTGATTGTCAATATAAAACACTTTTCTATTTCAATGGAATACAAGACTACAATCGTCAGAAAAATGGTAATTCATGTATTTATATACCAACGGACTATTGTCCAATTAAAAAAAAACAAGACACAAAATGGGAACAAAAAAACAACAGAGAAAAAACAATCACCACATATATAATATTTTAATGAAGTAATGACAAAAAAAAATATATATATACATTACGAAAAAAAGCCCAGGTCAAGTCAAGATTTTGGTAGAGTCTTAAATTATGACAAAAATCATTTAAACTGTTACCAGTAATTTCAAGACCCATGGCTTGAGTAAACTAGTCTCGATATTCTGGACAATGGAGAATGAAATCCATTATTAGTAGAGTGATGATTGAAGAACAGCAATTCCTTGTTATTTTTCGTAAATCATGAATATCCAATAGAAAAACACTTACGGCTCTTCGAGAGATATTTATCCAGTTTTTTTACAAATTTGATACTTTAAAAAAACATTGGCTATTTAAAAAAAGAGATTTATTGTATATTTATGTTTTTCGCACTAAAATAATAATTATTATTATCAAATTATTTCTACAAAAAAAACGATGTGGAAAAGGGTCATTTCCGTGACTAGGATTAAAGCTTGGGATATTCTGTAATCCGGGGGATGGTCTAAGCCACTGAGCTATCTTGACAACTTATGGGGGCAGAGAATAACAGTAAGAAGAGAATAAGGTACAGTGCATAATTAATGATTTATGCTATCCCGCGTTAGCGTCTCAAGAGACGTTCACATAAGAATGTTCAGTTAATTCGTATTTAAACGTAAGACTTTAATATTTCAAAGACTTAGAACATTTTTCAAAATAAAGAATTTACGAAGAAGATTGTTAACCTTTCTAAACCATAAAAATATCTAATTTTAAATTGTTTGGATATACCTTATAGCTTATAAACAACGAAAGACAGAGATTTTACATTTTTTAGCTTAATTCAGATCTTATTAAAAACACGTTAATAAACTTTCGAAAAAAAGAATAGTTTAGATAGAAGACTGAAAAAAGAAAACAAAAAGACTGACTCTTGTGTCTATCTGTTTTTTCTCCCAAATTAATAATAAAAAACCAAAACACAAATGTGCATTGTGCTTTCGTAAAATGTCCTAAAAAAGAAACAGAATATATACTTTTTAAAGGTAGTCCTACGTATGCACATATTGTAAATGTGCATTAAGCTGATCAAAGTGGCATAAGCATTTTTATAAAAAGGGTGTCGCTATTTACAAAAGTCCTTTTAACTCCTAGGTCCCAAACAGGCTAGTAATCAGCTCATTATGTACGCAGTTATTAAATATAAGATAATATTTTAACTTATTATTACTATTATTTTTCTTTTCTTTTTTGTAGTCCAATATTAGTTATTTTTCTGAAAAACTCCTAAAATTTACCATTAATATTTAATCATCTTCTCATTTGACGTTTTGTCTCTTACAATTCATATTATCTGCCTCTTTCTCTCTGTTCTTTTGTTATAATTTAAATGTTATTCTATTGTTTTCTCATTGTTCTGTTGTTTTATTTTATATTTTGTTCTCCTTCTGTATGTATATATATAACCGCACGCTTTGTATTTTTTGTTTAGTTTTATTTTGTACCCTGGTGATGCTTAAGCTAAGCGAAACCAGTCAGTCCTAAAAAATAATAATATTCGTTGTATTATACAAAGTTATTTTTTCGTTTCTTTTAATATTTATAACGTCTCATTGTGGCAGGAATCACTGATGAGAAAATTCCTAGAAGTGTTATCTAAATCGGTGTGAAAGAAAAATGCTATCGCAAATAAATTTAGCATATTTTCCATGACCCGAGACAAAAAAATGAAAATGAAAATCTGTTTTGAAAATCGGAATTTGAAAATGTTGTCGATTCCAAGCAAAATAAGATAAATTACTGGCCGTACTTCTGGAATAAAGACTTGCTTACAAGGGGATTAAATCGGTTTATTACATCAGTGTAGACAATTTATGCAATTGAATAATTAAGTCTGATATTACAGAGTCTATAAAGGAATGAATAAATTTCATCTTACGCAATATCCCATTTGAACGAATGAATGAAAGAATTCTCTAAATCTTGTAAATAGCTTGTCTTGCATTTGTTTTGAAATTTTTGAAAAGCCCCGTTGTTCTTTTAAGCGACCGCAATGGGGAGCTTTAGAGTCTCAATCTGACAAGTGAACGGTTCGTGTCGCAAACATTACCTCGAATCCTCACGCTTGAAGAAGACAAAGCTTTCCTGGAAAAGGAAACCGAGTCGGTAAACTTGAATGGGAAATTCTGGGAGCCATTTCATTGTGTCACACAAAGTCAATTATCAGATCGTTTAATTTGTCTGACGCCTTTGAAGTTATTCAACGAGGTGAGATTTCTTCATGAATATGAAATATTATTTATAATTTTCTGACTTTTCATTTTTTAAAACGAATAAAATATTTTGAACACAGTTGTACGTAGTTATGCAGAAAGCATCCAACCCCAAAAAGATGAAGTTGAGAAAAGGCGTTTAAAATTTTATTTCTATTTTTATATGAATACCGTACGAGAGTCTCAACTGCTTCCAACCGTCTAGAGCCAGTGAGACTATGGGTTCCCCAAATAGGGTATGTTGTGAGGCTGAAGGTAGTGGGGAGGGGAAGGAGATTGGAAAGAGGAAGGTCGGGAAGTACCTGGCTATTTAGATCTGGTCACCAAACACGGCTATGGCAATTTCAAACAACGCACAGGAGTTCCAAATACCCCAAAAGTTGGCATCAATTCACAGGAAGGATTTACAAGGAAAAAAATGTGATATTTTTCTTTGGTGTGGGTACTAGTATATAAAAAAACAAAAAAATATTCTGTTTTAGTAAGTTTTAATGCAATTTCTGCATTTTATTACCACAATATAAAATTAAATATATATATACTCGTATATATATTAGAAACACCACAAACCATATACGAGTATACGCAAAAATAAAAGCCGAGTAATGTAAATTTTTGTTTGTTAACAATCTGATTCAGAAGAAGAATAAGCATCATCATCATCATCATCATCATCATCATCATCATCATCATTAGAGCAACAGATATCGGACCTAGGACTATCCGGGGAAATGATTAACTGGAATACTTCCTTGAGAAAACGAGTAAATAGTTTTTTTCAAGAGTTGCCTGTAACTAGTTATTACAGGGTTAGATGTAACTAGCATTAAATTTTAAAAAATCTTTTGTACAATTCTCACGAGAATATTTTCTGAAATAGTTCTCGTGATATTTAAAAATATTTTTCTTCCGAGCTTCCTGAGTCTCTTCTGATAATTGGCCAATCGGCAGTCATGAAGTCGAAATTACATCTGGCCCGTGGATTAATAGCTTTTGCATAGTAGGGGGCGTAGTTATCTTGTAGGTATAATTGAAGATATAAATACGCTGGAATCATTTGCATCAGCTCGGGTTCCAATAAACAACTATTTGAATGAGCTATGTCCTGAGCTGTCATCAAAGCCCCACTTTAAAATCAAGAGCAAATTGCTCAATTGTTAATAAAGCAAAAATCACTTCTTCTTGCCCATTTATCAAACGCTCAGCAGTGTGATTCAACCGAGCTTGAATGCGTACTTCTGCAGATGTAGGAGTGATTTTGATATCTTAATTTTTCGGATAGCAAGCTTTTTTGCCAAATATGCTTTTCAAGTAATATATTCTACGGTGGAAACCTTTGATAATCTTTGGATCTTATGACCTTGTACTGGCTCTTCGTAAGCTTGGCTTCTACCATGGTGGAGAGGGCTTCCTCCCCAGACATCCGTTTAGAGCGATTATCATCAAATACCTTGTACGCTTGTCTGTACTTAGGTGCGCGCCTAGGCGAACGAATAATATCTTCTAATATTTTTGATGCAATCGGATGTCCAGAAGGTCTCAAGCTCATTTTTGTTGCAAACAATAAACAAAACTGCGAAAGTGATGAACCAGTTTGATAATGCCCTCAGAAGGCGAAACAGCTGTCACGCGTAAAAATAATTACATCGCAGAGCTTTTAACTAAAAACTGTTTTTTTTTAAATAAAAATAATAATAATTATTGTCTAAATAAAAGTAAAAAACCTAAAAAAAAATATAAAAAAGTGATGAACCATTTTGAAAATTTTTGGTTTTGACGCTTTTAGGTTGGGCAGAACTATCTTCAAATTGTATTTTCGGACGACCCCGACCTTGCTATTTTACAGTAGTAATCGCGTATATTGTAAAAAACAATTGAAGTATCGAGCCATTCTTTGTTTTACATCACAAATCTAGCTACATTTTGACAAGCATTTGCCCATCTATTTTTGTAGTGAAATTTAAAAAAGATTTGACATAGTAGATTCAACCCTAATTTTGGGCAATTGGTGCGATTTACAAGTTTTTTTTTTCACATAAATATTTTTTTTACCATCTGTTGGCATTTTGATTTCATTAATATATCAAATAACTCCATTATTCATATACACAAGTCCTTTGAACCCGAACATTTTACAAAATAAATAAAATACAAAATATTTAAATTTTATGGTCAATTGATAATAATTAATAATTGATAAAAATATTATTTAGTGATAAAAAAATAGTTTTTAATAAAAAAAAATCTGCGATGTAAGTATTTTTACACTTCAAAATAATTATTTAACTAAGTAGTTAAATATCACAAAGGTGGGCAGAAGGATATACTGCCACACAACTTACTCACATACTCTTTGATTGAATTGAATTGATTGATATTCATACTATATCAATAAGCTCTCATGCGGAACAATATCGTCACTGAGCGGATCCGGACGTTGGTGTGAATCCAGCTTTAAATGTGTTATGACACATATTAATTAAATAAAAATTATTGGCGCACGCCAGGTTTGAACCCGCGACCTTTGGTTTCGTAGTCGAGCGTCTTACCATTCGACCATGGAGGCCATCAAATATGACATTATGAAAAAAGCATTAATATGCGTAATCGGCATTTGTAAAGTGAATATCAGTGTTTTGTTTTCTTTATAAGCACTCTTATTAATAATTAATTTATAATCTATCAATGTGATTATTAAAAAACATCAATTAAAGCTTAACATCTGCAATGTGCGTTAGTAAAATAATTATTTACCAAAAATCTATTGCATTTGGAGCTTGGATGTTTTCAGCAGATATAAATCTCGTATTTATCTATAAGAAAACACGTGAAACTCGATTTCGGCAATTTGTGGGTTGGACGCTTTCTGCACAACTACGTCAAATTGATTGTATTTACCCACAGCTGCAAAGTTACTTCAAATAACTTATCAATATGAGTCAAGTTGAACAATATTTTTTTTTGCATTCTTAAAGAAGATTAATAGTAGACATTTTTATTTTAATACCGCATAAGAGTCACAACTGCTGCCCACCGTTTGGAGTCAGTGGGACTATGGCATCCCTGATTGGAATATGTTAGTAGGGAAAGAAATGAGATGGGAAGAGGAAGATAAAGGTCGGGAGGTACCTGGCTATTCAGATCTGGTCACCAAACACGGCTTAAGCCATTTCAAGTAACGTTTCGATTCTGAATGGTGGTCTTTCACTAGGGCTATGCTTAAAGTATCTACCACTCTGGTTTATGTTGTATTTAAGGTATTCCCAAAAGATTTTTATAACGGTAACAGAAATATATAATATAAGTAATGTAATAATAATAAATAATAATATAATAAATATAAATATAAGCAAATATACTTTATATTGATCAAATGTGAAATAAGACATGCATGTTAATTAAATAAAATATATTTTCACGCGCCGGGAATAGAAGCCGTGTTTTGTAATCGAGTGTCTCCACTCTACCGCGTGGGCCCACAAATCTTCCGAATTTAAGTGAAAAGGTATATTCATTTTATTTAAATATTTAGTACCTAACGAAAAGCATTACGCGAATATTAAATAATTTTAAGAAATAAAGTTTTGACTGGCTAACAGAAAGATTCTCTGTTCTACGAGACGTAAAGAGTGATTTAACATTGTTAATCATGTTGGAACTTTATTGTTACACCGTCAAACGTGCCGGAATGCCTAAGTTAGAATTTTGAAGACTAATAATTAAATGTTAAACTGTAAGTTTTAAGACCTAATGAAGGTTTGATAATACTTTCGAAAGGCTTAATGGCTTCAAGGCTTTAAAATTTTGACTGATTCTTTAAACCAAAAATAATTTTTCAGTGTATGCGAGGTTTTAACGAGATAGATAAATCTTACCAACTTCGACAATACTCAAGCGTTAGTTATATTTCTAGCGTTTTTTCTCACTATTTATTTTATATTAATTACTTTAACTTTAAAGTTTACCTTAAAGTATATTATTATTTCGTTTTCTTTTTGACTCATAAATTGTTTTAACTTACTTATTATTTTGATTTACATGTTTTTTAAATAGTTCTCACAGCCTTTTTTGAATTGATTGATTGGCATAATTTTAATGGTTTCCGGCAGTGCATTATAAGATTTCATCCTTTTATATAGTAAGCTATTTTGTGTGTTGGCTTTATTCTCTTCTGGTTGTTTGATTTTTTTACCAGCCCTTGTATGATGTTTATGAATATTAATATTGTAGATAATTATGATAAATATTATGTTTACCATGTGAAGATTTTCTTATTGTATTTTCGCACTCATTGAAATGCCGATCAATTGATTGAATGTATTTTTTTGAGAATGTAAAGTGCTTCGTTTCTTATTCAACACAACCAACTTAAAATTAATATTTTATTTCATCACTGTCTTATATATATCTTGTCTGTATGTAATGTTATTTAGTTGATGTAAAAACCCTGACGAAGCTTGAGAAAAGCGAAACCTGGTTGGCGGTTAACTCAAATAAAGTGGTGTCTTACGAAGTTTATTGTTTTATTTAATATATTAAAATTTATATTTCTTACATTATTCAAAGCAAACGATTTTTTAAAAAGGTTTTAAAATATTTCACACTAAACGTCATATGAATACACATTGTGTTGGTTTATTTGTGTTAAAAATAGACAAGGATGATATTTTCCAAATTCAATAAGATTTTTTGCCATGCTTTGTTTTGCAACATTTGTAAACTTATATATATATATTTCATTATTCGTACATGGTCCAAGAATCACATAACATTTACTTAGAACCTTTGTCAAAGGGATTTCCGCAAATATTAAAATAAATCCAGCCTAGTCTGTAATCCCGTAAAAGGTTTGTTACCACGTATGATTTATTTTCCTGCTTGATATTTTGCGATATCCTGATATAATAATGAAAGTTTTTAATTTTTAATTTGAAGTTATCATCATAAAGCAGAACACTCCACCGTGATATCAAATAAAGAAACGAAATTAATCATTTTCAAATAATAAAATAGAAAATCACCCGTAATTAACAAATTACTAAAACTTCAGTTAAACGTGGAATTTCCGCTTTTGGTTTTAAGTTTGAAGAGTAGTTTTTAATCAATATAATATATTTATTGATATTTATAAGTTCTGCCACAAACAATATACAAAGGTAGTTTGTCTTATTCGCAATACAAATTTGTTCTATCTTATTTTGTTACGGAAGCAGTCATATTTAATTAATAATTAGTTCATAAATAGAACATATATACTTTGTTTTTAACCACTTTTTTATTTAATATTTTGTCTACCGGTTTCGGAAGTACCCTTCCATCATCAGGACAATATTAAATTAATCTGAAATACAAAATACTGAGATAAATATACATATTTAGGAGTTGGAAGGAGAAGGAGTAATTGATGAAATTATGGGAATAACAGAGCGGTTTATTGGAAAAATATTTAGGATAGGACTATAAGATAAATTAATTTGATTGTTTAAAATATTGCATTTACTGTTTAATGATTTTCTAATTTCTAGTGCTTCTAAGTTATCTAATTTTATCCCTTTATTGCAACGGTGAAGAATTTTAACCCCTGTATCTCTATTAAAATCATGATTAGTAGTAATGAGGTGATTGGCGAACTCTGAAAAATTATTGTTTTTTAAGCATCTTAGATGTTCACTTATTCTAATGTTTACACTGCGAGATGTCTTACCTATATAATATGAAGCACAATTATTACAAGAAATTTTATAAATGCCAGAATGACTTAATTTATTATCTCTATCTTTAGCATTTTTCAATAATATACCTATGCTATTATTTGTATAGAACGCGGGTTTAATGTGGGTAGGCAAATTTCGGGTACTAAGTGAAGAGAAGTTAGATATATATAAGATTCTACGCCATTGGAAGGGATTATTTAAAATATTGTTATTATTTTTATATAAAAATGTATTAGTAGTAAGCAGTTTAAGTTTTTTATTCAAAATTTTTTTTTATCAAGTCTATGGTATAACCATTATTCAAAGCTATTTGTTTAATTCTTTCTAATTCAATTGAGAAATTAATTGGTGATAGGGGAATCTGTACTAGCCTGTGTATCATTGAGTGATAGGCTGAATGTTTATGTGATACCGGGTGATTTGAAGTATTATGAATGGTAATATCCGTGAATGTTGGTTTACGATAAATGTTAAATTCGATTTTATTATTTACTAAAGATAGTGTTAAATCTAAGAAATTAATTGATGAATTATTACCTATTTCCAAAGTAAATTGTATATTTTTATAGAAAGAATTTATTAAATGAAGGAATTTATTAAGTTGCCGCTCTGTTCCGGTCCAAATACAAAAAACATCATCCACATACCTTTTCCAAACAAGAACATTATCTAAAAGTGATGAAGAACAATTAAAAATCTTATTTTCTAGGTTATTCATAAAAATATCTGCCAATAATGGGCTGGTTGGGGCAGTAATAATTAGTTCATTTGTTAACCTTATTTGTTTCATTAATTTTCCATGTTTAATGAGCATTTTATATCCAATGCATCTGATCGGAGTTTAAATGTCAAAAAGCAAAAACAGCCAACACGAAGACTAAACCCGATGAAAACTCAATCTTATTATATTTGAGATTTAACAGGTTACCTCATATGCGACTCTCTCAAATATGTTACACAGAGTTTCACAGTCAGAAAATTCAAGAGTATTCGTTCAGTTTATGTCAGACCTTTAAAATAATGACTTTCAATTGGACGTAGTTATGCAGAAAGCATCCAACACAATTTGCTAAAATCGAGTTTAACATAATTTTCCTATAGATAAATATGAGATTTCTATCTGCTGAAAACATCCATGCTCCAAATGCAAAAGATTTTTGTTAATTCATTTTTTTACTTACATACATTGCAGATATTTAACTTAAATTGATGTGTAAAAACATTAAAATATAGGATAATATAGGAAATAAACATTTTAAAATTATAATCTATTAATTATAAATCTCAAAAGAAAAAAAAAAACCGCTGATATTCACTTTAAAAATGCTAATTACGCATATTAATTGCTTTTGTATCGTCATGTTTTTAAACGCCCCTTTCTCGATTTCATCTTTTTGGGGTTGGATGCTTTCTGCATAACTACGTCCAATTGATCGTTTGAAATTTTAACAATAACATATTGTTTCTTTACTAAAATCAATGTTTTAAATGCTTCTAAAGAAAATCATATGAACATTGATTGCCTTTTAAACGATATTAATTAACATTTTTACAGCAACCTTCCGAATTAATGTCAACAAAAAAGAGTCACCTACAGTGTTTGCTTAAATGAAAATTTCTCGCGTTGAAAAGGTAAAAAATATTTTTTTATGTGAATGCCGCACAAGAGTCTCAACTGCTTCCAACCGTCTAGAGCCAGTGAGACTATGGCATCCCCTATGGGGGTATGTTGTGAGGCTGAATTTAGCGGGGAGGGGAAGGAAATGATGAGGGGGAGGTTGGGAATTAGCTGGTTATTTAGATCTGGTCACGAGAGCCATTCCAAGAACGTTTCGATTCTGAATGGTGGTCTTTCACGAAGGAGATACTAAGATTATCTACCACACTGGAGCGTGCCGCAAATATACTATATTTTATTTAACTAAATAATTAACTAACTAACTAACCATCACGCCGTTTCCTCGCAGGGGTAGGCAGAGAGGACGGACCGACATATAACTCTGTCTTGGCACACACTCCTTGCTTCATTCACATTCATGCATCGTCTCATATATACTCTTCTGTTATTCTGACTCTTCACATGACCCGATTCAAGTTTTTGATTAACTTGATCGTGCCATGTTTTTCTCGGGCGTTCTCGACTTCTTCTTCCATTCACTTTCGCATCATACATTCTTTTCACACTCCTTTCTTCGTTCATTCGCTCTACATGCCCAAATCATCTTAGCGTTCCTTTCTTGATACTATTCATTATGCTTACATCAGCCTTGCATTCTTTCCGGATATCCACATTTTTAATATGGTCATACATGGTTTTACGCACATACGTCTCAAGGATCTCATTTCCACAGCATTCAGTCTACTCTCATCCTTCTTTTGCCAGTTCCATGCCTCATTACCATATTATCAGGGTTGGTATAAGCACTCCATAGTGGACTGCTAGCTTCGCTTCTTTGGACAATTTCTTATTTGCGCTAACAGCGTTCAGTCTTCCATTAATGGAGTTTCCTGCATTCAGCCTTCTTTCCATATCCTTATCAGCCTTTCCGTCTCTCGTAAACATATTTCCTAAATACACAAACTCATCCACTTTCTCCAAGTATCCATCATTCACAACTATATTGCACGCTGTTTTCGTACTCTCATTTTCAAACACCATGACTTTGGACTTACTTACATTCATCATCTAATAATTTTACATATATACTAGACACGAAAAATTGTAGATCTTTTATACTGTCAGCAATCAGCACCGCATCGTCCGCATATCAATTAAACGTGTAATGCATTGTACATATTAATTAAAATAAATTTATTTGCGCACGCCGGGTTTGAACCCGCGACCTCTAAATTCGTAGTCGAGCGTCTTGCCACTCGATCATTCATACCGTCAGAACCTTAGGTCAGAACCAAAACCATAACGATTATCTATTTTCCATAGTCATAACTTCTAAATAGTCTGGGACTAGGCTATGCTACAAATTATGCCACATGATTCTCGGAGATATTTTTGGCACTTTGGAATATTTCACGTTTTCGACAGTACTGCAGTAATTTTCTTGTTTTCGTCGGATCGTATTGGGCAATCCGACGAGTCGTTTTGGACCGGATCTTAGAGAGGAAGGAGGAAGATGATCGTTTTCACATATTTTGCAGTTTTATACTTTTTGATTGCTGTGCTGCAATTTTATTGGTTACAGTTGATCGTATCGCGTGAAGTGTTATTTCTCTTCACTTTTAAACGATAAATAAATTCGCACCTTTTAAATTTTGCTTTACGTCAGCTGGAACAGTGCTTTTCCGTTGTTTGGGACATAAGCGTAGACTGTGAAAATTCTTAACATTTTTAAAGTGAGATTTAAGAACGTGTATTTAAACTTATAAACGAAAGCTGAAAAGCACTTTAGGATTACTTTTGATTTTGATGTCCTCACATTATTTATCAAAAAAACAAATCAGTTTTGCTTCCGACAGTTTCTACGCAGGTGAATTTTAAACGGAAAACTGATTAAATTTACTGGAGTGAAAGGCTCAACATCCTTATAAATTTAGATTAAATTAATTGTTAGTACTCGCTCCTCGGCTTCAATCGATTTCCAAAAATATTTTTACATTATTTATGTTTGACATAGTAAATTTCAAAGCTCATTAAAGCAATAAGGCTGCAAACTTGATGGCTTTCGTGGTTGAGTGGTAAGACGTTCGACTAGAAATCCAGAGGTTGCGGGTTCAAACCCAACGTGTGCAAATAATTTTTATTTCATCAGTATGTGTCATAACACAAAACAACAGTAGTATATTTGAAGCACGTTCCAGAGTAATATATACTCTTAAGTATCGCCCTGGTGAAAGACCTGAAAATTTTTTGCGTTTATCTAAAATTTTCAGACGAAAAAGCTGTAAAAACTTCATGATTTTATTCGCAACTTCTCTCAAGACGCAACAACAAATATTCTGCTTTATGGTGAAGATATATTATAACCCTTGGGTCTGGCAATATTTTAGAACGAACTAATCGCAGTGTTTATACCGAATCCCATAAAAACCAACAACATCTCAGTTCCCCGATAATTTTTGTAAACAACTTCTTATGTAATAAGCCTCAGTGAATTTGTCACAATAATATTTATTAGTTCTCTCGTACTGGGGGGTTGCTTTTGTGCTAGGTATGCGTTAGGGTTCAGGCACAGGGTGGGTCGGCTGTAGAACATAAATACAGGGTGGCTTACAAAGATAAGACGAACGTGGCGGCTTAACGAAGCGGTGGGAAGACAGCCAATACGAGATACAGACAAAGGAACGTGCATTTCCAAGATGCTACTGGGTGCCTAAAATCTGAGTTTATTTATATTTCAACAATTTAAATTATGTCGTATTTATGACCGGTCGGTAGCTGAGTGGACAAACGCGTCGGATTCCCACTCGGGCGTCGTGCGTTCATTTCTTCTGCTGGCTCCATCATTGCACAAGCAACATCTTCCGCTTCTTTTGATGGCAGTAGGAGTTTTCAAAATATTTTCAGGTTATTAGTAAGCGGGAATGCTTGTATTTCTTTAAAAACAAAAAAAGAAGAAAAAAAGTATGTAATTACAGTAAGATTAATTAATTAATTATTTCAATAAAATAAATTAATTAATATTTTTTTTAAACATTCAAATCTAATAATCGATGCCACAAAGATACATTTTACTTTTATAATAATAGTTGACCTTTTTCTAGCGTCCTTTTCTATTGGGAGTTCGCTATCTTCAGCAGCCTGGAACAAGTCTGCGGATGTACTCGTACCGTATATTTCGAAGCCATAAAATTCGGCGTCTTCCTCTGTTATGTCTTCCAAAAATTTTTGCCCGAATTATCAACAAAAAAGGGAATCTTTTATTTTTCGTTCCTCTTAATACGTCCAAAATATTGGAGTTACTACAATAATTTATACTTATTTTAATCGGAAGTGATGTGATGGCTTGCGTTAAAAAAAAAAATTAAAAAATAATTTAAAAAAATATATTAGTCCGGACACCCCAGTTTTATTTTATATAAACATACTGCCGCTTTTTAAAATACAAACACTTTTCACTACATTTTTTTTAAAACCAAATACGATTTATAATGTTGATTTCGCGCTCAGTGTGGCCATCCAATAAAAAAGTACGCGGACTTCACTTTAACAACTGTCAAACGCTGAATAACTCCGCCATTGTGCATTTCGAATTAAACCGAACTCTGTTTGCTTAGTAAAAAGGCCGCTGGAAACTAGAATTTATTTCATGTGTTGAAAATAAAGCGAGAATAAAATCAAAATCAAGCCCGAAAAAATAGAACAGTGACGATGTATTTTTATATATAAGAAAAAATACTGAAGTATCAACCATTCTAAAGAATGGGGTTGCGAGTTTTTTTAAACTGTAATCATGAAGGTTTCCGTTTCCAAGCTAAAAAACTTTCTTCTAATACCGAGATGACACACCAGCGTTACCGTAATGTTTGGGTTACTTACACATTTTCTGGTGGAAATTGAAACAAAAAAAAACAGCAAAAATAAATTATGATTTTATGTTTGTTTAAAGTGAATTCCGTACAAGAGACCCAAGCTGCTCCCAACCGCCTAGCGCTAGTGAGACTGTGGCAACTGGAATCGGGGTATGTTGTGAGGTTGAAGGCAGTGGGAGGAGAAGGGATGGGGAAGAGGAAGGTTGGGAAGTTCCTGACTATTCAGATCCTGTCACCAAACACGGCTAAATTAATTTCAAGCAACGTTTAAATTCTAAATGGTGGTCTCTTACCAAGGCGATATTAAGAGGATCTACCACTTTGGAACGTGCCGCCAATATATTATATTTATTTTTTTATATGAATTAAAGGTGTTATGACACATATTAATTGAATAAAATTTATTTGCGCACGCCGGGTTTTAACTGTGACCTCTGGATTCGTAGTTTAGCGTCTTACCACTTAATCACGGGGCCTTGGTACATGGCCATGTAATACATAAAACATTTATTAATCATTCTATGCATTGAAATACAAATTTAAAAGGATTAAAAATATTTGAATCTGTCAAGTACTTGGGCCTTTTGGATTACGTGTCTGTCAAATTTCTCTTAGATTTCTATGAAGATTTTTGATGGTTACATGCGAAAAAAAAATACTTGAAATGTTTCATGTGATGTGATAAAATCTTTATATCATTGAATAGGCAAAATCTACATTAATATTTTGACTTTTTTTTTCACTCCTCGACTAAGCAGTCTTTCAAAATATAAGACAAAGCTTCAATCAGTATCTTTATAAAATATAAGACGGTATTTGAAAAATTACTACCATCTTATCAATAAAATGATTTAAAATTTAAACGTGCATTGCAGAGATGTACCCGCCTTGCAAACAACCCAGATAGATGAAGCAAATGTAGTGCATTCAAGGCATGCTGGAACAACCGGAAATGCATGTTACTCTCTAGTCCTAGTCTCCATCTTGCAAACACACACACGTATACCCCCAGCATGCACCAGACCTTCCCTACCGTATATGCGAGGGCTGTGTCACCTTTATTGCTCGGTGAATTATTCTACGTGTACGTAAAGTCGTTTATTTATCAAGCATTTCGGACGATTGGCTGCACACAGGCTCTATTGTTCTGAATACAAAATAGCATGATGCCCTCAGACGTTTTAAAATGCACATTTTTGAATGGATATTGAGCAATCTATGTAAACTTTTGTTTTACATTTGCGAGAATTTGCATAATTCACGTACCCGAAATGAGCAATGGAATTTTCTGCTGGTCTGTTTTAAATTCATTGCTCGAACACTTATGGCTGCTATCCTTGAGGTAAGAATATATGGAGAGGTGTTTTTGTTAAACAGTATTGTCAGGTCAGTAGACTTTATACTGACTCGATAGAAAGAGGCAAAAATATATTAAAGGATGTTGGATAGCCTATTAGTTACAGCCCACATGGAATTCGGATATTTTTAATAAACATATTTGAACACATTAAACAAAATAAAATTAATACACCATTAGAATGATTTACAAAGTCAAAATATCACACAAACCTAAATAACAAAAAGTTTGCCCAAATAATAATGGAAGCTTTTCGTTGATTTTATGTATTGATATCATTAAAAATGTGAAAATTCTAAAGGTCGGTCAAAAATGTTTAAAACTGTTGAAATACCTCTGAAAAGTGATGTTTTATAATCTTTGTTTTGTCTTATTTGGACATTCACGCATAGCACATTTCACCATCATGTTTGATTTATTTGTATACCCTCTGCAAGTATTTTAATAAGCACAACTATAGAAAACAACCTCAAAATCCGTTGACGTAAGTTATACGACTCGTTTATGTGAACTTAGCGCGGACGGAGAACATTCTTGCATACTTAGAAGTGCTGAAATATTATGTGAAGACTTGCCTTGTCTCTTTCTCTCTCATTGTAAAAATCCGGAGAAAGTGATCTATCGCAAATTTGTATTGGTTGGGTAAAAACATTTAGCTCCCTCTCCATATATATTCTTACTCCAAGCTGCTTTCAAAAATGAAACTGAGCAGCAGCTATTTATAAACATTGATGAAACGCGGACTATTGAAATCTCAAAATCAATAACTCAACGACCAAACAAAAAAATTTAATTTTATTTATTGGATATGTGTACTGAGTATGATGTTTTATATTTCATTGATTATACTTTGTCAAATTTTGAAATGGCTAAGTAACGTTTGTGTATTTTTTCACTGATGGTGCAAAAAGTGTAACTCTATTTTAACAGGAGTGTGATCCCAATGTGAAGTAAAGCCTTTTGTATGCTTTCTAGGGTGTAAATCAAATTACATACCCTACTCGGAAGTTTACACAAACCGTTCACACTCGGTAAGTTGTGAAACACATCATTTTATTCCCTCAAAATATCTGGGCTTATTTTCGACACCCAACTTATCTTTTTGAGTGCAAAATCGATTATTTAAAGTCAATATATATATATATATATATATATATATATATATATATAACATCAATATATATATATATATATAACATCATTAAGGTTCAACATTGAACTAAAAAAACATATATATATATATATATATATATATATATATATATATATATATATATATATATATATATATATATATATATATATATATATATTTAAATATATTTTTTTTATATCCGTGGTTTTATATAATTTTTTTTTTTTAATTAAATTCTGTGTGAATATTTGAAAACTTTGTTTTTATATCATTCAAATTAGCCCGAAGTGTACTCACTCGCTTTTTTTTTAGAACGACATTTGAGTCGATATATTTGAGTCGGAAAACATCCTGCTTCCTTTATAAATCCCGAAAAAAACACCGACTGTCACAGGAAATGAATATTTTCCCAGGATCTTTTCTAAGAATAACCGTATCGACTCCGCTGCCTAAATAAATATTTATCACTTACCTGGCTGATAGCTAGTAGCTGATGGAATTCCGAGAAAAATACCTTAAAAAGTTGGTGCGGAGGTGTTTGGAGATCGGTGACAATCGTAATGGTTTTTGTGTTTTTTTTCCATTCGCTTAGTTTGCAAATATACCGTAGTTTAAGGTCTCGAATCGGACCCAGGGGATAAATAAAGGGTGAGAACAAGAAGGGCACTAAGTTGGTAAGATGCTAACATCACAAATAAAATAACTTTAGGGTTCAGGATAAGACGGCATTAAAACTTATAACGTTGAAAGCTTTTTGTGAAACAGTTTTCGTTTAGTGGATATCGATAGATTTCGATCATATTTTGGAGATTGCGAGGAACACTGAATAGGCAACGATGTACTATCGCTTTCTTTTCTGTGCTCGCTTTATTTTCAACCACAACATGTTTATATATTTTATATAACTAGATTAGTGAAATTTGTAATGTCCTGATGAATGTTGGAAACAACTGAAAACTAGTTCACTTAAGTATGTATTGTACATCAATAATGTGGCATTAAAAAAAAAAAAAACACATAAAAAAAAAAACTCATACTACCAGCATTTTAAGCAGAAAAAAATACTTATGTAATGATGGAAGACTAAGCTTACAGAGAATTGAACGCCAACGCCTGGGTGGAAAGCCTACGCATTTATCTGCTCAGCTACGAACAGGTCTTAAAGAAAGTAATCTTTTATTTAATGATACATATATTATCATAATATGAACTAGACCAAGGGTCGGCAGAAGCGGCTCTTTGCATAAACGTTCGCGACTCTTCGGACATAAACATCAAACATCAAGAATTCGAAGAAGGCACATAATTATTATTACTATTTTTTTTTTAAACAATTTTTAGTTAAAAGCACTGCGATGTAAATATTTTTACGCGTGACAGCTGTTTCGCCTTCTGAGGGCATTATCAAACTGTTTGATAATGCAAAAATTATAAATAAAATTAAAAAACCCAAAATTTTTTTTTTTTAAACTTAGAGCCAATAAGGCTACACTAGCTTTCATCGTACGTCCTCTCAAAATAAATGTCAATAAATTAATTTAACAACATTCGACACAGAGCGAAGCAACAAATTCACATATTTAACCAGCCGCTTGAAAGAACTCGAAAAAAGAGAAATCTAAATTAATTTCTCAGCACAAATGGACAGCTATAAAGCAATTGCCTAAAATAGAAGCAATAATATTTGATACATGGAATAGTTTTCCTTACACATATGACGCGATAAAAAAACCAGCTTTCGGTACTCTCACAATCTTTGGCTCTACATATATATGAGAACAAATATTCTCAACTATGAATTAAATAAAAAATAAACTTATAGGCAGAATGACGGATGAAAATTTACAATCATGTATTCAATTAAAAATAAGTAGCTTTTTTCCAGATATAGTAAATCTATCAAAAGTGATGCATGGACACCGTTCTAATTAAATGTTTAAATAAAACATCTCGATCTTTTTTCCCTAAAAATCCATAGGAATAAATATGTATATTACATATTTGTGGCTCTCTGGTACCTTTGGCATCCTGTTTCCATGTTGTGATGTTCCAATTTGGCTCTTCTCACTTGAAAAACTGCTGACCTCTGATCTAGTCCAACATATATTTATAAATATTTATTCTATTATCGCAGAAAACAATCACAGTATTTCTTATTTGACATATTAAATAAAAAATAAATAATAACTTTGTATAGGACCACAGATTTTTTTTTAAAACCGATCGGTTTTACAGAGCCTAAACATCATTAAGGTTCAACATTGAACTAAAAAAAACATACAAAGTGTGCGGTTATATATACATACAGATCGAGAACACAATATAAAATAAAATAAGAGAACATTGACAAAACAATAGAATAACATTTAAATTATAGAAAATTAATAGAGAGAAGGAGACAGATAATAATTAAAATGAAACAGGCAAAACGTCAACTGACAAGGTGTTTAAAAAAATAAGAAATTTTCCGAGATTACGAGAAATATATCTAATATTGGACGACTGGACAAATTAAACGGTTTATTAAGAATAGAACGATTATTTTTAATAGCTTTATTTATTTCTATTGCTTCTAAATTATTTAATCTTTAGCCATGACCATTTTTAAATGTGATTTTTTTTTTCATCCACAAGGCTCAATAAAATACTGAAACTCTCGAACGGTGGGTAACTAATTATTTTTAGCACGAGCTTTTGCATTTTGAGAATTTTAATTTGAGTACTTAAAAATAAAAGATGACGCCGTATTGTTTGTTATATTTTATCAATTGCTTAATAATAAAAAAATAAAATAAAAACATTTAGCGAAAAGAGTTGTTCACTAAATCGCATTATAAATTCACACGGTAACTATAGTTATCGCTGCGGCCAGGATTATCTACTTTATATGCGTAAACGAGTATCTCTATAAATAATTGTATTTGACACCCACAGGGGGTTTGTTGGTTTTTTTGACAGCTTAGTACCAGGTTTCTTAAAGAATTATTAAATATTCTCATGCGTACAATTTAAGAGAATTTCTCAGACAGCGAATTCATATTTTTGACAAATCTAAAAGCGTACGTATAAGCTCACCTTTTGGTTCAAACAGAGAACTGTTAAAAGTAAAGTAATACGGCAGCGCTTTTGTGCAAAACTATTCGAGGGAGGTGGAGGAACTTAGTTTTACTTTACATTTATTTTTTTCGAATCAACTTGTCTGCGCCAGATGAATGAAAAACCTGTTTTGCCGAATAAACGGAAAATTAAATTTAAATTTCTATTTCCAAAAAATAATCATACTTTCTTTCGGTGAAATGCTTTCACATGTAATTTAAAACCGTCTCGTTTTCAGATAAAACTGTGAAAAATATATTAGATATAACGGGAAATTTTACAATGTCGTAAAATCAACAAGAATATGATATTAGGAGTTAGAGATACTCTCAGTATTACCCTGGTGAAAGACTACCATTCAAAATCCAAAAAGTGCTTAAAATGGCTGCAACTACGGTTAGTTACCAGATTTTTATAACCAGGTACTTCCCAGCTCTTTTTCATCCCCTTTACCTTCTCGCTTAAAAAGCTTACCACAGGTGGGGATGCCATAGTCCCACTGGATCTGGACAGTGTTTATTAATTAAAAAAACATCATTTCGGTATTTAAAAATAATACATTTCATCAGAAGTAAGATTATTTTCTTACTTTTGGCACACGGACACGCCCACAACAAACTAAAATCGATATATCTCCTCAGAGTTGTCAACGCTTTTTATATCAACGTTTCAATCCGTATATATTTTACTAGTTGTTACTCGTTAAAATACGGAATGTAATTCGACTCGCCGAGAAAAAAACATTGTACCATATAATAATAAACATGTCGAATAATGTCTGCTAAAATACATTATAGGTAGGTAGGAATTTAAAATGATTATTTTTCCAATTTTAAATTTAACACACGTAGGTCGTACGTACTCACAAAGGAAATTATTTACAGTTCATTTTATAACGGAACGGGTACCAATCAAATTGAAATGTTAAACGCAAAAAGGTCAATCATTTATCACCGGGTACAGCAGGTATCAAATCACATATGTTACAAGCAATCTGACATTTCCGCTTGCCTGTCCTCCCCCGTCTAATTGTAGGTGTGTTTCTTTCAAATTACGCCCGTAACGAGCGCCCGTACTACGTCGGGTTACGTGGAAACGTCCTTTTTTGTAATTCCGCCCGCTGGCCAATAAATACACCCCCGCTATTGGCCGCGACGCGCCGCCAAACTTTGGTCAGTGTAGTTCGGGCTTCCAGCTTCCAGTCGGGCTACTGGGCTGATTTATGACTGCTCCATTAATTAGTTGCGCTCCACGAGCCCTTAATGTATGGACCGCAACTTTCTGATCGCGTCTTAACGTAGCTGGGAAAAATCGCAATACCTTGAAAATTGATTGCTTTAAGAAACATTTGTTTTCTAAATAATTACAGGTATTAAGGGACAGAAAAAAAGTAAAATTCTCGTATTTTAAACCACGATCACGGTGTTTCATTTTCAGTTATGGTTTACATTTGAGAAAAAATACTGGCAAAAGGTAATCCGCTTGTGGTAATCCTTCTAATGGTGGCACTGTATCTCTGTTAATATTTAGTTATTACCAAGATTTCAAATATTAATGATAGTGTCCAATCTCCAAGAGATATTTCAAAAGCGTTAATCGTTTACTTACGCTTTGGCCATACCACATACATTGTAACAAACGCCCTTAAAATTATTTAAATTCCTAACCGGCTTAAGAAAAAAAACCAAAATAGATTACTAACATTTGTTCTGACAAAAGATAAGGTTTAACTAAACTTACATAAGGTATTTAAAATAATATTTTTAAATTCATATTTTTGTAACTTGGTTAGTTCATGATGAAAATCTTATGTGACGATTTATATTGGTCGAATTTTTTTTTTTTTAATATATTATTTGAATACCGTACGAGAGTCCCGATTGCTTCCAACTCTCAAGAGCCAGCAGGGCTATGGTATAACACCCCCAAACTTATATATGTGTGAAGTTGAAGGTAGTGGGGCAGAGAAAGAGATAGGGAAGAGGAAGGTTGGGAAGTACCTGGCTATTCAAATCTGTTCCCCAAACAAGACTTAAGTCATTTCAAGCAACGCTCAGATTCTGAATGGTACACTTTTGAACGTGACGTGAATATACTAAGCATCACTTTATATTTACTTAATATGAAATAACACGTATAAATTAAATGAAAATATTTTGCGCCTGCCGGGATTTGAACCCGTGACCTCTAGATTTGAAGTCGATAATCTCAACTGCTCGACCTCAAAGGTCGTCAATATAATACACGACGGAGCATTAAAACAGCAAAAATATATCGAATTAAAAGCATTTTATTTTTGCGACATTAAATTTATTTCTTATTTCTCAAGAATATGCCTTACTCCATAATCCAAGTGAATACGTGATGTTGGTATTCTATTAATATACTAGTATCAGTGTTCATACGCAAGATGTCAATTCTTCTTAACCTCTGGGGGAAAACATTTTTCAGAAATGCCTTTTAAGGAACCCTAGAGGAATTCTTCGTTACACAAGGAGCTTATTTTACAAAGAACCTATCTTTATGAATAGTAGAAGTATTTGGTAGGAACGCAAAAAATATCAAATTTCAACTAGATTTTTGTAGTCTCTCGATTGTGTCCAATAATACAAATCTTTATTTTAGTCCTGGTGAGATTGAAAGTTATTTTAGGGGAAACGAATTTGAGCAATAATTTTTCAGACTTATACTTAGATAATATGAAAATAATCAGGAAAAAAAACTTTACATTAAAGGAGAAATCGCAAACGTCATTCCATTAAAAAAAACTCATCTTATTGAGATTAATATCAAACTATTAAAACTTTCAGATCGAAGGCTTACTTACGACCTGACTTTTTATTTTTAAATTTTCAAAGATATTATAGTCAAACCTGATTTACTGAACCTTATTACATTTCATACTTACAAGAAATACGCGACCCGAAATTCTATTTAGACCTAACATAAATATCAGGACTTTAAGATACTCGTCTGTCCCTTAGATTGCATGTAGTTGGTAATACGCACACAGACGTGACTGATGTATTTAACTGCAGGAAATGTTGAAATAAGAAGGCTCTAATATCAAAAATCTGCAATCAATATTAATATAATGTAATCAAACAAATATAATATATGTAATACTTATGTTTACTACTCATTCTGCCTTTTCGTATGAGGAAATAACTTACACTTGTATCACTGTAAAATATTCCTATATTTGTAAGGGCCCACTTGGACATATGGAATTAAATAAATATTCCACGCAAAAAATATATTTTAAGCCTCGCGCAATTAACGGATTTTTAACTATTTGAATTCAGCATAAATCTTCTTCTTGGAGCCTTCTATCGGAGGTTGGCTATCATTAAGACAACCTTAACCCTGCAGGCTGCAGCACAGAACAACTCGGCGGAACTGCACTCGTAACAGTAACGTAGATTACGAAAACATGAAGTTTTTATCTTCCCTTGCAATACTATACGTCAATCTTCCCCTAGATCATCATTTCTTAACCATTTTAGTGTCACGATACCATAAAATATGTGAAAAACCTCACAACTTCCTCAGTATTTGAATATTTATCAAAGTTTAACATTACTTACGTAAATAAGAATGTGGTTAAACTTGCCACGAATACCATTTGTTGTCTTTTCTTATCTTAGCAAAAAAAGCTTCTCTTCTATGGTGGCTGTAAAAACTAAATGTAGAAGTCTATTTATTACTAGAAAATATTTTACTTATGTTTGTTTAAAATGTCAACCCGTGTAAAAAAAGACTTTTGAATGATAAACAGACTCAACCGTCGCACTATTCATTAGTTTATTAAGAAATAGGTATATGTAACACTTTATTATAACTTGAAACTCATTATTAAATAAAAGGATTTTTCGTATACGTGACTTATTTTTTGATAGATTGTGACTCTCAGGTTAAGAAACGATGCCCTAGATCAGTGGTCGGCAAACTCATTAGTCAAAAGAGCCAAAGATCTGAAGTACAACGGTTAAATCATGTTTTTATGAGTCATTTTAATTTCATTTACCAGCATTAAATAAAGCCGGATATCATACTAATTCATTAAAATTAAAATATGACGAAAGACGCATTTAATGTGAACAAAGACATTTGTTGTTGTTTGCATTTCTTTGAAAACTTGGATAAGTCAGGTCTGTATGTCGTTGTCTTTAATTTCAAGCAGTTTCACTCATAAGAAAATGTCTCAATTTCTTTTTGATAAGCTTTATGCTTGAAAAAGATTGTTCACTAGAGGCAAATAGCGAAAGAACAGCAAATGCTAGTTTTTTTAATTGATCATAAGAGTCAAGAATACTATTTCAAGTTTTGAAAATTATCGTGTCTTCCTTCTCCAAGCCTTTCAAAGCAGAACACTTTTTCTGTGAACTAAGATCACATTGGCGCTACGTCAAGGTTGTCAACCCAACCAACCGCAAGCCCGCACATAGTCGAAATCGAATCGTGGCTAAAGAGCCACACTCGAGTGGCTAAAGAGCCGCACGCGGCTCGCAAAACACGGTTTACCGACCGCTTCCCTAGATTGTTATACGAATAAGATTTTTAAGTTTTATTCTTTTTATAGCTATGAAAATTTCATAATGTAAAAATTAAAATGTATAATATATAGGTTTATCCAAAATTCTCTGATGAAAAACCTCAATTTATTCCGAACGTCACCTAAAAAGGCTAACGTCTCGTTCAAGCGATCCGTTAAATTTTCTGATGGAGGTTTTTGCTGGAAACCATTAAACTATGGCATGTCCATGGCAGACGGAAATTGCGTCATCGCGTCTGTCTGCGATGCGCTTCTTCCTTTAACGGCGCTAAAATATAATGGAAGTAAACACGTTCTAAATTATTACTACTTGGTGTCATAGATGTCGTAAAATATAAGTGATAGAGGTGATTCTATTGGAAGGTAAGGTGTCATTTAGGGTCGTATTAAGCTCTTTTCTGTCAGTTGAAGAGAAATCAATTATATGTCAATAATTTGCGTATGTTACATAAATCTTTTATCTATCGGATATATCCATAACTGATAAAAGCTGTTTTGTGAACAAAGTTTTTATCGCCTTACACAAGAACAGTTTTTCCTATTCTCATTCCCGGCTATATTTTTTTCTGAATAGTACCTCCAAAAGTGTCTTTATAATGAGAGTGCCAACAAAATTCAATTACCAGTTCCTGCAACAGTTTTTAATGGTTTCACCCAAAACTTGTCAATAAACAGAACCTAGCAGAGTTCAAACGGGTCTTAAAAATCAAATTGTTTAAAAATACTAAATACAAAACGTAACTTATTCAAGTTTAATTTCTTTGAAAACGTTCTTTGAAAGTTTAATTTGCTTTGTTTCAGTTTTCTGCTTACTTGTATCTTTGCAACTCAATGTCCTTACTGTCTACTGAAAATCATATTCTCACTGTCATAGTTTTTATGATTGTTATTTTGTTACTTGTTATATTTACACTGTTTGCATCTTTATAATCGTTTACTTATAATACTTGAATATTCATGTTTTTAAGTACCAACATGTTAACTGTCCTCAATCTAATTTCATTTTCTTTGATTTAACAAACATGTTAATATGAATTCATACATTTCATGTAGATTTGAATACCCTAAGTTTCTGGTAAATTGATTTTTTAATCTGTTGATATGCACATATTTAAATATGAATTCATAGGTTTTATCTGGAATTTTATACCCTTAGCTTTTAGTACTGTTTTTTTTTTTGTTTTAATCTGTTGATGTACACACGCACTGTTATACCCATATCTGAACCTTCTTCTCTCATGATTTATGATAAAGATCATAATTTAATTTTAGATAGTTTTAATTTTTATTCATATCATATATTATTTTCTCCTAGTTAGTTAGTCTTCTTGGCTTAATTAATTTTGTATGAAGCGCACTTGAGGTGAAATATCAAAATACTGCGCTATACTCGTACACCCGTAAGTTCACTGTTATTATTATTACGGGTAAATATAACGTTTTTACTGATTTTACGATTATTTCGTAGAGCTTCTTTTTTTCACATCGACCAAGTTTTGTAATCTCCTGATGGACGTATTTAACTTGATGCGCGACAGTCGATTTGATATTTTGTTATTTTTTAAGCTTTTTAAAGCGGAGGTAATATATCACTTTACGGAACATAACCAACAGCTTTCACGCCTTCAAACACACCGGGTACTAGAAATTCGACTCTGCTATCATGTTTTTTGTCGAATACCAGTCAATAATGCAAATTCGTTGTTGATAACGGGTTGACGTGAATATCAACCGAGTTTTATTACGGTTCTCGCATATTAAAACTTTCAAATACACGCTTGATCAGTCGATTTTTTTTTTTTTGATTTCAAAGATATAGTTTGTTAGGTTCTCACCTTCTTGTTTTTCATCTAGTTACTACCTATCCTGCTATTTTGCGATTCGATTTCTTACTCAACAACACTGTGTTAAAAAACAATCGACAATCAAGAAACAGTAGAAGTTTTATGAAAAAATGTGTTGCTTGTTGGTTTTTCGGTTGTTCGTCGGTTTGTTGTTTTTATTTTCAAATAATATAAAATTTAGCTGTTCGTTCGTTGTTGTCTCGCTTGGTCGTCGTTTAATTGTTATCTTCAAATAAAATTGAGTTCAGTGTTGTGATGAATCAAGAGCTTTAACATTGACTTTATCGGTGAGTGAATTGGTTTTGCTTACTTCCTTCACTCCTTAATCTGTCCACATCCATAATTAGACACTTCCATCAAGTAGTATAGTTTTATCGTTTTACAGTCCACTATTTTCAAAATTCATCTGAAACTGAAAACACATGCAGTGTTTTATCGCAGCTTCGGATATAACACACCGTATATTTAATAATTAACAAAATAACATTTTATAAAGACATTAAACTGACAGAAGAAGGATGAAAGTAGACTGAATGCTGTGGAAATGAGATCTCTGAGACGTATGTGTAAAACCATATATGACCGTGCCAAAAATGTGGATATCCGGAAATAGTGCACGGCTGATGTAAGCGTAATGAATAGGATCAAGAAAGGGACGCTTAGATGGTTTGGGCATGTAGAGCAAATGAACGAAGAAAGAAGTGTGAAAATAATATATGATGCGGAAGTGATTGCAAGAAAAAGTCGGGGATGTCCGAGGAAGACATGGGACGATCAAGTGAATGAAATACTTGAATCGGGCCCCGTGAAGAGTCAGAATAACGAAGAAAGGAGTATATGCCAAGACAGAGTTGAATGGCGGTCCATCCTCTCTGCCTACCCCTTGAGAAACGGCGTTATGGTAAGTTAGTTAGTTAGTTACATTTTATAAACATACATTTTGGAAACAGAACAATACACGTTCATGTACGAGTATGGTGTTAATAAATAAAGAATTTGGCTTGGCCAACCCAACTTAAGCCAAACATGTATGTATGATAAAATTCAATCCACTTCTTGATGGTTGAAGTTAAAGCACTATACAAATAAAGCATTTCTGTTGGCTTAACTAAACTACCTACCGACTACCGATCAAGCAAAGTGTAGCGAGTGAGTCTAGGCTGCCTTTGGTTCACATGAGAATAAGATGAACACTGCCACTAACTTTGTGTTCTCGCACTGGCCGCTATGTGCCTTGAATAAAACATGCTAAGCATCGCACTAACTTTATACAGGGATCAGGAGCTTTGTTTGAAGGACTTCGTGCGAGAAAAGTCTTTAGAGGAACACTTTCATTGAATAACTTTAATCGCCAGTTTATTTCAGTTTAAGTTAACCGAGCTTGTGATAAGTCTTGTGAATATGTTATAACCTACTAAAAAGTTAAAAGAATTTACACACACTTCATCAATAAATTAACATGAATGTGAAGGAGAGTAAAAATCAACCCTTGTTAACTTTATTTTTAATATCCCTGTAATGTAATCAAAGGATTTTTACGTTTCTCTCAATTTCACTGACACAAGTTTTTAGGTTTTAGATTATTAAATTAGCCGAAAATGAAGAAAACTGAAATAAATAAGCAACTTCTTGACATTTATTGATTTCAATGGAAGATGCTCCAAGGAACTTGCGTCATTGATCCCTTCGACATTGGTGCATAGTCGGGAAACTCACCAAACACGCGCCCAACATTTGTACACGGTTGACACTCAATACATGAGAACGGGTGGTTTTTTCAACTCGTTATTATGTTCGACAGCTCGGTCTTGAACGATTTGCCGGCCTATGTGTTTTCTCCCTCCTTTAACATGAGCCTCTTCAAGACTCAAGTTCACTCCTTCCTATCCTCAAAAGACCCTCCATACAGCATCCCCAAAGATGACATAGGCCCTGAGAGAAATCATTTATCTCAAGGCCTTCTGTGTTTGTTATTGTAAAAACAAAAAAAAAGTGAAATCATTTTTTTCAATCTCTGAAAATTAACAGCCTTTTTTTTGTTAAAAATAAAGTCTTTTTGGGTAAAAAATATTTCGTTAAATACTAACTACGTTTTGAATTAAAACAAAGCGAGAATACACTATCTCTAACGAAAGCCTCGGCTTTGTTCCAGGTTTCGGTTGATCACAACAATACGATATGGAATAAGGTTTATTTGATGCTACAAGAATAGAACACGGCATTGATTTCTATGTGAATCGACAGCGTTAACGAATTCATTGAATTGAATTCTAAAGCTCCGACAAACACAGAAACCACGTGATATCCCACATCCCCCCAGCCACCCCCTAATCTTGTAGCGGAACCTACCCGGCGACAGAAGAACAGGGTGGGGTGGGCAGGGCGGGCAGGGTGGCTAATTGACAAGCCGCCATGTCGAGAGCGACAGTGACGAATGCCTGATTCTGCGCCCACAAAAGAATATTTAAGGGAACTTCCTTATACGGGCATATAGAAATTCAGTGATCAAATATCTTGTGTTAATACTTTACCTTGGCAGTGCGGGTATCCTTGTTCGAACAGAGACAACGAGTCCTTATCACTTTTATCGTGGCACGTGTAAAAATAAAGGCGACAAATTTTAAATATATAAACCACCCTGAGAGAGTGCGGTCAAGTAAAATTATCAGGAAGTGTTCTTTTTATGTTTATAGTAAAAACTGCACAGGAGTCCTAACTGCTCCCAACCGTCTAGAGCCAGTGAAACTATGACATTCCCAATCGGAGTATGTTGTGAGGCTGAAGGTAGTGGGGAGGAGAAGGAGATGGGGAAGAGGAAGGTTGGAAAGTACCTGGCTATTCAGATCTGGTCAGCAAACACGGCTTAAGCTATTTCAAGCAACTTTTCGATTCTGAATGGTGGTCTTTCACCAGGGCGATACTTCAAGTATCTACCACTCTGGAACGTGCCACAAATATACTTGTATATGAATTAAATGTGTTATGAAACATATTAATCATACAAAAGTTATTAGCGCACGCCTGGTGTAAACCCGCAACCTTTGGATTCGTAGTCGAGCGTCTTACCACTCGACCACGGAGGCCGTGTGCTTTCATTTAAAAAATATTATTCCTAGTTAATAATTAAGCACACATATCAATAATTAAAAAGCCTCACTTTTCTAATATTAGGTAATAAACAAACAAACATAAACATTACGAAAAAATACCACGCACTCGTTTTACTCGAGATGCTAACAAAGATTTACTTCAAAATCCTGTTATCTTTGCTACTTTTGGACTGCGGAGTTTTGGGTAAATTGCGACAATTATCTTTAACTTTCTTCCAGAAAACTTAAAACAAAGTGAAACATCAAAAAAGTTCAAACATACTTTGAAAATTTGGATTAATAACAATGACACAGCTTTTACCGGTGCACTCACCCAAATTCGATGTTATTGGTTGAACCAACCACAGAACAAAGAATTATTTATTTATCTGTACTATTCTATTTATATATCAATAATAAATACACTTAAGGAAAAAATATTATATTAACAATGTATTAAAGTAAATTAACAACCAAAGCATCTGCAAAAATTACTCCCTCCACACAGATTTGCCTAGTGAGGCTTTTATGAGAATGATGAAAGTAATAACCTTAGAATATATAGAGTGGTATCTATTCAAGGTAGTGTAGTCAGTTTTGATGATTTTTACCGGACTCGGCGGACCTGGGCGTGGCTAAGACTAATGCTAGGGTATTTATACATCCATTCATATCACATATCGACATAATGTTTTTGTTTATTCGAATAACCACTTTTCACAGTATTGATATCAACAAAAATACAGCATCTAACCTAAAAAACCGATTAGTTGTGTCAAGTTTAGTGGCAAAATAAATGTGGGCGGAGTCCCTCGGTGATCCAGGAGCCTAAGATCATCGCGACAGTACATGGAAGCGGTGTATGATAATTGTTGTCTCTTTCTCTCCCATGGTGTACGACGTAAAAACCCGGAGAAAATTATTTATCGCAAGGTTGTATAGGTTGGGTAAAAATAATTAGCTCTCTCTCCATACATTGTTACTCCAAGGTAATAACTAATTTATACAAAAACTAAGTCATCATTTTTAATTTACAGTGTTTATTATGTATATACTGTTTCCAATGTATTGATATTGTATATTTTTATTACTGTAAACTATATTTAAATAAAGGTAATAATAATAATTATCAAATTGACAGAACTCGGCGGTGAATTTTTGGTTGCTTAAGGATACTCTTATAGTCCTTAGTTGAGTACATTATTTAATATTAGTTGTAACCCGAGAAAAATCGCAGAACGTTGTTGAGAAGAAAAAAAAATTGATCTACACATACCAAGAAAAAAAAAAATTTTAAAAATACACAAATATGTCTGAAAAAATACAAAATGGGTAATATTTTTTTATCAAAAGATGATTTGGACATGTAAAGAGAAAGAACGCACAAATAAGCGTAACACAAATGTGGGATGCCATAACGAATGTAGAATGTAACTCAAAGGTAGAAGACATGGCACGATTAAGTGAACCAAATACTTCATCTCAAACTAACTAACCATCACGCAGAAGCAGGCAGAGAGGAAGGACCGCCATTCAACCCTGTCTCGGCACACACTTTTTGCTTCATTTACATTCCTACATCGTCTCATACATACCCTTCCGTTATTCTGACTTTGTACATGGCCCGATTCAAGTATTTGATTAATTTATTAGTACAATGTCTTCCTCAAGCGTCTCCGACTTCTTCTTCCATTCACGTTCGTATAATTTATTTTTTTTACACTTCTTTTTTTGTTCATTCGCTCTACATGCCCAAACAATCCAAGCGTCCGTTTCTTGATCCTATTAATTACGCTCACACCAGCCTTGCATTATAATAGAAAAGTTTTAATAAGACGATGCATGAATTTGATTGAAGCAAGAAGCGTGGACCAAGACAGAATAGTTGGTTACTTAAGTCGTCGACAAATCTTTTGTATATTTGTGTATCTGACACCAGAGAAACATCGAAACAATTACGGGAAAAAGTTCAAAATCGCTGATTTTTACTTTCCATTATTTTAATAAAATAGTTAATATTTTTTGCTTCCGATCGTATCAAGGCTTATACTATTCAAACAACTATTTTATAGGAGCAAGACATGTAGGCTATACACCGATTTATTCGGGGTATTTTTGCTTTGTTCCATTTTATTTATTTTCGAATTGATCATAACAACTAATACGAAAGCGGCCGAGGGATGCAAACAAACATAAAATAAATTCCGTTCATGAATTGTATCGCTTAAAATAATCTCCCCCGGGGGAGTTGGGGCGGGAAGCGAGCCTGCGTAGGCTGCGGTCATCAATTATACACGGGCTCCATATTGAGGCTTTGACGGAGATGCCACAAACTTTATAACGTTATTTACTCGTACCACAGACAAAAAAAACCGGCGTGATGTTCTCTGTGATAGTTCAGCAGACGTTGTTATGTTATCTGTGCCCAGTTGTAGTTTAGTGGGGAATATTATTTGGGGAATGTTTTGGTTAGGATCCCACTTGTTCTATGAACAACATGTTATTTGAAAAGTCCGATATAAGTGAAGATGGACAAGTGATATTTGATCATCGGGCTCCGTTGTGAGTAATTGACTGAGGCGTGTGTGTAGTTAAGCCGTTAACGTAATCCCGATTTAAACTCAGATTACGATAGAAACGTTTCAATGGTTTAAACGTGCAAAAAAAAAACCAGATAAAGTAGTATCAAGAAAATATATGACGTACAAAGATATGAGATGAAGACGGGAATGCTTGGGAATAGGAAGATATTTCATGATGAAGTAAATGAAATACTACAGTTGGGTCATGTCAAGATTTAGAATAACACCAGATTATGAATGATACAAATTTTATATATGAATAAGGCAAGAGTGTGCGCCAAGAAAGAATTGTGGTTCACTCGTTCATCTCTGATTACATCTGTGGATGATTGGTATGATAGTGAGATAGTTAGAAAGTTTTGTTCATTTTAAAAAGTTTATTTTATATGCCTCTACAATTTGTTTTCAACTTATTCTTATAAATTTTATTTTGTCTTGACGAGTCCCAACTTAATGCTCTCAACTGTGTGGAACTAGTGGAATAATAGAAACCCCAATGTTGTGATGCTAAAAGGCATAGAGACAAAAAGGAGATGGGGAAGAGGAAGGTTGGGAAATACCTGAATATTCAAATCTGGTCACCAAACACGGACCATGCCATTTCAAGAAAATCTTCGATTCTGGTTTATGGTCTTTCACCAGGGCGATACCTATATGCGATTATCAACCACTCAGTAACGTGTTACAAATATGCTATATCGTTGCTGGAAAGGCAAAAGGGCTGAAGCGCCCATTTGGGAAGTTTACACCAGAGCACTCGTTTTACAATATAATTCACAAGTCTTCAGTTCCTAGCTGGATTTTGAAAAAAAAGTTAACTCGGGTAACTCAATGCTCTTACTCAGTTATCTAAAGCCACAAAAAGCTGAAAAAGTCTAAAACTTCTGTCGCTTGAGTCAACCCTTCACTCAAATGGTAAATATATTTAAGATGGCTGAAGAGCCACAAAAGTATTCAGAATCAAACGAGAGTCAGAGAATTCGATGCAGAAGAAAAACTAATCAAAACTGCATATTTTTCTTATTTTTGACCAAATTGTCGCTTAAGCCCTTTTGCCTTTCCAGCGACGATATATTATTTTATTTTTACTGAATGGTAAATAACACATATTAATTAAATTAAATGTATTCACCCACGCCGAAATTTTAACTCGTGACTCGCGGAAGTCGTCAATCTTAATCCTACGTACATAAAAATAACTAATGATTATTATTATTTATTTATTTTTGAAGAAAGACAAAAATTTCGCGATTACAAATAACTTGACACATTCTACCATTATAATAAGCGAAAAATGGTGTTTGTGCAATGATGGAGGACTTAGCTAGCAGAGGAATTGAACCCACAACGCCTGGATGGGAATACAACGCGTTTGTACCGGTCTTAAATGTACTTTTGACAAATTTGTAAAATACAAACTATTGGATACTGACTTCAAATGCCGAAACAGTTGTATTAATCAAAATTAAACCAAAAATCATCTCGCCGTTTCCCCGCAAGGGTAGGCAGAGAGAACGAACCGCCATACAACTCTGTCTTTGCACAAATTCCTTGCTTTGTTCACATTCATACATCGTCATACTCTTCTGTTATTCTGACTCTTCACGTGGCCCGATTCAAGTATTTGATTCACTCGATCGTGCCATGTCTTCCTCGAGCGTTACCGACTTCTTCTTCCACTCACTTTCGCATCACATATGTTTTTAAGTCGTTCTAATTAAAATTTAATAGCCTCCTGGCAGTAAAATATGAAGATTCAATAAATAAAATAGTAATTCCACTACAAGCAAGCAAACGCATAATTGTATTTTTAGTACATAGTTTTCTGAACGGATAGAGTTTCTGCCTGTCAGAAAGTTTACCCCTAACGGAGACAACTGAAAAAAAGGGAAGTTTTTCAATGTTCCGGATTGCCAGCTACCGACTCGCGCTTTCACGGTACAGATTAATGGTAAGAAAAGATTTCTCTGATAGAAAGCATAGTGAACAATTACACTTCGTGAATATTTCATTTCAATAAATCTTCGGAGACGGTTTTATCTTAGAAAACGAATTATTGAATTGGTGCCTTGAAAATGTACACTGTGACAATATATCAAAATGTCAATTACCCAGTATCAATTTTCATTAGTTTATCATTTTTGGCTCCATCGCACAGGGGTGAGTAACAAATTGAAGTTCTAATTAAATTTTATAACTCCATTTTTAATTACCTTATCCTGAAAACTGAACAAATATACTACAAATGTACACGCACATGAAAAAATTAAAACAATATACGCCCGTGTTGCCAGCTATGAAAATGAAATTCAATGCAACATAAGTTATTATAAATAACAGTGATGCCATTATTTTATTTCCATTGTCGGATGTCAATATTTGCGCTTCCATAAGTCCATTGACAATATTGAACAAAAGCCATCATCATTAATTCATACTTGTATTCCCAATTTTTGTGATTTGTACTATTCAAATTGAATTTTGGATAAACCACTAAAGTTGGAAGGTCGTTCAGGCATTCAACCAGCATAGCTAACATATTATTTAATCTTTTCTGCAACAATAATTTCCATACCAACTACCACACACATGCACCCATTTCTTGCTTACGTACACTCGGGGAATGAATACACCTCAAATATTGACATCTTTTAAATGAATTTTCCAAAATTTAAAAGACTTTTTAATGAAACATTTATTTGTGACTAGTGTATGGAAACTGTTATTTATTATTATTTTATTTTATTGCTATGCATTTCTCAAAACATTTCACTTTTTACTGTATTATTTCATTTACTCGTATATCCTTTTTTAACTCTATCATTTTCTGTACTTATGCACTTACTCATGTTAAATTATTATGTAAAAGCCCATGAGGGCGTGAATAAATAAATAAAAAAATAAAAAAATATACATATAAATATATATATGTAAGGTTTTATAACGCTCTCACACTCAAACAAAAAACTCTTACCCATTTACCGGATTTCTGACTAACCAACTAACTAACCATCACGCTGTTTTCCCCAGAGGTAGACCGAAAGGATGACCCGCCACACAACACTATCTTGGCACACTCCTTGTTTAATTCATATTCACACATCGTGTCATATTTACTCTTCTGTTATTCTGACTCTTGACATGGCCCGAATTAAGTATTTGATTCACTCAATCGTGCCACGTCTTCTTCAGGCTTCTCGGACGCCTTCTACCATTCATTTTCTCGCAATATATTCTTCTCACAATATTTTCCTTCATCCGCTTTAAATGCCAAGCTATCTAAGCGCCCCTTTCTTAATCTCAATTTTTACGCTTACATGCCTTGCATTCTACGTGTCATTCATCATACAAATGTTCCCCGCACATACGCGTCAAGATCTTATTTCTACAGCATTCAGTCTACTTTCATCCTTCCTCTGCCAGTTACATGCTTCACTGCCGTATATCAGAGTTGGATTTAATTTAACGGATTTCAAAAGGCCTTAGTGAACTTTATTTTCAATTATCTTTCTCTTTTTTTCTATTCATTTTTCATTTGACACATTTTTCTTGCTTTATAGGTAATGTTTAAATGTATTACTTAAAAAAAACATTTCGTTTACTTGTACTTACTTAATTGATGTTAAAACTGTAACGAAAAATCATGTGAAATTTGGCTTTAAATTGGGGTACCCTAGCGAGGTCACTTTATTTTAAACTCACAACAAAATAATAAATAAATATCTATGGTAGAATAAAAGATTGTAGTAAAAACGAGTTGAACATTATAATTTTTTTATGGCAGAATCTATTACTCTAAGAGACAATAAGTCAATGAGCTGAAACTTGGAGTAAAAATATACACGGAGAGATAGCTAAATATTTTTACCCAACCTTGCGATAAATCACTTTCTCTGGGTTTTCACTTCGTATACCACAAGAGAAAAAAAGACAAAAAATCTTCATATAATATTGCAGCACTTCTAAGTATATAAGAATGTTCTCCGTCCACGTTAACTTCACATCATTGAGTCGTATAACTTACGTCAACGGATTTTGAGGTTATTTCCTATATTTGTGTTGATTAAAAACTTCCAGTAGTTTTATACAAAAAAACAATATGGTGGTGATATTTGCTCTGCGTGAATGTTCAGATAAGACCAAACAAAGATTATAAAACATCACTTTTTAGAGGTATTTTAACAGTTTTAAATATTTTGACCGAACTTTCACATTTTTAGTGATATCAAGACATAAAATCAACAAAAAACTTTCATCGTTATTTAGGCAAATCCTCTGTTATTAGTATTTGTGTGATATTTTGACTTTATAAATCATTTTAATAGTGTACTGATATTGTTTTGTTTAATGTGTTCAAATATGTTTATTGAAAATGTCTGAATTTCATGTGGGCGGTAACTAATAAGCCATCCAACTTCCTTTAAAATATCTTAGTCTCTTCCTATCGAGTCAGTATAAAGTTAACAATACTGACTACACTGTTTTGCAAAGATACCTCTCCATGTTCTTATTCCAAGGGCTGAATATTTCGTTCAGATTGATAGTGAAATATTTAGAAAATACATTTCTCTATATCCCGAAATAAATTACAGTAAAGCACTCTATCTATTAATAGTTCGTAGTTCAGAGTTAAGTAATATAGTAAATTCAATATTCTTGAATTATGTTCAAGAAATCTTATAGTTCTAGTGGAAAGGACACAAATATTTATAAGGTCTAGGAATTCACAATGCTATTGATTTGTATTCCTGTTAGAGTGAAAAAGATCGTCTGCCTAAATTAATTTCGAAACTACGCACAGCCTTTTATTCAACTGTCGTTTCATGTGTGTTTTGCGAGTAAACACATTCGTCAAATTCAAATATACGACAGCCTTCAAAATTCTACGAAGATATTGGTAAACGAAAACACTTCGAAGAAGCGAGATTTTGCACTAAAACAACCGTTATTTAATATTCATTTTTCCGTATTGTTTTTGGTGTATTTAATCATATTTTTGTCAGAGTTCACGACGACGCTGTTTTTGCAGACACATTACCGTGGGTTTTGCGAAATCTCGTTTCTGACACTTAGTTTTTGTGTTGTGATTAATAGCCTATGAGAAATGAATATTTTTGTTCCCACTTAAGCCTTTTATGACGCTGGTTTTACGTAACGAGACAAGTGAGACAGTCGCAAGCACTCAAAAAGGTTCTAAAATCTGTAAAGGAATAATAAATATGTTTACCAACCAATATAAAAAAAACTACTCATAAGTAAGCAGTAACATAAAACACATTCGTCAACATAATCACCAACATTTATTCAACCATATTCTGTAAGAACGTTTATTTATTTAAGAAAAAGATCATAAATATTTAAAAATGAAAATACATATACGTAATAACGATGTGACAGAAGTTTGTGACAATGACAGAAGTGTAAAAATAAACTGGCCACAAAAAAATTGATAAAATCCATTTTTTATACATTTCAAATAAATTCATTTCTTTTCCTCACCTGAGAGTCATATTGTTCGAAATCAATTGCCTATAGCTTTCATCACCTGTGTATATTGTTTGGTGGAATAAAAAATACCTTGTCATCACTGATTGCCAAATTTAGGTAAGACGACTCTAGGCAACGTTTCAGTTGAAGTAGTCAGCTTCAAAAATACCTTTGCTGAAATGAATGAATGCGAATACCTTCCAATTACGGAATTCAAACTCTTGCAAACAGCATTCCAGCCACGCGTGATACCCTGAAGGCATTGACCACTCTTTCGTCTGCGAACGGAGAATTCCACCTCAAGGATCGAACCCCTCTCCTCATCAAAGGGGTACATTCCGCCCGCGAAGTTTGATACTCGTAGGAAAAGTTCCGCGAAAGGAAACCATATGTGGCTCAGCGTTTTGTATTTCTCGAATTCACTCAACATTAGTTTGGAGGCTTCGGTGTATAAGGAGACGAGGTAAGGAGGCACTTAATGGTTTTTTCGTGTTCAATTGAGTACGGCGAATATCCGGTTTCCTTTAAAGAAACCTTTTCTATTCCTCTCCGAAGATTTCCGTCGATTTATCGACCTCTTTAGTTTGCACGCACAACCAGTTCTTAAGATGATAATGATTAGTGAATGCCGCATCAAAAGCATTTATTTGAGTTCTTAAGAACCTAGGAACCTTGAAAAAACTAGCGTTTTTAATTTTTTATTGAAAAACAAACAAAAAATTATGTCTAAAAAAAGGTATGTTGTGAGGCTGAATGTTTTTTGAAAGGATCGAGGAAAGAATATGGTTGAGAAGTACCTGGCTATTCAAATTTAGTCACTAAACACGGCTAAAAACACTTGATTAAAGAATTAATCTAAATTTTGCTAAGCAGGTAAGTTCAACTGTTCACTAGGGGGCGCAGAATGCACTGTTATCAAATAGTATATACATTGCCACTTTCAAATAATTATCAAACGTGGTTGATAACATCTTCAACAAAATTATTTTATTTTTTATGCATATAGTTTCCAGGTTTAATTTTCAGCAGACGTAGTCAAGCAATACAATCTTTTTTACAGCTCTCAGTGTAATTTAACGAAAGATTAAAAAAAAAACTATAATTCTTGTCATCAAACGCGACTATCAGAAGATATAAAACTCTTGATCTTGCGTTATAACTTTGACGTAACAATACAGATACAATGTTCTAGATTTTTGATAATTGAACCACGTTGAAATTTCAATTCTTACAAGATATACAGTGTATTTTTATAACATATGAGAGTGAATTCTTTTCTCGGCAAAGAAAAAACGTTTTATTAAATACAAATAAGAAATTGATGACTGTTATACAGTCGTGGACCAGATGAAACATATTATTTTATTTTACATATATATACGGCACAACATGTGCCATAGACATACAAGTAAGTAATGAAGAAACACAATAAAATTAGTAAGAACGTTAGAAGTATGTACACAAGAGAAGACAAGTAAAACAAAAAAAATACAAAATTTAAGGTACTACCGAGTAGAAGGAAATAAGAAAAAGTATGATGGTAAACTACCAGTAACATTGTTCATAATATTGTGGAATTAATTACAATCAAATAAATAACATGCGTTCTAAAAGATTGATTTAAACGTGTAGTTAATAAAAAGGTTACAGTAGGCGAAAACAGACAAAAGTCCAAAGATGGCCAAATCGGAAAGAAAAATTTAAATAAATGATGTTAATAACTTTCAAATGAATACTGAGATCGATTAAAAATGCCGGCTTCTTATAAGGTCTCGGTGGCTGAATTGGCAGAAGTGTTACTCCCGGATAGAGCAGAGGTTCCGAGTTCGATTTTCAATCGCGACCGTTATATTTGTTTTGTTTCACATTTACGTTAAGGATCATTGGTATTTTTTCAATTATTAATATAAAAGTATATATTATAAGCAATGACATTACAAACGTATAAGTTTGTAATGATTTTGATTAAAAAAGTAAGTGTTAAAGTATGATACAAATCAAGATACTTAATAAATACAAAGGTAACATGATAGACGTGATGTCAAATCGATTATAAGAATTATCGGATGGACTATTTTGAAAAGCTTGTGTGCTTATGTGAGATTTTTAATTTATGGAAGTTTACAAAAAAAAATAAAAAGTGTGTGAATAATACTTTACAATCTTCTTACCACTCTATCATCCTTCCACCTCCAAGCCATCTACAGCAATACCAACTAGAAGCACTCAACGGCCGAAACTTCAACGAGAGGTAGATACAATGCCATTAAACGCAAAAATCTCTGCACTTTTATGGGTGAATAGGGTATGGTTTAATTAGATTTTCTTATTATTAAAAACTTCGATATAGCCCGGAACGTTAGCACGATCGAATCGATTCACTCTTGGGCGAGAATGGAGTCAACGACGAGAAGGTAGAATTTCATGTGAGTTGAGATATTAATATTTGTGGAATAAACAAATTAATACATTTTCATCATCGTACGAATTATTATCGTGATGAAAATTTTAATTTGAAATTAATGTTTTTTTTTTTAAATTGTAAGACGGTTTATACATGAATAGTGAATGGAGGTCAACAGCGCTTTTAGTGAAATATATAATTTGCACGAATATGTGTAGAATGATATGTTGAAGACGCTCCTGAAATACCTAGCACAATAAAATATAAATCAAATATAAAAATAAAAATAAAAAATACTTGATTTAAGTCACAGACGATGTATGCATATGAATGAAGCAAGGTGTGTGTGCCAAACAAAGTTGTGTGGCATTCGATGCGTTCTGACTACCGCTTTGGAGAAGTGGCGTGAGCTTATTATAAATAAAATTAAATGTAAAAAAAATACTTATGTATTTTACTTAAATGTTTGAGTAGGTAGGAACCTATTGAGAAATATATCTGAAGATTCAAATGATACAACGACAAAACAACAACAAAAATTGAGATTACATATTTTGCTTAACTCGTCGTGTGCCAGTGGTGCCTATAGGCACTGGGCCTTCACCATTAACTTATCATTAGTTTCGTCTTATAATCTGTTTTTCGCACATTTAAATAAACCGTAACCGCTAGTCAACAAAATAATCAATACAAGGAGATATTTTGCATTGCGTTAAGTTCGGTACAGGTCAGGTAATGAATATTTGAAGTTTGCTTACGTCAGTACGGCTGAAAAAAATACATTTTCAAAGTGACATTACTATTTGTATTTACAAGAAAACCTCGTGCAATTTTATTTTTATTTGGAAGGAAATTTATTCAGCCACACGAAAATACAATAAAACAAACAAAAAAGTCTTCATGTGACGATTCATGAAGACATGAGGGAGAAAAATTTCAAGTTTTTGAATATAGACAGCTATTCCAGAAAAAACCTTATACTACTAACATACAATTTGAAAAAAATACATAAACACAATATCTGAGAAGATAGCATAATTGTCAAAAACATATTTTTTGTAAAAACACGAGTTTGCTTTTGTAAAATTATAGTCAGAAAGGTATGACAAAAGTTGTATCCGGAATTCCAGTAGTAAAAAATGTTTACCAATTTTACCACTGTTACGTTGCACAATGAAAAACATATATTTATGCATTAGGTAGCTGTAAAGATTAAACAAGTAACAAGTATTCTCGTAGCTTGACTAAACAGAGTGTAGATCAACTTTATTTATACGCTGATTTTTTTGTCGCAGTGACTCGTGATCAAATCTCCGAATATGATGCAATGCAGTACCAGCGGGCACTTGAACATTAATTATAATTTAACACATATCTACGACATGAAAAAATATGACTTGTAAATTACATATTTAAAAATTCTTACCAATTCTTTAAATAGTCGACTCTACGTATATTCGACTGTTCAAATCTTACGAAAGTGAGATGTCCCGTTCCAAATTTTCTTTTTCACTCATTCCACATAAATTACACTGTTCATAACAATAACTTTCTCGTGAAGCACTAATATAATAATAAACTTACAACTATCAAAGTTATCTGCCAACTTCCGGAACTGTAACAAAGTTACCAACTTTAAATTCAATGCACTAAATTATCCGCATTCCCTAGCGGGATCACTTTTTCTTTCACTTAACAATATTCAGTAGTCCTTATCTAATATATCAGTTAGGAGATAGAAATCCAATTGAAGGGATCGCGATTTAATATCGGATTGTTTATTAAACCGTGCGACACAGCCCCACGTCTTAACAGCTCGCCGTTTCGCGACCAACTGACTTCAATTCCTACCTATATTCGAAAAAGCCTCCCAAGTGGTCTCCACCTAACAACATGTCCAAATCAGCCTTTTGCCAAAACTTGCGTGCCAACAAAGAAAGAAAATCATTAACCGATGCCAAAAAAATACACATACCGATGATAATATTTTTCTACTTGAGGGTTTCATTTCATAAGGGAGTGAAAAACCTTCATAGACGATCCACGTGAAACAATGTTCAGGCAGGAAAACAAACCACCCTTGTTGAAAGGGGGAACAAATTATGAACCGTGAAAAAAATAAGAGTGTGTTTGTTTTGAACGATTTTGATAGTGGCTTTGTTTCACTTATCACGTTGGCGTCGGTTTCTTTTATCAGCGTAAAAATTTGCCCGCTCATGCGCAGTAAATTCAATCAACCATACGTCTCGATGCACTGAATTGAAAGGGTACAAAATGGGAAAATGCATCGGTGGAAAACCGATTTCAATAATGCGAATGTTGACGCGTGCTGTATGACACGAATGTCATGATTTAAATTTAATGGAATATTAACGGTATTCGTGTATTGGACAATCCATTTTATACGTGAGGTTTTTTCGTAATTATTTTATTGGAGTGGAAAACATTTTTCGTATTTATTTTATTGGAGTGTAAAACGTTATTCGTAATTATTTTATAGGAGTGGAAAACATTTTTCGTATTTATTTTATTGGAGTTTAAAACGTTATTCGTAATTATTTTATAGGAGTTGGAAAACAGTTTTCGTATTTATTTTATTGGAGTTTAAAACGTTATTCGTAATTATTTTATAGGAGTGGAAAACATTTTTCATTGTTACGTATATAGAAAGAGATTTTTTTTAAATCCTTGGGAATAATATACCAAGAAATGTTTTTTTTGTACTATATTATCTTTTAACAAATGATAAATATATTTTCATTGTTTTATATATTTATGTGTCAATAGCTACGTCATATTGTATTTACGAACTTTTACTTCATAATGTAACCATCAACCTAATTTTGAAACTGTCAATTCGTGGTGGAACACTATTTTCAATGATTTTAGATGGTGGAAAAATAGTGTAATAAAGTTAAAAACTTGGTATTATTAAAATCATTAACCATCAACCGTCTGGAGCCAATAGGACTATGGCACCCCTATTCGGGGTATATTTTGAGGATAAAGGTAGTGGGGAGGAGAAGGAGATGGGGAACAAGAAAGTTGGGTAGTACCTAGTTATTCAGATCTATTCAGATCCAAACACGGCTAAAGCCGAATGAAAACAAACAAAAAAACAGAACTAAATAATAATTATATTTAATTTAATTAATTAATTGAATTATCAAAAAAAAGTTCTCAAATTAAACACAAAAACTATAAATATATATGGTTAAAGCCATTTCAAGAAAGATTTTAATTCCGCATGACGGTTTTTCACTGAAGTATCTACAAATAAATGCAAAAAATCACATTGAAAATATTTATTAATCGTGCATGATAAAACCACCTTCTGAAATTACATTCATGCAGAAATAAGTTAAAAGTCATAAATTTAATTTAAACGCAGCCAAAAGTTGAGAAAGTACAAATAAGATTAAACGAGGGAATTAGAGCGCACAATGAAATATTAATATTATTCCGATCGTTAGCGTTCGTTTTGTTCATTCTTAATATTTCTGCAAGAAATAAATGTCAAATAAAGAAACATAATCACATGTATTATCAGAATACCACGCTTCAATGTTTTATAAAAGTTTAACACTTTTTTAAGAAGTATAATTTAGGAATATTAAATTTAATTTAATTGAATTATACTAAAAAAAAACGGAAAAAGGACATAAGATAGCAAAATGAAACAAAACATGACCAAAATAATGCTTATTACCCAACCATTTGTGAAAAAAGCTATTCAACACGTTCCATATCTTAAGCTGCAAAAATTTTATAAATGATCTTCTCAAATGAGGTTTTGATTAAATCATGCGACATGAATTTTATATCACAATTATTTTTGATGATTTTTTAAATTTGAACAACAACAAAACAAACGGCGTTATTCTATTATTGGAAATATAAGACATCGTTATAGAAACGTTGTATCTGGTAAGATACCAAAGAAATAATATAAACTAGTAATTAATAAAAAATAAAAATAAATTCTTCTACATAAACAGTTTTCTTTAAATATTAAAGATGGCAGCACTTTTGTGTGTAGCTAGCACGTGGATGCTTCCATATAAAATATACAGCAAAAGTTTAACGGTATTAATACTAGGGATGGTTGATATCGGAAATTGGTTGTACCTGTGGTTACAGTTACCGGTGACGAGAAGCGGGGAACAGGTTATTTATTCAGTTATTTTTGGAACCGGTTCCTGGGGCCAGAAAAGTTTCACGAAGAAGATTTTTTTTGTATTCTAAAGTCATGTTTTAACTATTAAGAAAGCAGTCCTGTGATTTTTTTTTTTAATTTCAGGGGGAGAGGTTGCTAGCGATATTTTGGGAACAACAAGCACTGGCACTAGAGATGGTCGATATCAGAATTGGGTGCACCTACAGTTCCAGTTACCGGTTAGCGGTGACCGGCGAAGAACCGGTTATTTATCCAGCTCTTTTTGGAACCGGTTCCTGGTGCCAGAAAAGTTCCACGAAGGAGATTTTTATTTCCAAATCAAAAAGTACTAGCAAATCGACAAAAGTACCCCCCAGAAAAAAAAGTACTGGTCGGTAGAGATTTGGTATCGAAAACTACTAGTAAATCAACAAAAAAATCCTCTCCAAAAAAAAAGCGCTAGTCGGTAGAGATTTGAAATCTAAAAGTACTAGCAAATCGACAAAAGTTCCTCCCCAAAAAAGTACTATCAAATTAACAAACAAAAAATGGTTCCTCGGACAAATGATGCCGATTTTTATTTTCCGAAAAAATGAGCCGATTCCTCACAGAAATAATATCGACGGTTCCAGTGACCGGCTTGGAACCGGTTTCTTTTAACCGGGACAGGAATATCGACCATCTTTATCTTGCACTGTTCGAGGAATTTCTCGCAAAAAAAAACCGCAACCGCACCTCTCTGGCGAAAAGCATCAAATAGATACTGGCCATTTTTTATCAAAAAGAAAGGAATCGGTTCCTCGGAGAAATAATATCGGCGGTTCATGTTAACCGGGACAGGAATATCGACCATCTCTTATTTACACTATCAGATAAATTAGACAAACAAAAGAACAATATTTCTCATTAAGAATTGTAAATCATTGATAAATTATTCAAACCGTGACTGAGTCGTATTTTTTCCCAAAAATCACGATCAAATATAATTTCCGTGAAAAATTTAATATTTATATTGAAACACATAAATAGGTCACATTGAAGAGGGGAGACGGGTGCGGCTACACGGGGCGACAACAAAACCGAAGCATAAAGTGAACGCGAAAAGTAAACGTATTCCCAATATCGACAAACGTGATATTTGACAAATGACTTGTGCCGCCACGTGTGCGGAAAATTGATCTTATCCGGTAAAGGTACCGCCATCCAACTTTCCTACTTGTACGAGTAGCGTGCGCTAACTTGATAAAAACCAAATTGTGAACTTTGAGCTTTTTGAATGCATATGGAGATACTAGAAAGATGTATAATTTTACACCACTAGTTTAGAGGTACCTAAACTTTTTTGTTCCGTAGACCACTTGCCGATTTTGTCTGTTTTGTATAGACCCCCTGCTTTCCCAATATTGATTTTTTTTAGCGTTGGGAAAAACTTCAAAGTTTTGTTAACGCTTCAGGAACTGCTAGTTCTTTGAAATGAACCCTTCGCGGTGAACACTTCAATTGATGTTGAACTCGCCAAAAAAATAGTACTAGTCGGTAGAGATCTCAAATTGAAAAGTGCTAGCAAATCAACAAAAAATCCTCTCCGAAAATAAGCACTAGTCGGTAGAGAATTGAAATCGAAAAGTACTAGCAAATCGACAAAATATCCTCCCCCAAAAATTAACCAACATTTTGGTGACGGCCTGCCTAAATGGAATCCACTCTCGTGGACCCCCATTTACGTCTCATGCACCCCCATTTTTTTGTTTCATTGACGTGGACCCCTTGCAGGTTGGAATCGACTCCTGGGGGTCGATATAGACCACTTTGGGAATGACTGCACTAGTTGTATAATTTTTTAATACCCGTTTTTGCTGAAATTGCATTCCTCTTCTACTGGAATATTGTTTTTTTGAGTGAGCAATTGTTAAAAATTCCTAAGTAATGATAGAAACAACATGGAAGTGACATAAACTGTGAACAATGCGCATTTTTGCAAACGATAGATCTAACTGTTTTCACTGTTGCATGGGCACTGAAAGTTAATTTATTATGCTTTATATGTTAGTTAAATTCAGGTTTGTAGGTAATTTAATTGAATGTAATTTGTAAGCTTTTTATTTTATTTCCAACGCATTTTCCGAGTCAGTGGGAGCGAATTTTTGGAAAACGTTGCCTAACAAGTTATTACGGTGAACTTTTTGATCCTGAATACTTCAATAACGCAGATTTTTGTGATATGTCATCAGAGCAATGCTAGAATTATTTTCCCGTCTATGACTAAGCGTAAAAAATACAGTAATACTCAATATATAGTCGCCGGTCAGGCAAAAAGGCTCTTACACCAGAACACTTGAAAGTCTTCAGCACCTGGTTGGATTTTGAAAAAAAATAACTCAGGTAACTTAATGCTCTCAATGAGTAACCTGAAGCGATAAAAAGCTTAAAAAAGTCACAAACTTGTATCGCTTGAGTCAAACTTTCTCCCAAATGGTAAATATATTTTAATGAAAAAAAATAATGATTTTTATAAGACCACAGATTTTATTTTAATTTGTATGACTAACTGGTTTTATTTTGTTCCTTTGTTATAATTTAAATGTTATTATTTTTACTATTTTTTTTAAATTTGTTTTATGTCGTGTTCTTCTTCTGTGTGTATGAGTATGTATTTATAACCAAATACTACATATTTTCGTTGAATTTTATTTTATACTCTGATAATGCTTAGGCTAAGCGAAACCGATCGGTCGTAAAAAATAAAATAAAGTGTGGTCTTATACAAAGTTATTAAATTTCATTTTCATTAAATATGTCAAGCCACAAAGTAATGGCTTTCTGCGAAAATATGTTTTAGATGGCTGAAAGGCCACAAAAGTCTTCAGAATCAAACGAGAGTCAGAACATTTGACGTAGAAATTTTTTTTATCAAAACTGCATGTTTAACTCATCAAGTGTCGCTTAAGCCCTGTTGCCTTTCCAGCAACGATATGACTATTTTATAAAGCGCCATTTTAAATTAAGTTTTGCTACCGGTAAAGAATCTAATTAAATAAATATGTTTTTATGGATAATATTGATTCTCTAATGATCTTCTGTTGCTAAATGAATATTCTATTACAACTCACAACTTAAGCCTGCCTCATTTATGTCTATGAACCTATTTTATTATGGAGCTTGACAGCTACAAGCTCCCGTATTATTTTTCCTCTTGTCACTATGTAAATACACTTTATTTTAATAGTATAGGTACCTACTTAAACTGAGTTTATGCTGTCATCTATAACCTTTACACATGCGAATCACTCATGTACCTATATAACACTTAAAAAAAAAACAATAAACCTATAAAAACTTTTAACATTTGTTGTGATATAATTTTACGTGCATCATTTTAACATTTTTGTTTGTTCGGTCATCGTATCACTATCGTGTTGTTGCATGCATCGAGTTTCAGTTAGATAAATAAACATTGTTGTTTCTAACTAAATAATTCGTAATATTTTTTATTACGTACACCATACATTTTGTAAACACATTTATTAGAGATATTTACACGCCGATTGTGTGATATATTTTGTTTGTGTTTGATAAATAAAATAAAATACTTTTATTTTTTACCATTTTATATAAATACTAATAAACATCTTAAAAAGTATCAAATTAAAGACATTGTCAATACTTACCTACTTACAAACAATAGCAGGAATATAATGTTAATAAATACGTTAACCGAGGATTACACCACTGTACCACGGAGGTTATTGACAATGAATGTTTTTCTTAATAAACCCATTACAAGTGTTGGATCCAAAGATACTATATAACATTGAATGTGTTTTCAGTTTCAGATGAATTCGGAAAATAGTGGACTGTAAAACGATAAAGTATACAACTTGATGGAGGTGTCCAATTATGGATGTGAAAAGATTATTGAAAATGAAAAAAAATGGCAAACTATTCACTCACCTATGTAGTTGATGTTAGAAGTTCTTGATTCTTCTTACACACAACGAATCACAACAAAACACCACACTTAATTTAATATTACTTAATTCAAATGACGACCAAGCGAGACACCAACGAATGAACACTAAACACGTTTTTTCAAATAACTCAATTGTCAATTATTTTCAAACACAGTGTTGTTGAATAAGGAAATCGAATAGCAAAATGGTGAGATAGGAACTGGATGAAAAACATAAAGGTTAGAACCCAACAAATCATCACATTAAAATCCAACAACAATTAATGTTAATATTTTTCAAAACCTTCCACCGTTGACGAATTTCAAGATCGTCACTATCTCTTTTACTATGCCAATCGGTAATAATATAATAACTTATAGCTCATAAAGTATGCTTTGACTTTCTGACAATGGCGACAAATTCTAATGATCAAAGATAAATGCAATTAGTTTGTTTTCCAAGTACCTACGATCAAACACATGGCTCGAAACAATCAATATTATATTCGATTTACTACGTGTAAGTGAGTATTACAATATCTCAAAAGCTTTACGAGAAAACCAAAATCTGGAAATACCAGAATTTAGATTCGAAAATATTTCGTATATTTTCGAAAAGTGAAGATACTCTTTGTTCAATTGGAAATACTATCTAGTTCTGATTAATAATTATATGAATAAACATACTCAGTGTATTAAGTTTATATATTTTATCTATTCCTTACATTTTTTAAAAGTTTTTTTTATTAGTTGCAAGTACGTACAAAAATTAGATATAATATTATTTGCATGTTTTCTTCTTAATATTAATATTGCGTTCTGTTATCATTATTTTTTGATAATTTGTTTGTTAATTACCATTTGGAGATATTTTTGTTCTCTGACTTTTTGACCCATTCAAGAATTTACTATTTGGGAAGTCAGAATCATGACCCAAAACCTAAAAGTGTCCTAAAATACAAATAAATATTACATATATTTTTTTTTAAACGTCAACTGAGAAGGTGGCTAAGGAATAATGAGAGATTTTACGAGTTTACAGGAAATATACCAACTATTTCAGTTGACGATTTGACTCTTTCAATTCAAATTAACTTTCTCTTTTTCTCTGTTCCTTTGTTATAATTTAAATGTTATTCTTTTGTTTTCTCACTGTTCTCTTATTTTATTTAATATCATCTTCTACCTCTGTATGTATATATAACCGCACACTATTTAATGTTCGTAAAGTTTAATTTTGTACCCTGACGATGCTAACACTAAGCAAAACTGGTTGGTCATAAAAATTAAACTAAAATCTGTGGTCCTGTACAATTTTTTTTAAAATTCCATTGAATAAATATAATGTTTCTGTTCGAAACAATATTTGACTTCACTCGCATTCGAAATAACCGAGAAAGCCAAACACTGAATCTATGTACACAGGGAAATGACAGGGGACGCAAAAAAATACAGCAAAACGAAATATATTCGTGTTAAAAGACCTCAAGGTGATTTATGTTGTTTGTATCTCCCCCCCCCTCCCCTAATTTGCCCGCGGCCACCGGGCAGCTTGGGGCTGAACCAACTAGCCCGACTTGCGACAAGTGGGGTCCGAAATAACACAAGGTTCAACAAAGAGAGTCTTTTCACAGACAAATTAACGGGTTCAAGTTTTCTTTGTACGATGTAAAAACAAACACAAGGTTGAGTGAATAAACAGTTGATTAATTTATTTTTTCAAGAGGTTGCTTGAAATTAAGCCGGCCGAAAAATCTTCATCTGTTTATTTGTTTCTGAAGTATTTTTTCCGGCGTCATGAAATCGGTTCTTTTTTTTTACTTATTTCATATTTATTTTATTTTTGCAAAAACAGTTATACACCAATACATAGCAAAAAAACACAAAAAAATGGTAATCATAATTATACAGAGACAAAGAAAAAAATAAGTTTAAAAACCAAAAAATAGGTTTTAAGAAGAACGTAATATATTTAGAACTTAAAAGCAAGCTAGTTAGTCTTCCCAGGGGCCAGGGCTTAGTCCACCATTGGTAACAAATAATAAAAATATATATACGCCTTTGAGGTTTTGCAATTCATAAGATGATTACAATAATAATACTCCGTTTACAGATAATTCTATAACATATTCTTCCAACAGCCATTTCCATATGATAACGAATCGACTAATAATTTTGCTTACACATTGCACATGCTTCCAAATGAATCCAATTTCGAGTGAATCTTAATTCAGAGATATCAAATAATTAAATAAAATCTAAATACAAAGAGTGTGGAGTGAAGTACATTAATTTTATTTAAATAATTTCTGCTGCTTTGTTAGAGTATTTACTTTTACTAGAGCGAGCTTACCAAAAGCATTGGGAATCTGTGACAAAGACAAAGAGTAATTGTTGATATCGAAATAATTTATTATTGTATAGTTATTATTTAGTGATTTAAAGTTTAATTGGCAGACATCATAAAAATGTATTTTAAATAATAAATCCAAATTTAGAAAAAAAAAACTGTAAATTTATTTTTACACGTCACCGTAACCGTCCAGTTAAACGATGGCTTCAGATGGCGGGAAACAGCTGTCATGAGTAAAAATAATTATGAAGCAAAACATAAAAAAAAACTTCCAATTAGTATAATTTAAAGTGTAGAATTATTTTTGTCTTGCCTTTTTTCGTATTTCCGATAATATAGTTAAATATGAAGTGAAAGGGGTACAAAAAAAATCCGTCAGTTGATCTTATATTCTTATTTTGAATCCGTTAATTTGTACTAGAAAGTTTTAAAAATATTACCCTTAAAAATGTTTTATATTTTATTTGATTCGCTTACTGGCAGCTTAAAACATAAAAGGTGCCAGTTCGAAGATGTCCGATGCAGTTGTAAGTTTTCACCATATTGTTGACTGACTTCAGAGTGGTATATTCTTAGCTTAAGCATAAGTTAAAAAAAGTCGCCGTAGCAGTGTAGAACCGATCTGATCTCAAATAGGTGTGTTAATAAATTTTGTCATATTTTTCGCTCGCACGTTAAACAATATATCAGTTTTATACTTCAGTGCAGAAATAAAATATAATTTGTCAACAAATTTCCTTTGAGCCTCCGAATCTCTTCCAATTACCTTAACCACTTGCCCTTGAACTGATCTCCGATTCGTGGACCAGATGATTTGCGAAACATGTAATAAGAATCCAGCTGTAGGCTTAACTGCCCATAAGGATTCGCTGGCTGAACGAAATAGCTTGGTTGGGGGAGGTTTTATTGTCACTAAGTTTTTTCACCGAATATCCACGATTTAAAAGAGGCATTTCGGCCAGTGTATAAAAAACTCACTTCCCCGTTACGGAGATTTGTTTGTCTATTTCCGGAGTAGGACATTGTTTCGACAAACTTTAAATTAACGTTAGGGAATAGGTCCATCTTTTGACGTTATGAAGAATATTCGAATAAGCTTCATTGTCGAAGGACGTAAAACGTATTTATATAACATTGTTTAAGTAATATTTCTGCTAGTGAATAAGAAATATATGCTTTTCCGTAACGACAGTCCTATAAATAATTTTAGAATTAGGACAATTCACTCATTTAGGATTTTGAAAAAGTTTAAAAACATCATGAAAGAAATCAACTCAAGCGATTGTGTTTTACAAATAATAATAAACACTAAGCCTGAGTAGTACGCCGTGCTACGGGGCAGAGCGTGCAGCGGGGCGTGCGACCGTTGAGCGTTCGCTGCATGTCCTTAGTGAATAGACAGCGTTCGAAGGAAACAGTCGTCATTAAAACTGCCACCATGGCTTATTTAGAAGAAAATTTCATTTCTTAAATTCAATTTATTGTGTAAGGAAGGTCAGAGTAAAATTGTAAAACAAAGAGAAAAAAATAAGAGTTTTCTACGTTATAAGAATAAGAAAAAATTAATTCCTTAAATTCATTAGAAGATTTTCACTATCTGTTCCTTACTACGAAAAATTTAAACAGACCTTTGATGTACTATATTTAAAATGTCGTCGGCATACAAGCAAAAGTGACCAACTGCAAAAACGCCGAAAATGAGAAAACCGACCGAGTGCTATTGAAAAAGCATTATGGTTATAGGAAAAAATTGCCACCTTCATCCGACATTGTAGAAAAAAGTTACACAGATGGTAAAAGTGACTATTTACAAAAACGAGCTTTCTTGTACAAGCAAAACTGACCAATGACAATAGTCAATTTTGCCTGTAGATCCGGGCTTTATAAATGGCAGTTGGTCGATTTTCGCTGTATGCTTTTACACGTGATTCTGAAGTTAGTCGCATTGTCATAGGCTGTTTAGGTTACTTAATTCTGAAATTTGTTATTTCGAACCTTATTAAGTGTCAAGATGAATAGAAAAAATAAATTAATTTGGTTGATTAATATTTCAAAAAATCCACAAGTTTTTTTTTTTAAATATTTGATAACTTTTTATGGTTTTAAATAAACGCTTTTAAATTAGAGGTATGACTTGCTAATTCAATTTCATTTAAACGTACAATTCTATTTGATAATTTTTAGTTATTTTAGGTGCGGAAGTGACTTTGGTGCACTCGGTGTCCCATCAACAATCATTTCAATCATCAGTTTAAATTTTCCACAGATGCAACACGATGGAAAAAACCTACGCTAGTAATGTGGCAACGTAATGTATTGAAGGAAAATAAAAATGCCTCATTGCCTTATTATACAACAAAACAAAATACGTCCTGCAAAAACCAAAAGATGATTGACTGCGGTAGATGCAAATTAAAATGCAATTTATGTTTTTCTGAGGAGCAGATAGTGATTATATGTAAACAATTCACTAGCCTTGAGTTATCAAGGCAAAATGATTTTATAATAAAGTATGTTAATCTAGAAATTCCATTCGTAAAAGTCGGATTCAACCCTATCCATTTCAAAAATGTATGTACTTAATAAAGAAAAATGCATTAATGAAAATAAAATTAATCACGTTTGTGAAATAATATTCAGAAGGATCTTCGGAAATGAATTCAACCTATCTTTTTTATCCTACGAAGGATCAGTGTTTAATGTGCAACGACGCTACTGCCGATGACAAAAATAATCATGACAGTTGACACAGTCAGCACATAAGAAGACGAGATGAGGCCAATGTGGCAAAAGCTGCAGACAAACTTCAACAGGTGCTTAATTTATGTCTACCACTTTTGACCTGCAAAAAGTGCTACAAATTCCGTCTTCAAAGGTCTCTCAAATGTATTGAGTATAGTCGTAAACTGTGCATTAATAATTTCTCAATTTATGAAGCTTTTTGCTACGTTTCGACTGAAATCAATGAGCAACGTGGCAGTTCCGAGATCGGCTCAGCTCTTCAAATGTGGATACAATCCCTCGATGAGACAGTGTCAGAGATATCAATATGCTCAGATACTTGCTCAAAGCAAAACTGCAACCAGTATATTACTTCTCTCTTATTGTATCTGGAGAAGACATCAAACATTCAGGCAATCCAGCATAATTTCATGGAATCTGGACATTCTTACATGGAAGTAGACTCTATGCATAGCGCTATTGAGTCATCTAAAAAGTTTGTAAATTTCTACTGTGTAAATGACTGGATAAATATTTTTTAAACTGCAAGATCGCAAAGAAACGATTAAGAACTTCTTTTTTTTTAAGTTTGAAAGATAAGGTTATAAAAAATCGAACTTTAAATGAAAACAGAGAGAAAGTGTCATGGCTGCGTATGAAATGCACGAGGTACGGGAAAGATCAACCTGGAATCGTTCTGTATAAGTTTAATCACAGTGACGAATTCAAAAAAATATTCGTTATTCGAGGTAAAAATGAAACGAAAAATTGTGTTACCATTCAAAATACATAATTATTATTATTTGGTTTATCAATTTATTATTAAAATTGTATACAAAATATTTAAAACAACCTTTTATTTCAGCTTTGGGTACTAGAAATTTGATACACACAATTGCGTCAACACTTCGAGCGAATGACCATTTACGTAATATGAATGTTTCTCTACAGGCAAAATTGACCAAGTATTTTAAAAATAAATTCACACGATTTGGAGTATTTTTTTTCCAAATTTTCTAATGCACATTTATTCAACAGTGTCAAATCTATTATGAGTAAAATAATTGGTTGATAGAATTGAATATCCGATTTTATAGGCGAAGAATAACACAAAAACTGCTCCCCTGTAAAATTGCGTTTTTGCAGTTGGTCAATTTTGCTTGTATGACGACGATGTGTTCTCCTACCCTAAAAAAAATGTATATATATTAATATAAAAATCAGCTAAAATTTTAAGTTATTATAAAGTGATTGTGTCCTGCGAGGTAAGTATGTTTTTGTATATTTGTACAAACTAGGAATTAATATCAACTAGAAATTAAAATTTGTACAGCGTCCTTGAGGCGATGTTTCAAAAAAAGAGACAAATCCATAAATTTACAAGAATGTCAGTGTCAACCTTTGACTATATTCCATATTTCAGGCTTAGACTGAATTTTGATAATATTTTTTTCAACGATGTGCACTACAAACGCTGTTAAAAAACTGGTTTAAAGCTGGACGCGCATGCCCCGCTAAACGCAAGCAAAAACCCTCTGTCCACCGCTCAAGCGTCCGCCACTCAGGACACTTGCTTGTATGGACATATGTTTGTGGTGCAGGCTGCACGCTCAGCTCCGCTGAACGCTCGACTAGAGCGGGCACTCAGGCCTTACGCTTAGTTTTGACCGCTGTAGTTATAAATTATCCGCATGTTTCAGAACAAACGGTTCATTCTTCAGGATAAAAAGTATACTATAAACAATGTACCCATGAGGAAGGAATCATTGGTTGTGAAACGCTTTAAAAATTCTCACTAAGAACAGTGGTCAAAACCAAGTGTTAATAAATATTAAATATGGCGCCACAAAGTGCTTTTAACAATTATTTAAAAAGTGGTTGAATCATGTTTGAAACTTTCATCAAAAAACTTGTATTATGAAATTATGAGGTAGTGCGAATACACAGAGAAATATGAATACTTGAAATACTCTCAGAATAAAAACGTTAATTGAATTTGCTTTAACCGCATTTAGTGACCTGATCTGAATAACTAGGTACTTCCTCTTCTTCGTTTCTTTCCCCTTTTCACTCTTTTCAGCCTTACAATATACCCAAATCGCGGATATCTTCCTTCTGACTCCATGCGTTTGAAACTCTTGTGCAGTATTCAAATAAAAAAAAATACAAAAACATAACGCACCTAAAATGTTATTACAACTTTTTTCTGTGTATATTACAAAATTATTCATGAAAATCTAATGCCCTTTCTTATACAAGGTTTGCTATCACAAAAGTGATGTTAACCATGCAAGATTCAGCCAGGATAAATATGATAATTTACTTGGTAATTTTCCGCAGTGGCTTGGGGTCGGAGAGATAATGAAGTTTACAATACCTCTTATGATGCATTCGGCATACGGCACTGAACGTTTTGGCATATTGCGCTCCGGTCAGCCAAAGTTGATATTAAAATACTGGTTAAACCTTTGGAACAGAGCATATCATATAAGTTCCACATTTTTCAATCAACTGGCATTTGATCTACAATTTAAATTGAGCAAGCGGCATTACAGATTTGAAATCACCCTTAAATACACATTGATAAAAATGTATATTGAACTAGGTATTGCAGTCAGAGTTGACACAAACACAGTACTGATACAGACGTATCGCTTGCATACAGATTGTTTCAAACTTGCTATTCGAATACAATCAATAAGTAGCACACTGTAACTTTCGAAAACTTGTAAAATCTTTTCAAATGTTCAAATTCAAACAACATACACTTGTCCATTTTCGCTAAAAATGATAAAAGTGAGCGTAAGCAAAACAAAAGTCTGTTTCTCGGTGAGGTTTTACGAGTGCATCACTGTTGGAAGATAATACAAATGCACCAATACACACAATTCTAAGTGTGTTTTGTTTGGTTCGACTCTAATTGGGCAACCTTTACGTAAATGTGATTTTTCTGCTTAATGGTGTACCATAATACTATTCATAACTTTTCGTAAAATAAATTATTCCTGCATTAACACTTCTAATAATTGATTGCAAACGCAGTAACGATATTAATTGGTTTCAACAACGTTACACTATTCACGCGTGAAATATGAAAACGGCATTAACGATTTAACTACAGCGAATGAAAAAAGATTTTTGGAATTTATAAAATACCTTTTTGTTTCCCGTAATGAATGTTTTGAAAAGCCATGTTAACTTTTGATTTATAATACGGATTACTCTACAAATTAGGCAACTCTTTTGTTTGCAACATTAATGTAGCAAATCTCGCTCGGTCTCCGGGTATCATCAAACGATTCGGCGTACACGAAATTTAGCAAACAAATATTGTGACGCGATTTTTGTTTTCGTGAATTCCATTGAAATTTATTTTGAGAATATGTAATTCGGGAGTTTGATACAACCGCATTAATCGTAATATTTATTGTACCAGTGATTATATTTAAGTCAGAACTGTCAGTTGCTTTACTTTTGTTCCGCACAAAATATAATTATTAACAGTAAAAAGTGAACCGTACTTTTTCATAAGTGACTTAACCGTAACAGTGTTTTCCAGTCCACTAAATGTAATAATTTAATTGTGCCCACGAGTGTACTTCAACTGATAAAACGTCAAAATAAAAAAAGCATTTTGTAATTCCAAAATATTTATAAGAACTGTCAGTAGCTTCGCAAAAATATAATTATTAACAGTTAAAAGTGAACCATACTTCTTTATAAGTTACTCAACCGTATCAATGTTTTCTCTTGCACTAAATTAAGTCATTTAACTCTGTCCACGAGGGTAATTCAACTGTGAAAACAAAAAACAAAAAAGTTAATTTGGTATTCCCAATTATTTATTAGAACTGCCATATTATTGACAACAGTGTGACCAACCACAAGTGGCCGCGGTGAGGTCACAGGGCTACCATTTGTCGATAGTACAAATCGAGGACCAATTACAACCGCTCGCGGTGAGTTCATATTTATTTACTTCTTCTATTCACAACTTATCAATGCCAACCGTGCCATCGGAAAGTTACATTTCTTTCGTTATTGAAGAAAAACTCGAATAATTTAACAATATAAACCTATTTTTTTTATCTCTTAAGCCTCACTTCAGTTTTTTCAGGTATACCTTAATGCATGAAAACTGACTTTGCGTGAACCGTTAGTTCAGGAATATTTTGTCCCCTATCGATTTCTCTTTTACTCAAGCTCAATATTTTTCTACTGGAGAACTCTCCTATCGAAGATTGGCTATCGTCAGGGCATATTATTTCTACCTGCAAACTGTGATCTGAAAATTTAGCAGAACTGAAATGGTATCATTTTGATTGTTTAATCATTAGATGCGGACTCTTTTCGTGCGACATCTTCCTATGAATTAATCTTCTTACGGCTTATCAGTTTAGTACCATATACTTGTATTTGTTGCCATTCATGATTATTATTTCTTGTAATATACTTTCATAAATATCACTTTCAGATTTACGATAATTTTATATAGAACCTGTGCATTAGGTATTAATTTAGTATTTTATGGTTGCACTGATTTATAAAGAAGGTTGGCTTAAATAAAGTTTACATTGAGTAAATCTAATAATAAATTCTTAACGTTAACATGCAAACGAATCATTTCATTATATATTCACGGTTTTATGGAATCATTCAAAACCAAAGAAAAAATATCTATGATACATATTCGTGTGTATGTATAATTTGTCATAAAACAGATTTTCATTAATGTCAACTAAAGCCCAATTGTATTTACATAGTAAAGTACTCTATAGTCAAATATTGTCGGCCTTCAGGGTCGAGTGGTAAAACGCTCGACTATGAATCCAAAGGTCACGGGTTCAAACCCGGTATGCGCCAATAACTTTTAATGAATTAATACGTGTCGTAACACATTTCATTTACATAAAATAATATATAGTATATTTGCAGCACGTTCCAGAGTGGTAGATACTCTTAGTATCGCCCTGGTGAAAGACCACCATTCAGAATCGAAACGGGTTTGGGGACAAGATCTGAATAGCCAGGTACATTTCAACCTTTCCTCTTACCCATCTCCTTCCCTCCTCACTATCTTCAGCCTCACAACATACCCCAATCGGGGATGCCATAGTCTCACGGTTCTAGACGGTTGGGAGCAGTTTGGGACTCTTGTGCGGTATTCACTATAAAAAAAACTCGAAATTTTATTTAAATGATTTATTTATTAAAATGATAATATAAAAAAAAAATTTTTTTTTATTTCTAAGGAAATTAAAAATGAACTTTTGCTAGGAAAAAAAAACTTTTTTTAAAATTAAATGTAAGTCTAAAATAAGAGGCTTTCATTGGGTCAATTTTTTTAAGGGAGGAGCCTTCCACTACACGAGGGCTTGAGGCATTCTTGGGGAGTATCTCTGTTTTACAGCGTATATGAGTCGGTTGTGGGAGCTTGTCGCTTCTATGTTTCTGGTACCATCTTATTGTGTAACTAATATTCTGAAGGTTTATTTAGAAATAAATTCAAAGATATTCAAATAGTGAAATCAGTGATCCCATCGGCTTTGGCGGCCATTGACCATAAAAATGGTCAGGGATATTATTATTTCTAATTACTTTTTGAGTTTAAGATACTTTAGAGTCCACTTTTGGTATAATGCCATTCAATTCAGTAAGTTGCCTTTTAGACGCGTCCACAAAGAAGTTCAAAATCTTTTCTTAGAAGCGTCAAATCATTTGCTTTAATATAAGTTTTCTATTGAAGGTATTTTTACAGCTAAAGAAAACCAGTTTTTATTTCTATATTTTCCTCGATGTATGTTTGTATCCTTTAATTCCTTTTATATTTGAAATGGTATTTTTTAAGTTTATCCAACAAACTGTGTATACGAAAATCTTTTCAACTGAGCTAGCAAAAGATAAATAGTTAAATGTATTTGTATTTTCGTAGAAAGCAATTTTTTTGTGGTTTGACATATTTAATGAAAATTAAATAATAACTTTGCATAAGACCACAGATTTTATTTTATTTTTATGAGCAACCGGTTTCGCTTAGCTTAAGCATCATCAGGGTATAAAATAAAACTCAACATAAAATACATAGTTTGTGGTTGTATGTACTCGGACATACAGAGGGAGAACACAATATACAAAATAAAATTAAAAACCGTAAGAAAACAAAAGAATGACATTTAAATTATAACAAAGAAAAAGAGAGAAAGAGACAAATAATATGAAATGAAAGAGGCAAAACTTCAACTGAATAGGTGATAAAAGAATAATGAAAAATTCTATGAGTGTACGGCAAATATACCTAATATTAGACTACTGTACAAATTTAACTGATTATTAAGAATATGAATAGCAAAACCAGTCGGTCATACAAATTTGAATTAAATCTGTGGTCTTATACAAAGCTTTTATTTCATTTTCATTAATTTTATTTGTGATTTACAAAGCATACAAACTTGATAGACGTAAATCCAATTCGCGACAAACTTCGGCAAAATGTTCAGGCTTATAAATTTTTAGTGGGTGGTTGAAAGGGCTGATAATATTAATTATAAAATGAAACCTTCATCCCGTGCCACTAGGATGATGTATATGATGTTTTGAAATAGACACATTTTTGAAATGCGCTTACCAGTGCATTATTTTGGTACAAGTACTTCAAGAAAAAAGTTGTAAAATTACAAAAACACTCCCTTAATAGTTTTAAAGTAAATCTTTGTTCATGTATTATGCTAAGTAATTTTATTAAAGGAAGAAACGTATAACTGAAATAAAAGTCTACAAAATGGAAATAATTGAAATTCTGGGTACTAGCTATGCCCGTATTTAAATAAGAAAGGCTTCGAAGGAAAGTTTCTCTGGAAGTTTCTGCCAGATTAGCGCTAGAAAGTAGCTTCAGCGGGAGACATTTTCGTAACTTAACAACTGTCAAAAGCTTTTTGAATGACTATGAAGGCTTTTTAAGACTGTTCAATAAAAATAAGAAAAATTATAGTCAGTTTAATAATCACGTCGCATTTCTTAGTTTGAGGCCGTTTAAAGTCAAATAAAGTACGGGAAAATGGAAAAGGAAATGTTGAAAGAACTGAATTTTACAGAGCTAGTCACTGAACACATTTAAAGCCATTTACAGCAACGCTTCATTTGTAAATCGTATTACTTATTGAAAGTAAATTTGTATCTCTTCCGTAAAATTCTTACCCTTTTAACAACGAGTATCCGAAAGTTATTACAAATGAAAGTTAGAAAGAAATTAAACTAAAGTGTAAGTAATTATTAACCCTGGCTTTAAAAATGTTCACTTGATGAGCATTTATTTTTGTTTTTTATAGTGAATACCGCACAAGAGACCCAACTACTCCAAGCCGCCTAGAGCCAGTGAGACTATGGCATCCCCAATTGGGGTATATTGTTGTTGTGAGGCTGAAGGTAGTGGGGAGGAGAGTTATATTGGAAAGGTTGGGAAGTACCTGGCTATTCAGATCTGGTTACCAAACAGCTCTAGCCATTTCAAGCAACGTTTCAACTCTGAACGACAGTCTTTCACCGAGGCGATACTTAAAGTATCTACTACTTTGGAACGTGCCTCAAACATACTATATTTTTTTCAATACTAATTAAATGTGTTATACGAGAACAAATATTAATTAAATAAATGTATTTGCGCACGCCGGGTTTCAACCCGCAACCTCTGGATTCGTAGTCGAACGTCTTACCACTCGACCACGTCATCATCGCATTATCGTATGTTACTCTTCTCACCGTTCAACCCGCATTATACAGATACGACAATCAACTATTTTGTATCCATAAAGCACAATAAAAATTCTATCAGATAAATTAAATATGTTTGAAGATAGAATCTTAACTTATGTGTCAGTAAGACAATACAATTAGCGCCTTTCTATTGAATATTTTTGAAGAAAGTATCTTATCTTATGTGTCAGTAAAACAATACAATTAACTCCTTACTATGAAATATTTTTGAAGATAGTATCTTAACCTATGTGTCAGTAAGGCAATACAATTAACTTCTTACTATTAAATATGTCTAAAGATAGTATCCTAACTTATGTGTCAGGAAGGCAATACAATTAGCTACTTTGTATTAAATATGTTTGAAGATAGTATCTTAACTTATGTGTCAGTAAGACAATACATTTATCTCATTTCTATTTTGTTTATTTATCTCAATTTACGCTAATTAAATAATTTCCACATACATCTCAAACCAATCTCACACCTGCTTTTTTCCCATATTTCTCTTTTGTATTAATCTCCTAAACTAAGTAATCCCACCATTCTACACTATTGATTCAGTCTTATTCGTAATTTATAAATTCTATTCCCACTGTTTTTGACCAGATTTCAATAACCAGGTACTTCCCGATCTTCTTCTTCTCCATCTCTTTCCCTTCCCCACTATCTTCAGTCTCACAACATACCCTAATTGAGGATGCCGTAGTCCCACCGGCTACATACGGTTGAGAACAGTTGGGACTCTTGTGTGGTATTCACTATTTTTTTATTTATTTTAAATTAAATTCAATTTCTACTGTTTAACGTTGAAATATTTCAGATAATCTCACAGAAAATTACTACCGAATAAAAGTATTTCAGAAAAGAACTGCTTAAATAACTGAAAAATCTACTAAATAATCCATATTCGAACGTAACTAGAATGTTTTTTGATAAAAAGGTAAGAATAATATAATCTATGCCTACTTATATGTAGGTAGGAAAATGCTTTTGTTGTAGAAGAATACATTTTCAAACCGTGATAAAAATGACTAAATACTTTTGTCAATAATACAGATATTTCCAACAATAATTAAAATGCGTCACAGATATTTTTGATGTGATATTTTGCGAAGTTTCAGTTCTTCACATGCCATAAAAAACAATCTGTTTTTAATTTACCTTATAACCGTATCTTTGGGTTAAGAATCTAATAGAAAAATTGATTTCTTTGCCAAATCTACATGTTGTGACTAATTGTTTTAAGCCTCCCTGTGTTATTATATCTTCGAAGAGTTCACCAAATGGTCAGTGATGCACATTTTGAGGTACGCGGGCGTGGCAACAAGCAAGTTGGGTACGAGGGTAACCCCAGGATTCTGTTGACGTAATTTAAAAAAAAAGTTGTTACTCTTTAAACCATAACAGTCTTATTTTGAGTTTTTATCAAATGATTCCAGGGCACTGCTCATATTTTATGACTGCGGTGAAAATGTATTCGATGATTCTTCTAGCTGGCCCGTAAGCTAAAAAAAATACCTATTTTATAAGAATTAGCCTTTGATCTTCGTGAAACTACTAATATATTTGGAGAAGCGTTCCACATGGTACACTTTGTTGACGAAATTATAAGAAAGAGTTAAATATCATAATATAAAAAATTCCATCATCTGCCCCGAGCCCTTCAGCTGACAAAATTAGTTAAAACGTGTTTTTCCACAGGACTATAGACAGAAAATTTAAGAAAATATATGACTTATCGTCGCTGGAAAGCCAAAAAGAATTAAGCGATTTTTTTGGTAAAAAAAAGTTAAATATGCATTTCTGCATCGACTTTCTGACTTTGCTCTGACTTTCGTTTGATTCTGAAGACTTTCACGGCCCTTCAGGCATCTAAAATAAATTTACCATTTGGGAAAAGGCTTGACTCAAGCGACACAAGTTTGAATTTTTTTAGCTTTTTGTCGCTAACTCAGTGAAAGCATTAAGTTACCGCTGTTAACTTTTTTTTCAAAATCCAACCAGGTACTGAAGACTAAGTAAAACAAAAAAAAATAAAGTGGTCTGGTGTAAACTTCCAGAAATGGCGCTTTACTTTAGCCTTTCCAACGACAATATATCGCTGCTAGTTCAGTACTATAACAACTCTCTTTTTTTGGACTTGTTATAGTATTGAACTAGAACAACGATATACAGTATTCGTTTGCAAAGAGAAGGAAAAAATTATCGATCAATATTCGAAAATAGAACTTGATTTGTATTTGTTTTTTTTTTATTTACCATAAATCCTTTAGCTTTTAATTTTTAGCAAAAGTTTAAATGAATTGATTATTTTTGGTAAAACTTTCATTATCCTGGTTGGAGTTCATCTGTACCCCAAGCTATGATTTTCGTGATTTTTGCGAAGGATACGATGTATTTATGTGTATTATGGTAATAGTTGTGACATCACGTGTCGTAAAAAAACATTTTGACTATTATTACAAAATTGTGTTCGTAATCATAATCGTAATTTATATTTTTTATTATTATTTCCCTTTAATCAATGGTTGGCCCTTTTGTTAAGCCTGTGGCACAATATTTACACCTCTGGTAGGCTAACGGGAATGCGATCTCAGAGATAGGAGACCTAGCAGCCAATCACACAAATAGACTCAATTTTAGTGCAAATTTTAACCTTTCGAGCTATGTCACGGAAGTTGGGCTAATCACATAGATTTATTGAGTACACAGTTATGACGTATGTTTATATTAGATTAAAAATGTGTAGTTGTAAGAATAACATTTTTACTTAAGGCCTCATGTCGCGGGCCAGAGAAAAAATGACAACTGTCTAAACATGTTTTGATGAATTAAAAAAACTTGTAGCGAGGTGAAACGAAGTCAGGGCTAAAGCTGGTGAATCAGAAAAATAATTAAAAAAATAATTGAAATTTCCCTACCAAAAATAGAGAAGGCTGGGAAGAGATCAAAAGACGGAGAAGTATTTTTCAATACAAACATTCTCTTCCCGGTCGCACGCGGCTATTAATATACAAATATTGCGCAAAAAGCCAAAAAGGCAAATATCCCACATCCTTCAACTCGCCTACATCAGCTCTGCCTTCACTTTTCACTTTGACTCATCAATACACATTGACTTATATTTCTTCTCGACCACCACCTTAAAATCCTAAGTCAAAAACATAACCGCAAGCTAGGTTTTTCTTCCACTAGCAAAGGGACTGACGTAATCGAACACTTCGTAGATCGGGATTCGTATCCTTTTTTACAGTTCTTGTGTACCGGACACGTCTGGAAGAATTTTCTATTACAACGACTGTTTTCAGCTCGTTTTGTCATTTTCTTCACGAAGTAGGAGCTAGTTAACTTTGTAACATCCATTAAGCTGTCAAAAGGTATGACAAGACAATTTTTCAGGAGGGTGCAAAATAAAAATAAAAACTGAAAAAAGCGTCGATACATCCGGGTGGAAACTGCTAGTCTAATTTAATGGAGATTTTCCGTTGTTCGTCCAAGGAAGTAATTTAATTTTAAAAAACCTTTGTGCAGAATTAACCCGTCGGAAAGCGTATATTTCACGTCAGAAAATTAATGATCACCGTTTAAAATCCTCCCTGAAACTTAGAACTTAATATCTCTTCTTCCGACTAAAGTCTTTTAACAAGAAACGGCTACAATCTAAGCAACAGACGCTCGACGGAAAATGCGACTTATATGGTGCAGTGTGGCACCGTGTAATGTTGCATTCAGTCACTGAAGAGATAAACCGATAGATGTATGTTTCGGGCGTGTCTGTGTGCCCGAATTAAGCTCAATATTTCCTTACTTCTTGCGAAATTAATCAAACATTTTCAAGTATCAAAATTTTTTCTTGAGTTAGTAATCAATTTATTTAGCCTGCCTAGGGCCTAGGAGCTGAAAGTAAGCTGGCTCTTATGTAAGCTGGCTTTGTCAGTTTTTTTTTTAAATCGGATAAGATAACACGTCTAAGATTTGTCTGTTCAGTGCGTACAGTGTAGAGAGTATTCATCTCAGCGCTCAAGCAGAATATGTCAGATTAATTGAATATGAAGGCCTTTGTGGTTTCAAGTGAGACTTGAGCATTAAGCTCACTTCAAATCACATTCTTTGTATTAGCGTTACTTTGATGCTATTTGAAAGTGGGAAGCAAAAAAGGTTTTTCGTAAAACTTCATTACGAAAAAAAAAAAAAATGTTGTGTTATTTTGTTTTTAATACTCGAAGAAAACGTATTTGTTAGACTAACAAAAAATATGGTCTTGAACAAATGACTATGTCGTGAAAGCAATTATTAAAGAATATGAAGAAATTTGATACAACATTTTACCTAAATATCCTTTTTAAAATAATCATAGAAAACAATGTATTTCTTTGGATAATAGTAATAGGGACAGCAGAGTTCCGTCATAAATACCTTTTGGAAATAACAAGTATTCTCACGATTTTATCGTCTTTTATTAATTGTAAGAAAAAAACAATATTTTTTATTGATTCATTTAAAATATTAAGACAGTAGAATTATTCAAAAAAAAAATATATTACTGATTTTAATTGTACTGTTGCTGTATGTTTATCAACAAATCCAGTGCTTAAAAAACATGTTATCTACAAAAAAACTATCCCGGTTTCAGATTATTTTAAAATTTTGTCAAACATGTATGTCTCTCAGAAAGTGATAAATCACACAAAGGCTTTGATTTTAGTACTACAACTTGAATTTCAGTAAGTCTTTTTTATCACCACAAAAATGAACACTATTTTTAATAATATTAAGCATCACATCTAGATGTAATAAATCCCCTAAAGTAATTTAAATAGTCTGAAGATGCCCGTTGCACAGAACTAAGTGTGAAGGTTTTAAATCCATTTATAATATATAAGTAAAATAGGTATATTTAAATTTTAACAAGTGCCGAAATATAAAAAAACCTTAAAAATTTGAAACCGTATTTGTAAACTTTTTTTACTGGAGTTTTTTTTTAATACACGACGGAAAAAAACATTATTTCACTTGTTCCCTGGTAACGCCGGCTTGTTTGAGAAGTATTTCAGAAGGATATTATGTTTCACGATTTCTCAGTGCTTTTCCAATTTCGTAACGGTTAACTTTTATTTGAAGGCTCGCACCTGCGGGGGAAGATTAATGACTGAGTGGCGGTTCCCCCTCCCGCGTGTTTTTGAGATTTCTTCATTTTTAAAATAAAAATTGAAAATGGATTTAGTTTACTGAGATATTTGGTACGGTAACAGATGTAAAACCAACAAAATTAATGGAGCTGCCCTAAGTAATACACCGAAAATAAGTTTTAAAGTAATTAACCCAACCATTGAATTGTTTTCAAAATAAGCATTTGTTTTTAAAGGATATTGAAAGAAGGGTGAATGCAGGAAACTCCATTCATGGAGAACTGAACGCTATTGGCGCAAATAAGAAATTGTCCAAAGAAGCGAAGCTAGGAGTCCACAATGGAGTGCTTATACCAAACCCTGATGTACGGCAGTGAGGCATGGAACTGGCAGAGGAAAGATGGAAGTAGACTGAATACTGTGAAAATGAGATCCTTGAGACGTATGTGCGGTAAAACTATGTATGACCGTATTAAAATGTGGATATTCGGAAAAAATGCAAGGCTGATGTGAGCGTAATGAATAGAATCAAGAAAGGGACGCTTAGATGGTTTGGGCATGTAGAATGAATGAACGAAGAAAGAGAAAGACATGGCACGATCAAGTAAATCAAATACTTGAAATGGGTCATGTTAAGAGTCAGAATAACAGAATAGTATGTATGAGACGATGTATGAATATGAATGAAGCAAGGAGCGTGTGCCAAGACAGAGTTATATGGCGGTCCGTCCTCTCTGCCTACTCCTGCAGAGAAACAGCGTGATGGTTAGTTAGTTAGTTTGTAAAGGGTCTAAAGTAATTTACTGAGGCCCTTACGGGATAGGTACCTCTGAGAATGCCCGTGTAAGTCAAATAATAATCAAAAGGGTTGATCATTTTACGTACCTGGGCTCTAACTTAAACAATCTAAATACTCGAACAAATTATCATTCACAATTTCTTTCTCACTGAAAGCATTACAACTTTCTGGGTTGCGAAAACCCGGTTTCAATTTTTCTTTCTCTTATTTTATTTCAATGTTTATACATCAACGTTTATTAATTACTACTAGGAACTACCCGGATTCGCCTAAGTATCAACAATACACTTTATTAATTATTTTCTTTTTAGCGTTTAGAATTTTTTGTAAGGCATTAAATCACCAAAACTAATTGATTTATGAAAATTGGATTGGAAAATTTGGAACAAACAATTTTTTTCATATGGCGTTATGTCTTATTTTTAAACAATTTAATTCATAATGCAATGCACCACACGATATTCGCTTGTTGTTTTGGTGCCATAACTAATTTGACAGTGAAAATAATGCCTTTTGATGACTATTACTCTGAACAATTAAACACTCATTTATTTTTTGTACATAATTCCAAAAAATATTTTCAATATATATATATATGTATTTATTTTATTTTATATCTTAATAAATTGAAAAATCCTAATTTGGTACCTACTTGTGTTTTCTATTTTGAAAATATTCCACAAAAAAAAACCTTTTTCAGTGAAATATGTTATCTGTGGCTTACCTGATTGTTATATCTATAGGCTAACCTAAATACGACATGGCGGGTTCAATGTCTGCTCGAACTAATTTTAAAACGTTAAGCAACAGTCATATAAGTTGGATTTTATCCAAATTATATTATAAACCTTTCCGTCACTAATAAAAACAAAGTGTGCCATGTTCAGCGAAACCGGTCGAGTAATTTTTGAGAAAATCGAGGACAAACATTCATTTTTTTATATAAAAGAAGAAGTAGCTTATAATGTGTATGATAATGTATTTGACAATTTTGATGCACATAAAATGTATTATAGACATACTTAAACAAGTTTAAAAGGCATATCACGTATATCAAGTAAAGAGTAATAAAAGTAACTTCTATGTAATCTGGAACAACGATAAAAAATTAGGATCTGACATTTAAATGTTACCAATTATGTGTATAAAAAATTTAAAGTTAATAACTTGTGTAGATTTGAAATGATTATTTTTTTTATTTTGATAATTTTCATCGTCAGTTCCAATTTTAAAAGTTCACACTCGTCTACAGTCAAAAAATAAAATATTTATTCACGTTTACTAACTGTAACACGTGATAAATCATGGGATGTAACATGACTTGCTAAGAAAAAGTATAAACTTCTTTAATCCAGTGGTCTCAAAATATAGAATAATGATTGCTAAATTACATCATAGGTGGGTACTTTATTAGGGAGGTCGGGATTTGAAAAGATTATTTTTTAAATGTGATAAATTCAATTGATATCGGTCCCAAGTTTTTAAAGTCCACATTTTTACGTATTTTTGTACAAACTCAGAAAGTAAAACATCTAAAATTAATTTAAATATAACGGTGTAGGTACTCTTTTTTTGTTTTGTTAAAATGTCCAATTATGGAAGACTTAGCTAGCTAACAGAAGATTTAACAAGAGATGTCCGGATGGGAACCTGACGCTTTGGATCACTTGGCTACTAACGAATCGATTATCAGTATCCTTCACCATAAAACAAGTCTAGGGAGACCTAGTTAAAAATTGTACTTAAGATATACAAAATAACAGTTTTGTGTATTAGAAATATTCTATTATAATATCATTTTGATGACAAATATGGCAAGGTTGGAGTATATCAAACTGTTTATGGTAAACATAATGGTAAAGTTTTTTATGCTTGTGAGCTGATCATAATTAGATCAAAAGCTGAAACAGGCCGAGAATCAGCGTTTAACAAAGAACAAACGTAAAAAATAAAAGCTGACGCAGATCGTCGGTTTGATGGTCATTAAATGTGATGGAGTTGGAAATAAATACCTTAGTCGTTAAAAGTATTTTTAAGTAAGTTTTATTACTTCAAAGAGAAATTGGTTGGCGTGGCAAAGTTTGTTAATTAGAAGAGTGAATTATAGAGTAGAGGTTTCGAGTTCGAGTCTCGGTCACAACCTTTTTTTTTCTATTTTCATATTCTTTAAAGATTGTTAATATTTTATTTAGTCTGTTAAATTGTTGATGCATCGTCTCAATTACTACCCAACACTCACTAAATTTAAATTACAATGGACTCTCTCATAGATTTTCATAAAATATTGTTCGTACGAAAAAATCGAAATATCTTAAAAATATACATCAAATTAACAACCTTACACCCTTAATGTAAAGTCAGTAGTAGGTCTTTGCATTAGAAAAGCGAGGAAACTTTGGGGGGATATTCTTGGAACTCCCCTCATTAGCGATGGGTTCGGGTAACTTCAAAATCACTCAGATAACTGATCGCTTTGCAATCCGATCGGGATATATCGTTTATATATCAGTTCCACTAATCATCATAAATCTGTGGAAACGCGAGATGGATGTCTTGAATTCAACCAGTAAGCAGACCGCTAACACGGTTTTTTGGTATTCAGAGATCCTTAAAGACGCATAAATTTATATCGACTGTGTTTAGGTCAAAGGCGTTATTCCACACTTTTTGCAAGTAAACTTAGGCCTAGTGGTTCGAATCACTGTCACATTTTACACGATTACAAATCGACGATTCGCGCCATTATAATTTTTTTACCGTTACCACTTCAAATAATTTCCCTCGTTAACCACCGACTCTCAGCCCGTTTCAGCATTTGAAAAAATTATGATCAGGTGTCGAGCACGACCGTTGTGTTATCTCTGAGGCCTAGGTTTCTTTTTAAAAAAATGTGGAATAACCTCTTTGACCTAAACACAATCGATAACTTGAAGATTTTAAAGAAATGATAAAATTACTTTGTATAAGACCACATGTAATATTTTTTTTTTTTTGACAGAACGGTTTCGCTTAGTCTAAGCATCATAAGGGTACAAAATTAAGCTAAACAAAACAAAAAAGTGTGCAGTTATATATACTCGATGCAAAGGGAGAACAAAATATAAAAAAAATAACATAACAATGAGAAAACAGTAGAATAACGATTTTAGTTGCTTTATCAATTACTGAAGTTTTTTTTGTTATTTTTTATTTAATCAATTGTACAAAAATTAACATTTTTACTTAATATTTACAGTAGGTATAATATTAATTCATTTTTTCGTAAGAAGCAATCACATGGTGGTTGGACATTATATTAAATAAAAGAATACTTTGTTTTAAAACTACAGAATTTATTATGATGAAGGCCAACCGGTTTCGCTTGGATCACATATAATAACTAAAGAAAAAATACAGAGTTAACAGGTATATATAGGTACAAAAGTTAATGATAGGGTGAGACAATTCTTGTGAGGCAATTCTTCGTAATATATATTAAGCACTTTCAACTGTTCCCTCCCTCTAATATATATTCTCTCTCTCTTCCTTCTTTGTATTATATACTGTCTCACTCTATCATTAACTGTTGTACCTATATATACCTGTTAACTCTGTATTTTTTTCTTTAGTTATTTTATGTGCCCTGACGAAGCTTGATCCAAGCAAAACCGGTTGGCCTTCATCATAATAAATTCTGTGGTCTTAAAACAAAGTATTCTTTTATTTAATATTAATTCAGTTTATATACAATGTCTAGTTTTTAGTTAATGATAATTACCTCCCTAATTGAGAAAATTCTTGTGCTTATGGAGGGAGTACTATCATAGGTTTCTTGAAATTATTTTTGTATAACTAAAAATTAATATAATACATTTTAGGTTATTTTATTGAAAAGTGTATTTTGAGTTCTTTTTAATATTTCGTCGTTATTTACATCTATTATGTGTTGTAGGAAGTTTGTTGAAAATTTTAATTGCTGAGTAGGAATGTTGATGTGTTTGTATTGAGTTTGGGGTAATTATATGGCCTAATGTTCTTGGTCTGGTGCTCACTGAATCCAAATTACTTTTTTTTTTGTGGATTTGAAGTAATGCATTTTTTAGATATATATATTTTTCAAATCTAAAACTTTGAATTATGTAAATAATTCGTCAGAAGAGTGATCTAATGGCTTTTGTAGGATTATTTGTATTAAGTCTTCTTTGGACTATTTCATGTGGGGCTGAGTTAGTCTTATATGCACCTCTCCAGCCTTGATTGCAGAATTGATTGGGCCAGTGCGTAGTAAGAATTTTAATAGTTTTCAAACAATATTAACGGGAAAAACGTACTTAAATGAAAGAGGTTTACGTGCTGCAATATTAGGAAAGATTTTCAAAAATATATAATAACATATGGTTGATGAAAAACGATAGTATTGAAACCGGGTTAGGTGGTGTAATAGGTAACGCACCATAAAACATACAAAATAATGCAGTACCTACCTAATATTAAGCGCACGAGATATTTATTTTTTAATTCGATTTTAATTTCTCCTACTTTCATCATTATAAGCGGAATTAAAATATCAAACATAAAAGTAGTTAATACAAAAAGAGAGATAGTAAATATAATATAATTTTCACCAAAAGATGTACACTCATAATAAACTTGCGTTTGTGTGTATGGAGGAGTGTTATTGTTTAAATTAATTAAAAACTGTTTTAATAAAAAAATAACAAAAATTAAATATTTATTTTATGTTTTCAGTGTATTTTGAAGTCTTCGACATCGTCATAAAACAATTTTATTTTTTCCGGTAAATTATTTGTGATTTTTTTTCTAGATATTTGCATTTTTGCTGACCCATTGTTTTTTTTACATTTCGCAAGTAGTAACGTGAATTTTTGCCTCGGATTTTTTGTATTTTTGAATGGTGCGGTTTAATTTTTTAAAAAATCTTTATTTATACAAAAATTGCGTGATACAAAATAATTGTATTTAAATTCTTCAAATAAGAGTTCTTGAGTTTATAAAAGTGATTTTTTAAAGATTACTATTTTATAAGTGCCACCCTATCATATTATCCCATGTTGAATTATAGATTGACAGAAAGCAAAATAGGTCGTTCTAGAATTGTTATGAGTAGTGACCATTTGGTGGCAATGATGGAGGACTTAGCTAGCAGAGGATTTTTTCCACTCGGCTATTAACCCTTATCATGGCAAGGTAAAAATATATAATATAAGGTTAAATATAAGATAATAAGCGACATGATTTTTTTAAGCTGACCATAGTTATCAGACGACAAAGAAGAAATTTTCTAAAGATTGTCATTACTAAAAATGTTTTAAAAAGAAAGAAAAGAAAAGAAAAGCGAAGTTGGTGTAACATATATGTTACAATATCAAGATAAAGATTAAGCTGTCTTTGGTATTCCACATTTTTCAAAACGTTAAATTATAAATTCAACACTTCGTGGGCACATATGAAAAATAACAAATCTGTTATTATATTATTTTAAAAATAGCCAAATTTCTAACTGGTCTAGGTGTTATTTGACTAAAGACAAAGGTTAACGACACTGCACAGTGAACAGCGAACATTTTACAGTGTGCAATATTAAGGCTCTAACACTGAGTACAGCGTGAACGTTTAGCCATACTGTTCGAATTTCACATAACCTATTCGCCTTTTGACGTTTGACCCACATTGTCTGCGGTTTCCGCTGCATCTTTCATCTCAGTAAGAGTAGTTCTCCGCGTAGTTGTAACTGTTCCTGGGGGGCATTCATTCCATTCATCCTCACGTGTATTATCGCTATATAATATGATATTAATAGTTGGCTATTTATACAACGTCATTATTATGATTTTTTTTTTAAATGTAGTGAATACCAAACAAGAGACCCAACTGCTCTCAGCCCAGCCTGACTGGAGCCAGTGGGACTATGGCATCGCCAATTGGGGTTAAGTTGTAAGGTTGAGGAAAGTGAAGAAGGGAAGGAGATGAGGAAGAGGGTTGGAAAGTACCTGGCTGTAGTCAGTAAACCATTTTAAGGAACGTTTTGTTTCTGAATGGTGGTCTATTACCAGTACGATACAAGGAGTATCTACTACTTTTGAACGTGCCGCAAATACTGTGTGTAATTTTATATGAATTAAATGTGACGAAACACGTATCAATTAAATGCAATTTATTTTCCCACGCCGGGATTAAAACCCACCACCTCTGAATTCGTAGTCTAGCGTCTTAACCACGGCACCGTTAAGGCAGTCAAAATATTACCACACTGGCGACTAACAAAGCTTTTTAAAATATGGCTAAAATTACCATAAAATTATCGAAATACCTACAATATAGCTTAAATTAACGTTTATTCGTTGATATTTACTACTGTCGTGGGCTGTGTTTTGACTTTTTTGTATAGCATTAGATCAAGAACATGCCGACCGGTGCATGAGATACTATTATTCTGGTGAGTTTAGATGTAAACGAACTAGCTTAGTTTTGCAAATGAGGACAATTCCGTCATTTATGGATATTATTTTCTGAAGAGATGAGTTTGGAGTTTAGGTCTAAACTCTGTCGAGTCTTTAATCATTCTCAGATCATGTGGCAGTTTATTCCTGACCTAACACTCCTTCAGCACGCTCTCCGAACTTAGTGTCTGGTGCTCGCTTTGGTTTCTTCAACCTTCAGATAGCCGATGACGTTGCCAATCTAAGGGTTTACTGTCGCGAATTGGAATTTTCAGTTCCGATTAATAAACCGGAGCCATTCCGCTAATTGACTTAAATACCATCTAGTCAAGCTTGAACTAAATTCTTTCAAAACACTTAAGCCAATGAAGATTCTTATTTCCTTATAATCATTATTATTTTAGTTTTCCGCTAGTTAAAGCACATATAAATAAACGTATTTAACTTTATATGCATTAGATGTGTTGTATTCCAAAGTGATAATTTTTTAGGTTCTTACCTTCATGTTTTTCATACAAGTTCCTACCTACCCAACTATTTCACTATTGGATTTCCCTATTCAACAAAACCGTGTTGAAAACAATTGAGTATCAATCAAAAGATTTTGATGTGAAAAAACCTATTGCTCGGTGGTTTTTTGCTTGTTCGTCGGTTTTATTGTTTTGATCTCCAAATAATATAAAATAAATGTGGTTTTTTGTAAATTTAGTTTTTTGTGAATAAAAAAACTCAAATAAGTGTGGTGTATTCGTTTCCTTAGTAATACTTGTGCAAGAAGACTTTAATAACTTTCAACTTCAACTTCATCGGTGAGTGAATGGTTTTCTATTTTTCTTTCATTCTATAATTGTTCCACAAGCTACAATTAAACACTTTCATCAAAAAGTATAGTTTATAGTTCATGTGAAGCTGAAAACACATTTGGTGTTTTATCACAACTTTGGATCCAACAAGATGGTTCTAGGGCAGTTACCCTATGGACAAAAACCCCTTTGCCTAATATTTGAAAGCGCATATTAATTTTAAATTAATTTCCCTAACATAACGAACAACCTGACCTAACCTGAACTGCGAGAGTTTATGGTCTAGGGGGTAATTGCCCTGTTTGCTCATTTTGTACGTACATAGTGAAAAGCGTTTTTGAAATAATGGGTCCATAGCATGTTGTTAATTTTAAAAATATGCACGTTCTTGGACTTTTCATTACCTAGTCTGGTCGTTGTGAATTTCAAATAGTTAACAGTTAATAATAATAATAATAAATCTTTATTTAAATACAGTTTACAGTAATAACAGCAACATAATAAAAATAAAAGCAGAATAATCATATAAAATACATAGGGTGTATAAAGGTGTAGGTGCATTTATATATTTTAACAAGAGATCTATACATTGTAAATAGTAAATATATATATATTACATAAACATTAGTTAAATAGAAATATAGATCATTATTCGTATTTGCTTAAATACATATAAACATAGTTTTCGTATTTTTGTGTACAGTTATTACTTTTGTTTTCTCGTAATCAACCATAATAATTAACCATCCAACATAAATTTAGTGAGTAAATAAAAAAAAAATTAATAAATAAAATTATCCTCCTTTAAAACGCCTCAAAACAATGTGATATTTCTGTATTTTTTTGAGGTTAAGGACCAAAATAAATACATCAGTTCAAGAATGGTATTTAAGTGAAAGACCACCATTCTTAATCGAAACGTTTCTTGAATGGAAAAGCCGTGTTTAGTGACCAGAACTGAATAGCCAGGTACCTCCTTACCTTCGACTTCCCCATCTCCTTTACCTCTCTACTACCTTCATCCTCACAACTTACCCCGATTAAGGATGCCATAGTCTCGCTGACTCCAGACAGTTGGGAATCTGGTGTGGTATTCACATTTAAAAAAAATGATTTCAAAATTATTTTTACTTCTTTGGCATTAACTATGTAATAATTTCTAGACATTTTGTTTTCGAACACTTTTTTTTTCAACGTACATTTGTAACATTTTTTTTTAAATAATCTAATACAACGGAAGCGAATAGTTGAAAATTAAATATCAAATGTGCATTATAAAGAAAAAAATAACCATTGAGTAAAACTAGGTTTGAAAGATGTTCTTTACTGTCAAACAATAAAATAAACTAATAGATTTACTGTATTAATTTTATTATATTTATTTCCAATCCTAATTAGTCAATCAATTAATTTAACCTTTTTACAATGATATCGGACGAACGCTGCATCAATGTCCCCATTAAAACGGAAGTGTATATGTCGATTAAACTGGATCACACCACACCCCGTGCTTACATGTAATATAATCATGCGACCACTAATTTAATTCGTTTTTTAACTATCGTCAGTTTGGATAGGGTTTCAAAGAAAGGGTACATTAGTTTTATCTTCGAACGTCCGCGTTCTTTTTTGGGTATGTACCCTCCATTATTTTATTGGTACAATGGTAAAGTTCAACAAAAATCGAAAGCGGGGAGGGGAGAAAAGGAGCCTCGCGGAGAGGCTGTATAGGACGTGTGGAGATTATCGGAAAAGTTTTACCAGGAGTTCATACACGTTCAGGGGTGGCGGAGCTGTTGCACGAGTATTTAGCACCACTTGGAGAGCTGTTAAACATTTGTAAGCGGCCGTTAACTTTCATTTCTCTAGGCTTGAGCGGCTAAATCCACCTTTGCAACCGTATTTTAGCGGCTCGAATTATAATGGTCTTAGACATTCAAAAACAACTGAAATTATACAATCTTGAAACGCATAATAAAACGGACCTTTGTCTCCCATACTAAGACATAATGCCGGTTAGCAATGTAATGGTAAATGGTACTCCACCAGATGACTCGGAATTATACCATACAATTCTGGATAAGATTCAAAAGCGTAACTTTCACAATTTGGCTCCAGTTTCACAGAGTAGGAAATATAATAAAAGCACAGTACTCGACAATATTTTTAATTTAAATACGCATTTTGGCAAGTATATTAGGATTCATTATATTTGAGTACTTTCATTCAATTTTCTACATTATAAATTAGATTTTGGCCTTATTTGCTAGACGCACCACCATAAATCTTAAATACCGGTAAAGCAGAAATTTTATAGAATGTCCAGTTAAAAACTTGCAAGTAGTGAACTTTGGCATCGTGAAATTTGCACAGATTTATATCGAATTTATAGGTCAACGCTACATTTTAAACTTTAAAAAATCATTGTTATATGTGTATAAATAAAGTGGCTTAAAACAAAATTATTTTTTATATAAATTATAATGTCAAGCTACAAAGTGATTGCTTCCTTCGATAAATTAAAAAAATTCCATGACTCATTTTCATCATACGCCATAGAGCTGAATAAAAGCACCGGTGCTCATATTCTCCATAAAAATAGTCATAGCAACAGATTAAATAATTCAAAAGCACTAGAAACAGAGAAAACCATTTAAATTAACAGTCATATTCTTAATAATCAATTAAATTTGTTCAGTAGTTTGATATTAGGTACATTTCCAGTGAACTCATAAAATTTCTCATCATTCTTTTATCACGTTTTCAGTTGACGTTGTGCCTCCTTCATTTCATATTATCTGTTCTTTTCTTTCTCTCTGTTGCTTTGTTATAATTTAAATGTAATTCTATTGCTATCTCACTGTTCTCTCTTATTCTATTTTATATTGTGCTCTCCCTATGTATGAATATATAAACGCACACTATGTATTTTCTGTTTATTTTAATTTTGTACCCTTATAATGCTTAGGCTAAGTAAAACCGGTCGGTTATAAAAAAAATGAAATCCGTGGTCTTATACAAAGGTATCATTTCATTTTCATCAAATGTGTCAAACCACAGAGTGATTACTTTTTACAAAAATATAAATAAAAATAATTTTCTATTTTTTTTTAAATAGAAGAAGATGTAGAATAACTCTTTTTTGTACAATAAAGTGCTGAATCTCGGGCAAAGTCGGGTAGTAACTCCTTATACTTTCTATGAACTACCATCAATGGAATATTCTTAATAAAAAATACTACTGTTACGCACGTCTGATCCTCAAAGCATCCTGCCTCAAGTATTATTTCCACACTTAATCGCAAATGACGAACATATGACTCCGGGAACTGGCTCCAATACCCATCAGAGGAGATCTCATATCAGTGATTACTCCCAGTTCATCTTCAGTTACAGAGCATAATAATAGTAGAGAGAATAATTCTTGTAATAATGCCCACATGAATCTATTTAAAAGGCCTGAAGAAAGGTACCCGGGCAGGTTAGGGCTGAAGTTAACGCCCGATCAGGGGATGATAGCGACTTTGGGACCATTCCGAAATAAAGGCTAGTCGGGGAGGGGGGACCAAATTGATTTTCAATTATTGGACGTAAAATCTTCCGCCGGAATATTCAGTAATGTTTATTGGCTCACCCTTTTCATGGCAGATTTAGGGCGCATTCTAACTTTTTTATCTGGAATTCGCAATCTACGGTGAGGACCCAGCGAGGAACGAGCAGTTAAATAACCTTGTGAAATATTAAAATTATCACAACTGTTGAAGTTATAATAATTTTTAAACATCTCAATTTTTGATGGTCTTATTATTATAACTATTTAAAAAAATATATATATATATATTTTTTATTGTTATTTTATATCTCATCTTACTTTATTTTCATTGTCCTTTTAGGGTCAAAAATTTATCACCTCGACAAAGTGCCATCAGGTTTCAAATTCATACATACTCTTCCACTATTCTGATTCTTGACATCACTCAAGTATTTGGTTCGCTTGATCGTGCCAGTCTTTTTCGGGCGTCCCCGACTTTTTCTACCATTCACTTTTGCGTCATACATTTTGCAGATTGTAATGTTAAAAAGCTCTCCTTTAGTTTCGTCCTCCTTCCTTAATTTTCATGCAGAGGCGTGCAATCCATAAAAGGCACATAAGCACTGCCTACTCTGCCATACTCGCGTAAAAAATATGTTTAGTATTGGATTAACTAACTAACTAACTAACCATCACGCCGTTTCCCCGCAGGGGTAGGCAGAGAGGACGGACCGCCAGACAACTCTGTCTTGGCACACACTTCTTGCTTCATTTACATTCATACATCGTCTCATACATACTCTTCTGTTATTCTGACTCTTCACACGACCCGATTCAAGTATTTGATTTATTTGATCGTGCCATGTCTTTCTCGGGCGTCCTCGACTTCTTCTTCCATTCACTTTCGCATCATATATTCTTTTCACACTCCTTTCTTCGTTCATTCGCTCTACATGCCCAAACCATCTAAGCGTCCCTTTCTTGATCCTATCTATTACGCTCATATCAGCCTTGCATTCTTTCCGGATATCCACATTTGTAATACGGTCATACATGGTTTTACCGCTCATCCGTCTCAAAGATCTAATTTCCACAGCATTCAGTCTACTTTCATCCTTCCTCTGCCAGTTCCATGCCTCACTGCCATACATCAGGGTTGGTATAAGCACTCCATTGTGGACTGCTAGCTTCGCTTCTTTGGACAATTTCTTATTTGCCCCAACAGCGTTCAGTCCTCCATTAATGGAGTTTCCTGCACCCTTCTTTCAATATCCTTATCAGCCTTTCCGTCTCTTGTAAACATACTTCCTAAATACACAAACTCATCCACTTGCTCCAAGTAGTATTGGATTAATGTATAAATTTAAAAAATAAGAAATTATTGCATAAAAATAAATCTGCGCTTTCGAAAATACGCGTAGTAAATATGCTAATCGCACCGCCCCACCGACCTTCCTACTATAACATATCAAAATCAGTAACCACATATGCTCAAACGCCACCAATGTCAGAGTAGATTATTTTATGTTCACTAGACTACACAAAATATGTATGCTGTGATCTGTTGTCCGTTCAAGTGGCGTGTTAGTTATCTTTGTTATTGTTTAAGGCAGTGCTTTTACTGAACAAACCCTATAGCAATCAGTAATGTTTGTTGGTACCTATCTCTATTATCAATTAATCCCCTGTTCCTACTGCCTACCCTGATCAAAAACTCTGCACGCGACTGATTATATTCATACATACTCCTCTATTAATCGGAATCTTGATATGAGTCAAGTATTTGATTCGCTTGATTGTGCCATGTCTTCCTCGGGCATTCCCGACATATTTTACCGCTTACTTTAGTCTCATGTGGTCTCCAGATCTCAGTTGCATTATACGATTGCGACCGCCGCAATAAAACTGCAACTAAGCTCGCCGGGATAAATAATATTAATGCATGTTAATTATAATTACGAAAACAAAGCCGGGAACCTCGGCGAATATCGCCATTAAACGGGAATAGAATACGATTTGGAGTCAGGCCAACTGGCAAGGGAGTCCGCGTACAGAAATCAGTTCACAGTTAACTCGACTGTTTACGTGCGTGCTTTCATTTTTCTCATATTTAGAGAGCACTTAACCAAAACTATCTAACTAACCATTACGCCGGTTTACGGCAGGGTTAGGCAGAGAAGATGGACCATCATACGAGTCTCTTAGCGCACACTCCTTTGCTTCATTCACATGCATACTTACTCTTCTGTTATTTTGACTTTTTACATGGCCCGATTCAAGTATTTTTCTTTAATCCTAAGTTACATCACATTGTTATGTATAAAGTTTAAATATATATACAGACACGATTATTTTCAACATATTTTTCTAATGACATTTTATGAATTAAAAACTATAGGGGTTACAAACTTTAAACATATAATATACCGAAATCAATGGTTATGGTAAACTTATTTTCTTAATTTTTTTTAAATTTAAGAAAATTGTCTATTGTTGTGATTTCTGGTGTATTCATTTTTTTTTCGATTTGATTCACTTGATCGTGCCATGTCTTCGTCAGACCTCCCTGACTTCTACTTTCATTCACTTTCACGTCATTATTTTTACACTCCTTTCTTCGTTCATCCGCTCTACATGCCCAAACCGTCTAAACGTCCCTTTCTTAATCCTATTCATTATGCTTTCATTAGCCTTGCATTATTTCCGAATGTCTTCATTTTAACACGGCCCTATATTGTTTTACCGCACATATATAATGAGTACTGTGAAATAGTTCAATGTGTACTTGAATATGTCCCTGGGTCAGGTAAAACTAATGTTCTGAAGCATTTTATGTTGAATAAGTAAATTACTTTAATTATAATATTTTATCTCATGTTTTATATTGTAAGTTACCATCTGCATGCTCTTTGGTTGGTTTTTCTGGATAATCACTGTGTCTAATGTGTTTCTAGACTTGTGCATATGTTATGTACTTATATTGATTATGTTTGTAAATGGTCATTGATTGAAAACATATAAATTAATAAATACGACTCCAGAGTCTCATTTCTACACTATTCAGTTCACTTTCATCCTTCCTCTACCAGTTCCACGTCTCACTGCAATTCATTATCGTTGGTATAAGCACTCTACTGTGGACTGTTAAGCTTGCTTCTTTAGATTTTTGTTTTTATTTACGTCAGCAACGTTTAGTCCTCCATTAATGAAGTTTCTTGCATTCACCCTTCTTTCAATTTCCAACAGCATTCAATATTGCTTTTAAATATCAAACGGTAGTATTTAATTTTATTGCATTTTAGAGTACTTAGAAAGTAAGTTGTTTATGTTGAGGGGCGTTAATACAATTGTTAAATTGAGCTTATTGAAGAAGTGTTTTCATTAACAATTTATATCATACAGAATTAACGAAAACCCAAATCGAATAGGGCATCAACTGTCTTGACAAATAAACTAATGGTTAGCATATTCTGATAATGAAACACTATAATATTTTTTAGTATTAATAGAAACATATCTATTGATGGGTTTTTTTTAATTATCTCAACTATCTTTTGTTAAAAAATAGATTTTTTTTTTTTTAAATATGTTCATTTTTATTAAAATATATTATGATAATAGTTTTTTAGGCCTGTCTTATTATAAAAAGTTCACTTAAAATGTTCTGTTGATTAGTCCCTTATGCATATGCAGATTTTGATAAAAGTATCGATTTATTTAAAATAAAATAAACGTGGTTTTTACCACAATGTTACACACATTTTATAAACATGTTATGACAATTACCGTAGTAACATAACTAGGAAAATATGAATGCTAAAAAATAAAATCCAATAAATACACTTTTAACAACAGCTTAGGTATTTAATTGTTTTTAAATATATTGAATCATCGATTTAAAATCTCATAGTTCAAGATATAAATGGAATAGCTGAGTTGACCTTTAGATTTCAGGTAGAAAAAGTTGTACCATTTTTACGACGCCAGAGGTCAATGTTTCAGAGTTTTGAATGAAAATTATTTGACTAATCCGCCATGTTTTTTTCCAAAACAAGCGCTGCTGCCAGCTTTCGTGTATCTATTCCATACTACAATATGCTTCATGTTCACTCCTTTCCTTGAATAGACATTCCACACAGCACTTTAAAAATAACAAAGGGAAACTTCTGAGCCTCTGGTGTGAAGTTAAGCTGAAAAAAAAAGTTTTCGATCTTTTTAAATAATTTTTCGTACGTTATTTTAATGCATTTTGTTGTATTTAATATGTAAAACCTTATTTCAGTTAATTTTACCATCAGAAATTAATATAATAATCTCCAAAGGTTGTGCAAATTAGGTCTAGAGTCTAGAATAAGTAATCGCAAGTTTTCCAAGCGAGAGGCGGGTCAATATAATTTTTGCTTTCACAACAATATCTGCCATTAAATCACCGACTCTGAGAGACGTGATCAATGTTCCCCATCAACGTGGGCCCGAGAGCCGTAAGAACACTAAAAGGTCCAATGTTACCGAACTAATTAATAAATATGATTTGTTATGCCTTGCCTCGATAAATTCTGCCAAAAATGGTTGCCAGAAAGGCTACGGCCAGGGATAGAATATCACATAAGTCCGGACGTGAATTTCGGAGGAAAGTCATAGGAACTACGGCCTCACAGGTCGGGTTGGTTTCGGTTCGTCCTCCATTCGTGGAAGGTTTAGTCTATTATGCCGAAAATTCACGAGTCGTAAAACAAGGGGTAGTTTTATTACTTCCGGATTGATTTTTGATAATGTCGACTGGCAAGATGCGGTGGACAGTGGGCAGTGGATACTGGATACTGTATACTAGACACCCCCGTTACAACCTTTCTCACCTTTACCGAGAGAAAATCCAACCGCAGCTTTCAGGTATTTCATTAATCCTTCGTTGTCTAGGTTTGTCATCTTAAACCATCAGATACATAGTCCCACATAATTGGAACACTGCGATATGTTTATCGCCGGTCTCACTTTGGCAAAGGATTATTTTAAGATATGAAATTATAGCCCACAGTATTGCTTAGTCTCAACTGCCCGGGACTAGTAGAGCCATAGCATCCTTGTTTGTGGAATACCATATACCTTAAAGAGTGGGACAAAATAATTAGAATGAGAGAGGAATGTTGGGAAGAGCCTGGCTAATCATATCCAACCACAAAAGAGATTTTTATTTATTTAAAGAAATTTAAAAAATAAAAATACTTTAAATAAGACCACGGATAATATTTTAATTTTAATGACCGACTGGTTTTGCTAAGCCTAAGCATCATCAGGGTACAACATTAAACTTAAAATAAATAAAGTGTGCGGTTTTAAATACATACAGAGGGAGAACAAAATATAATATAAAATAACAGAACAATGATAAAACAATATAATAGCATTCAAATTCTAACAAAAGGAACAGAGAAAAAGAAACAGATAATTTGAATTGAAAGAGACGACACGTCAACTAAGATGGTGATTAAAGAATGATGTTAAATTTTATGAGTTTTGTAGGATATATATTAAGAATGACACTTATAATTTTAATAGCTTTCTTTATTTGTAGTGCTTTTTAATTATTTAATCTGTTGCCATGATCATTTTTGTAAAAAGTATGAGGACCGGTGCTTTTATTTTGTAGTCTCATACAAAGTTAATTTTTCATTTCTTCAAATATTTCAAGCCACAAAGAACTTTAAAAAGAAAAACGAAAATTGTCGGGCTACGAATAACCTGACAATATAAAAAAAACTTTTAGTAACACTATTATAAGCAAAAAATGTTACTAATGCAATGATGCTTGGGTGGTAACCCAATGCACTTGTCCACTCGGCTACTAACCGGTCAAAGCAGTGGTGATTCTGATTGTTTTTCGATCTTCAAATTACATTAATATATTTAAAACCCATTATTTTTACCCTACTGAGATTAAAGTTTGGCAATTCAAACAATCATATTCCAAAATTTAAACATATATTATGTAAACTGTGTTTATTGACTATGGTCTAAATAATACCCAAACATTAATGCGTGAGCATCAATAAACCGATACGTATCTTTGGTCAAATCGATTTAATGAAAGATTCAAATACTAGAGGCTTGTTAATTATTATTTATATCTGCTTCTGAAAACGACGTTGTGTTTTTTGTTAATGTGTCATGCGTAAACCCGCTGTGAATTTATAGAGGTACAAGTACAATGGGGCCGGCAAACAATCTATGCATGACCAATACAGGAAGTAATCGACATACCAAAAAAAAAACCACTTCAACAAATTACGATTGTAATCTAACAATCATTGGATTTCGCATTGTGTTTTAAATTACGCCTTTTGGTGAGTGGTTTTAATTCGGCTATCGTATAAAGTTTACATGAATATTGTGGATCGCGTTGACCAAACGGCGAAAAGGTTCTGTAACGTAAGACCTTTGCGGAAACGCGAGGACTGGGTCGGAAAGGTTGCTTCAACCCCAGCTACTAAATCAGGAAGCATGTATACATGACTTCATTATTAATATTGTATTTCCGGGTGCATTTTGCGGTTAAGAAGTTTCTTGGGGTAATTCTAACATGCGAGAATAGCTAAGAAAAGTTCACTGGTGTATTTAATCAATGAAGCATTTGTTGGTATGATAATACAGACTTAATTTGTCGATTCATTTTTTTCAATAGTAAAAAAATCGAAGAACACACAAAAACGTGACTAACCTTTCCAGTTGTCAAAAACAAACCACTAATCCAAAATGGCTGATAATGCTAACATATGATAAATATATGTGTACCAACATAACAACAACAAAAAATCGATAGTAAAATGTACACAGCCCGCGAAAATTCAAAATTCACCTTTTGAACAGGCTCTTAAACACCATGAAACCGTAAACTTAAATAATTCAAATGTTATTCCATTGTTTTCTCATTGTTCTATTATTTTATTTTATATTTTGTTTTACCTCTGTATGTATATCTAACCGCACATATTGTTTTTTTGTTTTGTTTAATTTACTTAGTTTTGTACCTTGATGATGCTCAGGCTAAGCGAAACCGGTCGGTCATATAAAAACGAAAAATATCCGCGGTCCCATACAAAGTTATTTTTTTCATTTCTTTAAATATTTAAATATGTCAAACCACAAATTGATTGCTTTCTACGAAAATATTATTTTTTGTTGTTTCTAAACTAGTAAGAGATTACTGTGTCGACCGGTTGGTGGCTGAGTGGAGAACGCGTCGGATTCCCACCCGGGCGTCGTGCGTTCAATTCCTTTGCTGGCTAAGTCCTCCATCATTGCATAAGCAACATCTTCCGCTTTTTATGATGGCAGTAGGAGTTTTTCAAATACTGTCAGGTTATTCGTAACCCGGGAATGTTTGTCTTACTTTAAAAAAAAAACTATTATATATGTCCATTACGATTCAACTTTAGGATATTTAAAAAATAGCAATAAAAGTATAAGCTCAAATAACGGTTTATAGCTGATTTCGTTTTCATTTATAAAATCTGACTATTTAAACAAATGATTCTAATCGAGTATTTTTTTACATTTAAACCAATATTCTTAGGTTCACCCATGGTATACAGCATAGTTGTTGAGCGTTTTATATAGCAAGAAAAACTTACCTCAGCAAATGCAGGTTGCCACCTGTGAAACGCACATGTAAATAACATTGCGTACGCAGATGACATGGTCCTTCGGTCATCAATTATTAAAACCATGAAGAGGCTGCTAAAGATATGTAAAAAAATATGCCTCTGTACACAATACGATCTAAAACTTAACTTAATATGTGTTACTAGTGTTCAAGGCGGGCACAGGCCTTAGAAAAGAATTACCTATAAGCCTAAATAGAACGAAAATAACAGAAAAATCCGAAGTAAATTATCAGGAAATATTATATAATATCTGATTTCAATGATTATGGTAATATTAATTGGTTTATAGAGTACTGTGCATTAGAGGAAACACGCTTGCCTGGAGATTCAACAAACAAATGTAGCCAAGAAGAGAAAACGGTAGCATGCAGCATTTTAATGCCTTCCATACATAGAAGTCTGTATACATAGAAGTTGTGGTCAAACTATTAACAAGCAACAGTAGAAGCAATGAAAGTACAGTCAAATAATTTGTACCGAATGCTTTTCGGGCTGTTCTGGTACTGCAGTGCTTTGGAAATGTTTGCAGAAGGCTGAGTTCCCGGATCCAGAGCCTTAATAAGAAAACGTTTCGCGAACTGCAGAACAAGTATAACCACGAGCGAAAACACTATTGTGATGGCAGCATTGGTAACAACTAAATTAATCGTATTTTTTTTACCGTATTATTAAATAATTACGTTTTGTTGTATTATATTTCGTTACTATATGATATATTTTTTCGTCTTATTTTATAATAGTATCATTATATTGGTTGTATATTTCTATTAACTATATGGAACTCATAGGATTGCCCCACTCTTCTAACTGATCTAAATAAAATAATAAAAATTAATGAATTTTCGTGTATAAGCCAGTAGTCGAAGGTAAATCAAATTTTTAAACCATGAAAATATGAGTGACAAAATATTTTTTTTCAACAAATGGTTTTCTTTTGTTGACGAAATTTCTATTACATACAAATATTTACGCATACTACAAAGAAATTCCAAAGAGAAAAATGTTTATTTCCGTTTCTTTTATTCAATAAAACACCAGTTTCGTGTCAACAAAACTAGCGATCAGCCTTGCCAATTCAACGGTTCCGTTTCATTTCCGGCAAAAATTGCACACTCCCCTTCACTTCCCTTCTCCTAACCCACCTCCCCCTACGCTCCTTCCCATCGAGCGCTACAGCCTTTTAAGTGCAAATTGAAAAGGCAACCAATTAACTCTTCGAAGCTTTTCCCAGTTGAATTTCGGATCGATAAGGAGAAATCTGTAAAAAACACACTCGCAAAAAAATTCAAACGTTTGATAAATTGATTTAAATTCAACATAGAAATGATTCTCCCTTTTGATTTTGGGGTGTGGTTAAAATATCTGGTCAGGACACGTGGAGATGTGTGTGCTTAGTGTTTTGTCTCTTAGGTTGTTATTGGAAAATGCAGAACGGAGGAAATAAGGGATGAATGGTGGGTAGGGTTTAGGGGGTGGTTTGCAATCTCTTCAATTTTCAAATATTGATGATGTTGTTGAAAATGTTTCCAATTCACTACTTTAATGAATTTTCGAAATCTTTATAAAGGCCGTCAATCATTTGTTAATGGTATATTTTAAGAGCACCTGAATTGTAATAATTTCGCATTCAATCAGATCCAATCAAGAATAATAAGAGTGGTTACCGGACTCTTCTAAACAAGATTTTTCGGGATCGCCATCAGTATTCAAAGTGCCATTTCATCGCATAATGTTTTCATTACTAAAAATATAAAACAAGACAAAATTACAAATTTCATTTATTACGTTTTTCTCGTTTATATTTTGAGTTGGTGCTTAGAAAAGACAATATCAAGGCACTGAAAATCTTTTCCCTAAGATTCCGCCTTCTAAGCGGGCGGAGATTATTTTTCAATAAAACTCATTTAATATTTTCGCGGAATCCTAATTAAAAATAAAATATTAATTTGCAATCCCCTCTCAGCTTCTACGAGCCAGTTTCCGAAGCATTTAGTCCGCCATGGAAAAGAGAGAGGCGAAGCGGACTCCCCTTTAAAGGGAGTTCGCCATATTCAAAACCTAAACATTGTACTCGTATACGTCTTTTCCGTATGGTGGTGAGTTCATATTGGAATACTTAGGTTATTTAGCCAGTCAATGGCATTGTAACTCACTTGATTCAGCAGAAACGTGCCACTCGAAGACTGGTGAGAGGCATTCATCTACAATGTGTTCGATGTGTTTGTTTTTGTTCTTCAAATAATATTAAATTAAGTGTTTTTGTTGTGATTTGTTTTGTGTAAAAATAATCAAGAACTTAAACACCAACTTCATCGGTGAGTGAATTGGTTTCCTTACTTCCTTCACTCCATAATCTCTCCACATCCATAATTAGACAGTTCCATCAAGTAGTATAGTTTTATCGTTTTCCAGTACAATATTTTCAAAATTCATCTAAAGATGAAAACACATTTGGTGTTTTGGATCTAACACTCAAATTTCAGAGTCTTTAAGGCTCTATTTTTGCAAAATATAAGTACAGTGACCGTAACTGCAGTAAAAAAATACAGTGACAGTGGGTTAATGAACCCCGAGTCTTCCGAGGGAGAGAGAACACTTGCAGTTTACGTTGTTTATTTTATTTTATTTATTAGCGCACCAATGCGCCTTTACACATTAAATGAACAGAAAAAGTGCATGTGTACAGAGAATAATGACATAAAAGATATACGAGTAGATGTAATAAATACAGTAAAAATGGTAAAATATAATTTTTTTTAAATATGGGTTACAAACAAAAATAAAATACTAATTCCCATATAGTCTCTTGTATATTAGTGACAAATAAATGTATTATTTAATTGTCTCTTAAATTTTGGCAAATTCACTCTGAAAGATGTCAATATTTGAGGTGTATTCGTTTCCGAATGTATGTAAGCGAGTAACGTGTGCATGATTGTTGTAGTTAGTTTCAGAGTTATTGTTGCAGCATAATATAATATATTTTGTCAAGTTACTTGCTGAGGTACTTTGAAATTGATAAGGGCAAGAGTTTACAACAGTCAGATTTGGAGTAAATTATCTTGAACAAAAAAGTTAAGTCAGTTATTTTCCTTTATTTCTAGGGTGCTAATTTTGAGTGTATACTTATTTTTACGACTTTCAAACTATTTACATTATTTGAAAAACGTTTTGCATGTGCTATTCATGAGGAAGACAAGAAGTCGCTGTAGGCAAGTAGTGCTGAAATAACTGTTTTGTTTGTCTCTGATACTTTGCGACTGTAAGGTATGTACTAGCTATTGGCCACTAAAGACCCCCATATTATAAAGGAGTGCGAGATCCAAAAAGAATAAAGAAATGAATTGAACGAATCTAAAAAGGAACGCTTGATCTTTTAGGTATGTTGAGCGGATTAATGGAGAAAGGGGTGTCAAGAGAATATGTGATGTATAAAGAACAAAAGAAGATTTCGAAAAGACTGAGACCATGGGCATCAAGTAATGAGACAAAAGTCATGGTTGTCAAATAAATCGTATTTTTGAGTCGGATCATGTGTAGGTTAATAAGAACAAAGAGGATGACATGTATCAAACGGAATTATGAAGGAAAAGGGAAATGTGCCAATTCAGAGTTGTTTGGCGTCAGATTTTATCTGCCCACTAAAATATTTTTAGTAAGAACAATCCATTAAGTTTTAACAATACATAAATTATGTGAACTAAAGTAAAAAAAAATCTTCAGAAGTAAAAAATCGAAGAACACACAAAAACGTGACTAACCTTTCCAGTTGTCAAAAACAAACCACTAATCCAAAATGGCTGATAATGCTAACATATGATAAACATATGTGTACCAACATAATAAAAAATCGATAATCGAATGTACACAGCCCGTGAAAATTCAAAATTCACCTTTTCTTTTGAACAGCCCGTATATGTTTCATATATTTATTCCATATCTCAGGGAGGGTGGTGTAATCCCATAAGTTTCATATAATACATAGAAAAAATATGTAATCAACATATAATAAGTAACATAGTTAATTAAATTAAATAACACGATAATATAGTAATAAACAATACACATACATGAAATCAAAATTCAGCTTCAAATAATTAATTATTTCAATTAATACGTAAATAATAAAATAACTTCTTGCTTAGTCAGTTATTTAGTTCTGTATGTATGACACCTAACGTTTTCAACGTGAAATTCGATTTCCAAGCTCCCTTGTTTTTACCGTAAGCTATTGTTGCCCAATAATTATTTGCTATGACAGTTAATAAATAAAATCAATATACTTCTAATGACATCACTTTCTAACTAACAACACTTTGACAATTGATTTATCACATTATTTTGTATGTTTTTATCAGCACTGCTGGAGTTTCAAAACGTCGGTTGAATTGAAGCAAATCTCAGAAAAAATCCAACCCTTCCCGGAAGGAGCGCAAGCACTTGGTCTTGTCAATAATGACATTTACATTTTAAAAGCTACCGGAAAAGATAACACCTTTATTTACGGAGCAGAGGCTGCATAGATTGAAGGGTGCTAAAGAATACTCTTCTTTATTTTCTGAAATAAGGGCGAAGTACTTACTTATCTACACGTGGCGATTGGTTGTTTTCGCAAGGGGACAAAATTTCTGATGAATGATTCGGGAATCTATTTATTTCAATTTGTATTTAACGATATTCCATAAATTTTCTGTCTTGAAAATGATTTTCAAAATAATGATTCGGGAAAACCTTCCATTAAAAAAACTACGTAGAATAAAACAATTAACAAACTGGTTACAGCTTTAAAAAAACTTTTTATTTTTTTTTTTCTTTTTTGTAAAAAGAAAGACAAACATTTCCGGGTTGCGGATAACCTGACAATATTTGAAAAACTCCTACTACCATCATAATAAGCGGAACATGTTGATTGTGCCATGATGGAGGACTTAGCTAGCAGAGGAGTTGAACCCACAAAGCCTGGGTGGGAATACGACGCGTTTTCCACTCAGCTACTAACCGGTCGTTTCATTTCGTGGCTTGAAATTTATGTATCTTACTTGATAAAAAAATATGTTCGATCAGTTAGTAGCTAAGTGGACACATATATTTTCTCAGCTGAGTGGACATATGTGTCTGGTTACCACCCAGGCGTCGTAGGTTCAAATTTTCTGCTGGCTAAGTACTCTAAAAATTTCCACTTATTATTGATCTAGGAATTTTTCAAATATTGTCAGGTAATTCATAACTAGGTAATGTTAGACTTTCTTAAAAAAACTACATAAAAGCCGCAAATTATTTTGTTTGTTTTATCACCTAAATATAAAACTATGCAAACTGCATTACACCAAATTTCTGAGAGGGAATGTACTCAATGAAAACTTGTTTCATATTCATTAATATGTTTTTTTTTCTTCTGAGGGCATTATCAAACTGTGTTTGATAATGCCCTCAGAAGGCGAAACAGCTGTCACGCGTAAAAATAATTACCTAGTAGAACTTTTGACTAAAAATTGTTTTTAAAATTTGAAATAATGAAAATTATTGTTCAAATAAAATTAAAGAACCTAAAAATTATAATTAAATTCTTCAAAATAAATATTAAAACCATAAATAAAATACATAAATACTGTAAATAAAAAACATAAATTATTCATATGCATTATTTAGATAAGAATGAATTGAATATATGTTAATTGCTGTTCCTCAATCATCACTCTACTAATTATGGGTATCATTCTCCACTATCCAGAACGTCGAGACTTGTTGACTCAAGCCATGGTCTTGAAATTTTTGATACCAGTCTAAATGATTTTTCTCATTATTTACGACTCTACCAAAACCCTGACTTGACCTTGGATTTGACTTGAATGTTCTTTCTAACGTATATTTTGTCCTATTTTTGTCATTGCTACATTATAATATTATGTACGAGTATGTGGTGTTTTTTCTCTGGTGTTCCTTTTTTTCTATTTCTGTGCTATGTATTTTTTTGGAATTGGACCATAGTCCGTTAGTTTATAAATAAATAAGATTTTTTCTTCACAGGCAGATGAAATCGATAGGAATATGGATACGTACGATCTTTTTGGACGTTTTCTAATATGGGATTTTCTGTACGCTTTATTACGTCGACTCTAATGGATTTGCTGGTAAAATTGTTTAAACAATATAATAAAAGAACTTACGTAAATTTTAGACCAGAAGTAACATAATAATTTTATCAGAATCAACTAATTAATGCTTTATATTTCATTGTCATATTATTTATCATAAAATTCTAATAATGTTAAAATATTAAACGAACCTCTTCTCTATTCAGGAATAACGCACTAACCAGTTTTTATATCGATTTTTTTTTGTTCCGATTGCCAAGTTAGTTGAATTAGAGTAGAGGTACCAAGTCTGAGTCTCGGTCGCAGCCTTTTTACTTGTTTGTTTCTTTCCTACTTTTTCCGTTTCATGTTCTTTGAAGATTATTGATATTGTTTCAATAATAACCCACCTTAATTGGTTATAAAAAACAGACTGGTATATATATATTAAGTGATTATAAGAAAGTTTTCCAAAAATAACAGAATATTAAATCATGTTGTAACAGTACTTCATAAAATGAACGTAAAATCATTGTTATTCACCCCTGATACCCTTAATACCCTTAAATACCGTAGAATAATCAATATATGTATCATTCTGAAGATTAACGTAACAGATTGAAACTGATTTGGTCTTGTGGAAAAAAGTTTAAAATTTAGTTTTATTAATTAAAAAATTGTAAATACATAATATTTATTACATAGTATATAATATATAGTTATATCGGTGATACATAAAGTCAATAATTAAGAAGGACAACGTATTATTTTTTATGTTACATACTTGAATATATTTTTTATAACTCGTTGGGAATAAGATATTATATTTAAAGTATTTTTTTATAATGAAGGTAGGTGCAGGACATCCATGAGTTAGTATAATTTAGGAAGACAGGTATCGTTTAGTTTTTAATAAGAACAACGAAAAGTAAATAAAGGTTTGTACATTATTCTGTCTCAGACACGTTAAATGAAGTGAAATCCTTATAATGTCATTGTATTTCTAGAAGTGTATCTCTAATGAATTTACGAAAACCATTTAACGAATAAAAGCTTAATTGCAAGAAATTCTGTTTTGTAAACACCACATTCGGTTATATAAACCAAAATTAATTATTCCCAATTCTTGCTTACGGAATCATTTTTCTATAAATACAAACTTGTTCCTTGGCAGCGTTTCGGTTTGATTTATACATAGGTAAGTTGGGCAATAAATCAGAGAATTTCACTTATTTTCACACCAAAACGAATCTCGAACCGCCACCCCATTCAGATACGGTCTTCGAGTATTCTTGTTTATTCAGAGTCATTTCCTGTGGAAACTTGTCCCGGAGGGGAGAGGGAGGTTACACTGCCCCTGCCCGGGGCGTCCAGACCACCCCCCCAATCACCGCCCCGAAGCAAGACAGAAAGTTGAGAAGATTCCAGGCGATATGTCGGAGATCGAGAAACTTCCGGAATTTCACGCTTACCTGAAGAATTGCCACGAAATTGTGTCTGAATATTTTCTGTGTCAGCAAAACGGTTAAGATTTATAAGGAATTTTGGGCGGAAATTAGTTTGAGTGCGAATTTTTTTCACCACAATACATTGCTATGTTTACAATCCAGCCCGCTCGAGTTACAACTCGAAGGTACCTTATCTTTTTTTACATTTAAATAGATTTTTCAATGCTGAATAATATTTTTTATAATATAACAGATATTGCGAGCGACAAGTACGTTGACGTAGATATTCTAGATAGAACAAAAAAACTCTGTAGTTTTCATGACTATAGACCAACCTATTTGTTTCTTTAATTATTTTGGTACACGTGCTACAAAGTTTTTGTTCTAGACCTGTTTCACTGGGAGGAGTTCTCGTATCGAGAATAATAAGATGATTTCGATTTTCTATAAATAAACCTATTTCAGACGAAGTTCGTGTGATTTTAGTATTGATTGCTCTTTAAAATTAGTATTTACTGATAATATCAGTTAAACAGTTCTCTTTATATTTTGTAACAGAACTGGAATAATTAATCGGAAGTTTGGTTTTTTGGATTGGTTTGTATAAAATGCCGCCGGGCAACAAGCCCGCCTATAATAAGTATAATAAATATATATAAAAACTATATGTTATGAAGCTTAAATAAATAAGCGAGTTTTTCATTCCCTTTCAGAATACCTAAACTTGAGGATATTTGTTCTGTGCAAACAATTGTGAACGATACATTTATAATATTTGTTTAAATTTTACATTACTGGAGGCAAATTCATAAAATTTAATAATGCCGTAATAATAATTAATATAGAAAAATCTATGTTTAAAATTTTAATTCAAATATGTATTGTTCTGAACATTACTTTATTTGAATAGATAAACCAAATAGTATTGGTTCAGCCTAAGCCTTCATCGGAGTTGTTTAAATATGTCATTTTTTATTATTATAAAATCCAATTACAGTACAACGTAAAACAAAAAAATACATTTTTTACAATTAAACATTTTTAAATTAATAAGTTTTTGGAACATAAGTAAATTAACTGTAAAGAAATCTATAAATATAGATGATTTCTTTAATAGAATTATATCTCTTGTCATGCTATGCTGTGCCAAAACATCTGTCCGACCATAGGGTATACTAAACATGGCATGATTTCTGCTGCGGCAGTATTTCTCAGGCACGAATAAGTAGTAGCATGCCAAGAGGTATGGACAGTCGGTCAAGTGGTTTATAATTTTAAAGCCTATTGTCTATGAGACCAGCATTGCGCCCAGTCTCTAAGCTTTGATAATTTGTCTCCTCGAGTAGTTCCATGTGATGCATGAACATAGGGTATGTTCCGTGTGAACGCATGTACACACACCTGAGGATTTTATGTCACGTTAAATTAAAAAAAAACAGAATTACAGTAAGTATGGAAAAATAGAAGAGAGAAAAGCAATATCAATTTTGGTGGGGGTTATGTTAGAGAGAAGGGATTCAAGTATGTAAGTGTAAGGAGTCAAAAGGAGAACTTTTAAAAACTGGGCTACTCGGTACGTCTAATTGTTTATAAAGTAAATGAATTTTTATTATTTTTAGACCTTCTAAATTTTCAAGTCCTAAACCTACCCCATTTCAATGGAGTACATCTATACCAGAGGAGCGATTTTCCTCTCTCTTTTGTTTTCTAACTTACTGTTATTCTATTTTCAACTTAGTGTATACGAGTTCAAACGTAACTAAACTACGAATAACCAGACAATATTTTAAAAACTTCTATTACCATCATACTAAACGAAAAATGTTGTCTTGTGCAATGATGGATGACTTAGATAGCAGAAGAATTGGACGTAGTTATGCAGAAAGCATCCAACCAACAATTTTACAATATCGAGTTTAACATGCTTTCATATAGATGAATATGAGATTTATATCTGCTGAAAATATCTAAGCTCTAAATGCAATAGGTTTTTGGTAACTATTTTTTTGTATTAACGCACATTGCAGATATTTGACTTTAATTGAAGTTTAAAAACATTGAAATGTAGGAAAACATAGGAAATATATTTTTTTAAATAAACACCTTCAAAGATTATAAATAACCTATTTATAATAATTTCATAAAGAAAAAAAGTACTGATAATCCCTTTACAAATGTAGATTACGCATATCAATGCTTTTGTTTCGTCATATTTTCAAACGCCTTTTTCTCGGTTTCATCTTTTTGGGGTTGGATGCTTTCTGCACAACTAAATCCGTATTGAACTCACGACACCTAGGTGGGAACCCGACACATTTAACTTATAGTTTTTATTTTATTAATATGTGTCATAACACATTTAATTCATATAAAAAAATAATTTTAAAAAGTATATTTGCGGCCAGTTCCAGAGTGGTAGATACTCTTAGTATCGCCCTGGTGAGAGACCACCATTCAGAATCGAAACGTTGCTTGAAATGGCTTTAGCCGTGTTTGGTGACCAGATCTAAATAACCAATCTCCTTCCCCTCCTCACTACCTTCAGCCTCCCAAATACCCCGATTGGGGGTGTCATAGTCCCACTGGCTCTAGACGGTTGGGAGCAGTTGAGACTCTTGTGCAGTATTCATATAAAAAAAAATATTAAAAAAAAACATTTATCAACTAGGCTACTAACCGGTAACTGGTTCGTTTATTCAAATAAGGTAATATTCAAACTATTTTTATTTAAATTACAATTATGTCTAACCACAAAGACTCCTGTTAAAGCTTACACATAAATGTGCTGCTGTCCAATCAAAAGCTGCGTAATATTATTTTGTAGATCGTCTTTGTTTGCCATTTTTTAATATACGGTGTTTATTCAAATTAAAATTGCCAATTCCTGTATGTAAATTTCGATACGGGAGCCTGTTATAATTTTTCACTCTCGGTCCACATTTTCATGAACATCCTTTGAGATTACGTGTTTACCTTAAACACAACCCACATTATTATTAAACCTTAATTACGGCGTGATGGTTTTCGAAAACGAGCCTCCATAATTTTCTTGGCCTTGCGATGACGTACAGACATAATGTTTTACTACAATTATTAGAGAGGGGTGAAATTTGCTTCCCGTGCAAGATATCGCACCTCGTCGCTTCGACATCTGCCCGACTGGGACGATTCGACTTCTCTGAGTTTTCATTAAAAATAATCAAATCTGGATGTTTTTGCAGACGTTAGCGCCCCACGCGGCAATTGATTGAACTACGTATGGCATACGTGTATCGTATTAATACTAGCAGATAACATTGATTAGAACAATTTATACAACGAAATTTTCGCCTCAAGTGTGCTCTACTAGACTAAACTTAATAATAAAGAAATGAAAAAATAACTTTCTATAAGACCATGGATATTATTTTCATTTATGATCGACCGGTTTCGCTTAGCCTAAGCATCATTAGGGTATAAATTTAAAGTTTAAAAAATAGAAAGTGTGCGGTTATATATACATAAAGAGGGAGAACAAAATATAAAATAAAATAACAGAACAATGAGAAAACAATAGAATGACACTTTAAATTATAACTAAGGAACCGATAGAAAGAAACCGATAATATGAATTGAAAGAGACAAAACGTTTACTGAGAAGTTGATTAAATAATAATGCATGTTTTTATGAGTTTACTGGAAATATAGACAAATTTACCTGATTATTAAAAAGATGACTATTCATTTTAATGGCTTTCTTTATTTCAAGTGCTACTTAATTATTTAATCTGTTGCTTTAGTCATTTTTGTGAAGAGTATGAGCAATGGTTTTTTTTTATTTTGTGATCTTTAAAAAGTTTGTTTTTTTTTTAAATTCTTTAAATATGTCAAACCACAAAGTAATTGCTTTCAAATAATCATACAGCTAAAATATTAATATCAGTCCAATTATGCATCATAGAAAATAAGATTTAAATGAGATATTGCTAAAATATGAGACATAACTCGGTAACAGATAAAAAATATGCATATTAAACGGCATCGTTTTAAAATGCAAGAGAAGCAGTAATAGTGTAAAATTATATGAATTTGGAAAATATGGAAATTATTTGATTAAGCGGTTCTACTAATGAATATACAAATCAACTGAACAGCACATATGAACAATAGAATATCTCTGATGATAGCCATCCTTCGATGGGAGAGGGCATTATGGAAAAAAACTTTATAGAAAGAAGGCTTACTTCTTTATACGCGATGTGGTATAAGAACTTCTCAGCTTTTCTCTTCCCCATCTTACTCCCCTTCCATTTTATTCAGCCTTACCTCACCTAACCGTATCATACCTAACTTAACCTAACCTCAAGTGGAACTATGCTAGGGATGTGGCGTGACAAGCAGGTGACTAACCTCCCCTAACCTAATCTCACATAACCTAACTTAACATAACCTAACCTCAAGTGGAACTATGCTAGGGATGGCATGACAAGCAGGGGACTAACCTCACCTAACTTAATCTAACCTTAATCTCACCTAACCTTACTTAATATAACCTAAACTAACATAACCTAACCTCAAGTGGAACTATGCTAGGCACGTGACACAATTTACAAATGACCGTTGGAATCACAGTATCATCGGATGGCGTTCTTTTTCGGGAAAAAGGAGCTGCGGTCGCTCATAGCTTAGATGGGCTGACAATTAAGAAAACCTTTAGACTTTAGAAGGATGAGAGCTTGATAACATGACAAATCTGTAAAAACATGAGGGAAGCTGGACCCCATAAAGCTCTTGAAAAATATAAGGTTTTGATTTTTACCCCTAGTATAACCATTTAGGGCAGATTTCAAATTAATATCTGATCTCGATTCCACCCTTTCCATTAGTGTCTCGTTTTGTGAAATTAGTGGTAACGTCAGCCGTCGGGAGTTCAGGAGACTATGAAGGTTTTGAGGGTTATGTGGGAGGGTGTGGAGGTATATTTATACTCCCGGAGGTAAAGGAAGATCCCCCAAGAGGGAAGGCCGGGGCTTACTTGGGAGAATCCTGAAATTATTCGGGTAATTCATTACGCCATAGTAGGTCCCGAGTATTAAAATACAATTAGCAAAATTGGAATATTAAGGAAATTAAATTATTTTTGTTGTAACAAAATTCTAGGACCTTATGAATCTTGTTTTTGACACAAAACGTTTTACTGCAAACAAGGAGGTATTTCAATCGGATGTTTTCATAATTCATTTGCGAATGAATGATAAGGTGGTTTAATCTTACATCGTATTTTTAATAAAACAATTATGAAATGTCTACAGTCAAATAATATTAAAATTAATTGAAAATATTAAATTTTAATTTTTAATCTCAATTCTAATTAAAATAAAACATCCACTTGGTATAACAATAACTTATTTATTTGTGGAGTTTAACATGAAACTAGTATAACTACCCAGCCTTGCTCGAGAATTTAAAGCTCTGTTTCGATTCGTATTTATAGCTTTTCTGTTTAATTTATAGAACTTCTTTTTTTGTAATTTAAAGTTAATCAAATTTTAAAATGGGTTTGAACGTTGATACAGCTGTCTCGATAAAAACAATAAAATCTATCTGAACTTTATTATAATATTTTTACCATTGAGGTGATATTTCAAAAATTTTGCACCATATAAATTGGCCAAGTATTATATGTTTGGGGTGTTTTCTAATTACGCAACAAAATGGGGTTCTGTCGTAGATTTTCAAATACATACCAAATTTTAAAAGCTCTACAGCTCATGATACAAAAAAGAGTTGATAGCTTAGCGTTAAACATGAAGTTTTAGAGAAAAACAAGTGTGAAAATTTCACGACACTCAACGTTACCGCTTAAGAGATTTCTCTGCTTCAGAAAAAAGATTTTTTTTGAGTTCACGAACCACCAAACCAATATGAACAGTTTATATCTAATAACAAGTAAATATTTTGATGGAGCTTAGTTATTTACGAATCTAGAAAGTTACTCATAATATTTTTTTTTGGTTTTTATTTTATTTTAAACAATAATTATTATTATTTTAAATAACAATTTTTAGTTAAAAGTTCTGCTAGGTAATTATTTTTACAGGTGGCAGCTGTTTCGCCTTCTGAGGGCATTATCCAACTGATAATAACAGTTTGATAATGCCCCCAGAAGGCGAAACAGCTGTCACGCGTAAAAATAATTACCTAGCAGAACTTCTAACTAAAAATTGTTTTGAAAATTTAAAATAATAATAATTATTGTTTAAATAAAATTGAAAAACCTTAAAATTAAAATGGAGTTCTACAAAATAAACTTTAAGACCATAAATAAATAACTCATTATAAATCATAAAATGGCCCCTGTGTTTCCTGCCTCCTACAGCATGGGTTTTTTCAAGATCCAAGTTTACCCCTTATATTCTAAAATTCCTTTACAGACCATCTCCAAGGATACGTATCCTGTGTGGAGTAAATCTCAAAAATATGTATCATAAGTGGTTCGTGGTGAACGTTAAAGTTTAGACACAATGATAGCTTCTACGAAATTTCTAATTCAGAATGATGTAACAAAAACGAGATATTGTATTATATTATTACCCCGTTAAAAATTAGAAATTTATTAGTATTGCCCTCACCGCAGTAGATCTAAGTAACAAGGGACGCCATGAACAATTTAATCCCTTGTTTACCCTATTGCGTTATATTTCTCACCCTCCGTAATATCCCGATTCAACCCTTAGCGTACCACATGTCCGAATCATTTACCGATGGTAAGTTTGGCTTATAATATTATACTATTCGAGAAGTCAAGGATCTTGGTCTTTATTTTATTTTGTAAGATGCCACACATAAGTTACATTGTCTAAAGTCAGTGGAGCTATGGCATTCTTGTTAAGTATTTTAAATATCAACTCTACACAATTCAGGTTTTCCCCGATTTTCCTTGAATCGTTTTAAAGAGATGCATATCGTAGGATACAGGAAACACAAAATTTGACACGTTTTTCTTCGTTGAACTCAAAAGAGAGCCATTAAAATCGTCTAAACGTATATTCTAGAGTGGTAGATACCCTAAGTATCGCCATGGTGAAAAACCACCGTTCAGAATGGAAACATTGCTTGAATTTTCCTCTCTCCAATCTCCTTCCCCTCCTTACTACCTTCAGCCTCAAAACGTACCCATTTGGGAATGCCATAGTCTTACTGGCTCTATACAGTTGGGGCTCGTATGCGGTATTCACTTTATCCTACTCTTGTTCGTATTATCGATACGGTTTTTTTTCTATTGAAAAGGTTATCTGAGAAAGAAATAAATAGAAAATTTCTCTCATTTTTCCTGTGATTGAAATAAATATGTACCTTTGTAAAATATAACAATATAGATTGTTCATTATGGAACCTGTTAACAAACTGCTATAGTAGCAGTTTAACGGAACTTTATTGTAATACATATATATTGTAACTTTTGAAATAAAATAAAATGACAAAAAAAACATTCTCACGTGGCAAATGTTGGGTACACGTTTACCGAACCGTACCGCTTGCTTATCGGTGCCAAATATATTTTTTAATTCTTTTTTATTATTAAATTTTAATATTTAAAAAAAATATTAATTGGTAAAAAAAACAAAATATGTATTTAACATAGTATTACGATCTTCCAAACTAGGAATAAGTCCGAGTTATCATTTTTCCAAAGCACCTTCCGTTGAAATATCAGTGAGCAAACACAGCTCTCCTAATGATTTTAATAATAGCATTTTTTTACTTTATTCCACTATTTTCTACTTTTATTAAAATAGTGGAATAAAGTTAAAAAATTGGTATTATTAAAATCATTAAAATGGAGTTCCACCACGGATTGACGGTTTCAATTAGAAACAGCTCTCCTACCTGATGACGCCTATGTTCCGAAGATTCTTAATTGGAGAAAGTTATTAGGCGGTAGGAAATAAGTGTACGGGAGAAGAAGCTAATTGAAAAATAACTGCCTGTTCAGATCCTGTTATTGAACATTTCTGAAAGAGATTTGTAATGTTGATATCTGAGTATATATCTTTTGATCGCACTATCAACTTTGTCTTTTCATTTTATGAATTATCTTTGCACCAGTTAAAAAAATAGCGTTTTTTATGATAAAAAAATAATATCATCTCCAGAGGCTCCTTTATTTTAAATGCAGATCTCTCTACTGTATCCTCATTTGATATGAAGGAGTTTGTCACGTGCGTCTTACGTATCCTTTTCCTGGGAATATTTCTGAATTTTTTCGGGCTTGGAAATGTCAACATTTTCAAAAGAAATTGAATTTTTATATTGCCACGCGCGGTTTTATTCACGAGGAAACTAACTTCTAAAGCGAGATTCGTTTGACAAAAACAAAATATTTGTAAACCTTCTCAGGTTGAAGTGTCTTGTGTTAGTATTTATAACGTTATTGGTTTTAAAAATTGTATTTGTACGGTAAATAATCGGTTGAAGATTTTGTCGGTTTATTTTTACACCTAGGAAAGTTCCAGCGTAACTCGCTCAAGTGATTTGGTGAGAGCGGTGCAGAGCCGAGAAGAAAAACACTTTTATTACATCAAAGGAAGTTCCCCCGGTACATTAAAAGAAAAACTACCGGGTTAGAAAATTTCCCATAATATATTCAGGTCCTAGAGCCGGAGTATTCTTGACATTCTTTTAGGACCGACTTACTTAACCTAATCTCAAAATATTACAGGCAGGACCCACCCCGTTCCTTATCCGTCAAAGCCTTAACCGAGGATTAGCCGCGATACCAGGAGGGATATCTGGGGAGTCAGTGGTGGGTGGGGGAGGTTCTTATCGGAAGTCTTAAAGGTTATTCCTTTTTTATATTTATGATGAAAGATAGCCCAGACTTAAGGCCTATTGTTGATCCCCGTGTCATGTTTTAAACGAACTTTAATGCATGACTGCACTTAAAAAAATTATGAGAAGAGCTTATCTTCTCATTTTTGAAAGAGAATCTTTTCGAAGATTTTATTCTTCATTTTGCGCATGAAAGGACAACATCATTCATTTGTGATGTTATTTTAAGGACTAGTTTGTGAACATCAAACTCGTGTCATTCAGCTTTATCTTATTTGAAATGTGCCTATATAGACTGTCAGTGCTGTTAAAATAAAAACAGATAGAAATTATCTGTACCAGACAGGCTCAAACTATAAGTAACTGGAGGTTTAAAACACGCTGATAGGTAAATCACGGGTTGATGAATGGATTTGTACCATTTTTATTTTTAATGGCGAGTTTTTTTTGTACGATTTTTATGTTTGATATTTTTTTATGGATAACATTGTACGATTAAAGTGAATTATTTTTTCCGCTGTAACACAAGAAAAGCACGGAGGGTGAAATACAAAAAAAATATTTAAACCACCGTCTAAATATCATTTAATAATTTATTTATTTTTCTTGATTCGGGTCATGTCCAGAGTCCAAATGACAGAATAGTATCTCTAAGATGATGTATGAATGTTAATGAAATAAGGGCTGTGTGCTTATAATAATAATAATAATTGGATCATTTTTATAGAGCGTCATTTTTGTGAAAAATCACCTCTAGGGCGCTGTACAGGTCTTAATTTCTACTTAATGTTAATTCCTAGTTTATATAAATATACAGCAATATACTTAGCTGGTAGGTCACTTCTGGCAGGACACAATAACTATATCACAATAAATTAAAATTTGGCTGATTTTTACGTATATACTCGTGTATATTTATATATTTTTAGGGCATGAGATCAAATTTAAAATATAGTTTTATTGAGGTTTTTTTTTAATTTTTCATAGTGATCGTAGCTAAATTAGAATTGTGTGGCGTTTCACTCAATCTGCCTACCCCTGCAGATAAAATGGCGTTATGGTTAGTTTTTTAAACATTGAACATGATAGTTTAAATTTGTAGGTCACTTCATTTTTTTAAATCTGAACTGAGGAAATACCACCAATCAGAAAAAAAAAACAATTTTCAAAAAGGGGTTGCTATTTTTTTTTAAAAACAAATTATTTTTTTACTCGCTATCTTTACTCGCAAACTATTTCTTACAAAAGCGTTCCACAATTTAAGATCCAACTTAAGTTTAAAACTATAAATCGCAAATGCAGATCTGCTCCCCTAACGTAAATATATATTTCTATCTATTTGCGTGTTTTAAATTCGCTAAAAATACCTTTTAATAAATATCTTAGCCGACTTAATGAATTATAATATATTAACTTTTAGGATTTTCATTATAAAGTTTTAAATTTCTTGAAAAAGTATTTTATTACAAAAATGTAAGTAATAGTGAAATGAAATTGCAAAAAAAAACAAAGTTCTTTTTTTTGTTTAAATACAACAAAGTGTTAAATTTTAATTATTTCAAAGATCAGATGTATAAGACAAGTTCATTTCAGTTCACTTGTTAACATCATCAGTGTGAATAAGTCATTAACTCTATGTTTTTGTTTAATTGAATGCCATGTTGGCCTCGGAGCCAAGGCAGCCATTGATATTATTTTAGGGGATGGTAATCTTCGTAACGAGACGAGGCCACAGCGATGGCAATATCAGTAATTAATTCAGCCCATCAATTCAATAAACCAAACAATATATCTCGCTAATGCCACTGTTAAAGATAAGCGGAACAAATAAAATAACAAATGTAATAATAACCCTCTCCAAGTACGGGAATATTCTCAATTAAAGAGGTTATAATTCAATTTTGAAATTATAAGTGTTACATGAAAAATATTTACTGTGATATACTATATATCAAGCATTATTAAGTAAAAAAAAAATGACAATTATGTACAGTAATTTAAAAAAAAAATATTTAAAATTTTAATATGGTTTTTATTTTTTTGTCTTGAATATCTACTCGTATTCTGAATATACCCTACTCAAGGTTTCAAGTTTTGAATATTCAAGACAATCGTTAACTATATAAATTGGGAGATAGTTCTCTTCAGCCAGTTCATCTCAATTGTGGGCGTCTGCCGTTTCTTTTTCCAACAAATGAATCATCAGATGCTGGTCGTATTCCGACTTGCAGTTTCCTTGAGTTTCTCTTCCGTTATTCGTGTCAGCTGTTCGGCATAGTTCCGTTTGAGTGTTAATATTGTTTGTAATGTTGACTACCTTTGTTTTGCGCGCAAGGAGGTACCGAACGTGATTATTTCCGCGACAATTTCTATGACTACATACTCATGCTTGAGATCACGGATTCAAATCCTCGCGTAGGCAAATATTTTTTATTCATTCAATTTCTGTAATTTTATAATTATTAAATAATATTTACCCAGTATAATAAACGACTGAGTAATGATGATCTCAAAAAATTATAAATTTAATTAAAAAAATACGCTGAAAACTAAAATAAAATATTTTCAACATCATTCTTAATAACTACATAAATAAAATTTCCCCATAAACACAAACACAGCTTTTTTATGAGAATACATCTTTGTAGGGAAAATTTAGATATAAACCAACTAACTAACTAACCATCACACCGTTTCCCCGCAAGGGTAGGCAGAGAGGACGGACCGCCATACAACTCTGTCTTGGCACACACTTCTTGCTTCATTTACATTCATCATACATACTCTTCTGTTTCTTCACACGACCCGATTCAAGTATTTAATTTACTTGATCGTGCCATGTCTTTCTCGGGCGTCCTCGACTTCTTCTTCCATTCACTTTCGCATCATATATTCTTTTCACAATCCTTTCTTCGTTCATTCGCTCTACATGCCCAAACCATCTAAGCGTCCCTTTCTTAATCCTATCCATTACGCTCACATCAGCCTTGCATTCTTTCCGGATATCCACATTTGTAATACGGTCATACATGCCGCACATCCGTCTCAAATATCTCTCACAGCATTCAGTCTACTTTTCATCCTTCCTCTGCCAGTTCCATGCCACACTGCCATACACCAGGGTTGGTATAAGCACTCCATTGTGGACTGCTAGCTTCGCTTCTTTGGACAATTTCTTATTTGCCCCAACAGCGTTCAGTCCTCCATTAATGGAGTTTCCTGCATTCACCCTTCTTTCAATATCCTTATCAGCCTTTCCGTCTCTTGTAAACATACTTCCTAAATACACGAACTCATCCACTTGCTCCAAGTATTCATCATTCACAACTATATTGCACGCTGTTTTCGTACTCTCTCTTTCAAACACCATCACTTTGGACTTACTTACATTCATCATCAACTCATTTTGCATACATACTTGGTTCATCCTAGACACGAGAAACTGTAGATCTTCCATATTGTCAGCAATCAGCACCGCATCATCCGCATACAATAGGCAACATACTTTCACATTGTTCATTTTCGCGCCCAAGCCCACACCTTTCAATTCTTGCATACAATTATCCATGTACAAATTGAACAACCACGGTGACATTACACATAAACTAGTATAACACTCAACAATATAATGTACTATCTCTGTTTTTTGTTGTAGATAAATCTTTGATTTCAAATCGGAAGGTACTCTCAGTATTGCCCCGGTGAAAGACCACCATTCAGAATCGAAGCGTTGCTTAAAATGGTTATATCCATGTTTGGTGACCAGATCTAAATATCCAGGTACTTACCAACTTTCCTCTTATCTATCTCCTTTCCCTCAATGCTATAGATCCACTTGCTCCAGATGGTTGAAAGCAGTTGGGACTCTTGTGCGTTTTTCACATAAAAAAATATTTATTCCTGAAAAATGAAGGCGTACGAAAATTACCGATGTAGAATGAGTCACAACTTTTTTTTATCCACTTATTATTTATTCTCATAAATGATGTTGGTATTATTTAATATGTCAAAAGGTTAACATTTTGATAAGTCTATGATCAAAAACCGGTACACTTAAAAAAGTTTTCTCAATTAAAAATAAAAGGGAGTAACTAATTTAGAGTATTTGCATTCCGTTTTAGAATCAAATATATGCTCAATATTTTTCTAGTAAGAGATCAAATATTAGAATTTAAAAAAAATATTGAAATGACCCTAGCTTTGTATTTAGCCAGGTGCCTACTTAATATTAATCTTATTCACATCACCTCCTCTCCCTATTTCGATGCCTTTCCTTAAAACAATCCGCAAATAAATAAAACTAAATCCATATACTCTGGGCAATTGTGACAAAGAGGAAAAATAATAAAATACTTAAATTAACAAAAGGTTATTTTTTTATCATTTTAAATCTGTGATAATTCCTGTTTGTTACAGGAAGATCTTTATCCTACCACTGCAGAAGGAACATTCAGACATTGCGGTGCATAAATATCCAAAGGTAAATAATTTCAACATATTCAAAATAAAATATTCACATCATCGGTAACAGTTTTACGAGATTGCATTTTCAGAAGCATTACCTGATTCAGATCCCTTTCAGAATTAAAGCATAAAATCTATGAACTAACTTCTAGCGAGTTAACTTGTACATTCAATATACTTACCCGATAATCCATTCAAAGTGATGTGAGAAGTAATTTTACCAAGGGAAGGAATTATTAACTGTTTGCGAGAGCATTGCTTTGCTCTGCATTCCAAATATTATTTGAAGCTGCGCTCAGCATCTAAGATTCATGAATGTTTTCTGTGATACAAACCAGAGGTTACCTTCGTATATTGTTGGCAAGTGGATTGTATCCATTTTTACGAATCAATGAGATTGCGTTCATTTGTTGCTTGTTGTGAGATCAATGCTCGGCGGCTTGATTTAAATTTCATCGGCCGGAGAATTGGATTTAAAACCCATAGCCTCAAGTGGATAAATCGAACGGAGTATCCATTAAACATGATTTAAGTAAGTTACTAAAATGTGTAATTAAAGTTGTGAATTGTTTATCTTCGGAACTTTGATTAGCTCAGTAAATTATTCACCATGTTTCGTATCTTTTTTGCTACGTTACTTTATAAAAATAGTATTATTATCATTTATGTTTAAGTTAATAAAACAAAGTTTACAATTTATTATAAAACAAATATTATTCACAAACAAAATAATCTGAACAGTTATTTTAAAAGTAATAACTTTGGAAGGTGGTATGATGTAAATTTACAAACAGAAATGTTAATATTAACGTGTTAAAGCCCAAAGAGGTATGAAACAATAAATAAAATAGTTTTTTGTATTTGGGTAGTACGTTTGCGAAAGACCGGAAGGCTGATTATGACATTAGCTGAAGGAAGAATGCAAGAAAAATAAAACAATAGAGGATTGAATGCAGCTATCGTTAAAATGAGTCTTTAATAGAAGCGAGATTATCAGTATACAATGAAGTTCTGGTAAAAAATCTTTAAGTATGACAATATGGAATCAAAAAAAGAATAGAAAGAAATTAGGTTTTTTGCTGTAGTAAAGTGATTCCTGAGGGGCATTTTTCCTGCAAAACTATTTAAATGAAATGAAGTGATCCAAAAATGAATACAGTGTAAACAGGACGACCAAGAGGAATGAGATGTTTTGTGCTAGTAGTGCGGATGAATGGAGAAAGGAGTATCAAAAAAATATAAGAAGCAAAATGTTGTGATTATTAGTTACTTATTACTCTGGTCGAAAGTTACTTTTCCATATTCTCTGCTTATTTATGTCGTGGAAAATGATAACGAAAAATAAAATATGTTCGAATCTGGTGCCTTTTATGTATTATTAATAATATTTTACTAATTAACTTATTTTTTCAAAAAAAGAAGTGTTGGATTTCAGAGTGATCATTTATTAGGTTCTTACTTTCATGTTTTTCATCCATTCCTACCTATCCAATTATTTCGCAAAATCGATTTCCGTTTTCAACAACACTGTATTTGAAATAATTGACAGTCAAACAGAAGAGTTTTGATGTGAAAAAACGTGTTGCTCCTTGGTTTTTTGCTTGTTCGTCAGTTTGTTATTTTAATTTCCAAATAATATTAAAATAAATTTGTTTTGTGAATAAGAAGACTAAATCAGTTTGGTGTATTCGTTTTGTTAATAATACAATTGTGTAAGAAGTCTTAAAAAACTTTCCACTTTAACTTCATCGGTGAGTGAATAGTTTTCCATTTTCCCCCATTCCATAATTTTTCCACAAGCTAAAATTGGGCACTTCCATCAAGTTAACAGTTCACTTTTTTCCGAATCCATTTGAAGCTGAAAACACATATCGTGTTTTATCGCAGCTTTGGATCCCTCAAGCGCAATATCATAAAATTTTAAAACAATCAACAATTTCAAGAAAGATCGCTTCAGCAGTTTTTAACATCACTTCTTAAAATTACATATCTGTGGCTCAGTGGCTAACGGTGCCATAATTTCGCCATTCAAATATTAACATTTAAACTGTGAGATAATTGATAGCGCCACAAATCGAGTGTTGAGTTGATACCACGCTGCGCGATACAATGGCTACTGTTCTATTCAATTAAACTTCCATTCTGTATGAGTGGGAACTCTTCAAATCCCTACCTACCTAATAAAGTACTTAAATATATTGTATTTTAGCAGTCATTATTCTATATTTGAAATATGTGTATTAAAGGTCAGCGCCCAAAAATACACACTTTTTGGTTACAAGCAATACTATGAATGATTTATCTGTAAATTTTACATGGGTAGCTAGGAAAATGTCTAAGGTTTCAAGTGAAAATAATTCTTAAACATTAATATTTTTTATTAATGAAACGCACACTGGAATTTTATGTAAAACGTTAAGAAATGCCTTTGCTGGTTTTCAAACTGCACATTTTAGTATGTTTTTCATAGATTTTTCAAGATTACAGCTTGTAAATTTTGTTCACATGAAACCTTATACATATTCCTAATTACGCATAGAAAATGTACAGATACATTATTTGTAGTATTGCTTGTATTAAAATGCTGCAAAGTGACGTTAAGTGCCATTGTCGACTGACGAGGCTTAAAGAAAATACTTTTTTTTTGAAAATTCAAGTTACATCCCGTGATTTTTCACGGGTTAACAAGTCTTAAATATTTTTACTGTTATTTTCTGCATAAAATATACATGGCAAGTTCATTTTCCGTAAATAAGTATCTAATTACGAAGTTGTAAGTTAGGCAACATTTAACATTGCCTTGTATTACTGTAGCATTCCAAATATAAGCCGTAAGCTCATGAGTAGCTTGCAGTTAGACCCTTGTCCTATTAGTTTCATGAAATATGTACTGAACATTGTTCGAGTGCAAGCTTTACCACTATGTATCAAATTAACGTTAGGAAATGGTAAAGGATGGTAAAAATATAGAAGGTATTAGGTGTTGGAGGTAAGATAATTGGAGAAAGGATTAATTAATGTATAATTATTTGTTTTTTTCGGACAATTTGTACAACTCCTCGTTTCGTAAGAAACATCCCCTCAAAGGCAATTAGCTTTTTTTATAGATTTTTTTTCGATATCCTTAAGAATTTGTTATTGTATTTTTATACTTCGAATTGTAATAATAAGTTAACTCTATCCGAAGTTTGATGTTGTGTTGATTTCACTGAAACAAACACTCGCATCACAATAAAAAAAAAACACTTTTAAATTATCAGAATAAGCAAACACTTTGTGGATTGACATGATTAATTAAATAAAACACACGTTGTTTTAATCCACTATATTTTTGTATAGAGTCAACTAGTTTCGATTCTGCTGAATCTTCATCGGGACTTAAAAATATACTCAGTATATAATCAGTATATTTTTAAGTCCCGACGAAGATTCAGCAGAATCGAAACTAGTAGACTTATACAAAAATTAATTGGATTAAAACAGCGTGTGTTTTTATTTAACTAAAAACACTTTTATTCAATAAATGCAACAAGTTAAGCATATATTTATAAAATCAAAAATAAAGCATCGGAGCGTACAAAATATGTTATGCAGATACAAAGCGCATAAAAAACGTGAATGTGGGGAGGTGTTTGTTCAATGTATAGTAGTACATAGAGAATCTCAGGGGAAGTAGGCATATGCAGAGATATATTTTTTGAAGTACTGTATTCGATATCAGTCTTGAAACAGGTATAGAGGACGGAGCCAATTAAATACAATGGAAATTAAATTCCTTGGACGGCTCTATGTATGGTAAAATACAGGTGGTATGAATAAGGTTAAGTAAAGAACGCTTTAATGGCTTACACATCAGCAGCACAGGGTAGATGAAAGGAGTCGTGGAGTAGTGATAATATATTTACAATACGAAGTGCGTGGAAGATCTCAGAAACATCTTCGAAAGATATGAAACGATCAAGTAAATCAAATACTTGTCAGTCGGAAAATAAGATGAGTATTAATCAATGGAGATTTCTCTCCTTTGCCGAGAATATTAAGAAACTACAACACAATTCACAGCACAAACAATGAAGTAGACATTTTTATTGACACGATAAAACAATTTAAAAAAAACTGTCAATCATATCAATCTGATATTGTAATGATACCCTTTAGTTATAGACTGGTTATATGAAGTACCAAGTACCAAATGGCTTATAGACATATCTTCAGTCCAGGTGTCAATAATCCATTTATTCATGTTCTACCTTGTATAATATTATTCATTTGCTTTTGTTTGTTATTCATTTACTTTTGTATTTTTCATAAACTCTTACTTGATTACCTACTGTTGTAATTAAAATAATTATTATTCTAATTAAATAACCACTCATGTATATATGTTTTGGGCATCCTGCCTTTTATATGTACTAAAATAAAAATAAATAAAATAAAAATGTAGATTAAATAATAATAACAGGGGTTGTACAGTGCAATACAATTTAAAACATATTTTTTTGTAAATTTTCCTATTTTTTTTCTTGTAATCTATATCAGAACCTTAATTTGTAATACTTTTGCAAAGATAAATCTGATTTTTTACAGGTTTTAAATAATTAACAATTTGTCGTTTATAAGAAATTTAAAAAATAAATTACTATTAATTATAATGTTATTCATGTTGGATATAAATACAAAAAACCCAAGGACATAATCAACAAACATAGTACAAAGGAAAAAATAATCTACATAAAAAGTAAAAATAATGAATAAATTAAGTAAGGTATAGGGTTAAAATCAATATTAAAGGTGACATTTACTACGAAAAGTAAAGTGAGACGACCAATTATTTTTCATCAAACATATCAGTAGAACCTAATTTTTAATATTAATATTTGATATTCCATAGCTAGCCGTGAGAGACATGATATTAATCACAAATAAAATTGATATATGTAATATGTTTTTCCGGTGCTAATTAGAGGAAATATAATAAGGAAACCTTGCGGCCGAAAGATGTTAAGGCATATTATCCTTTGAGAAAAATATAGAAATTCGCGGGGTAAAAATGGAGGTTGTTTTTACGAATAGGTGAAAACCATCGAATAATACCAGGAAAAATAAAGTTTTTTTCACCAGGAAAATCGGTAGACGCAACGTCAAGCGTTTATTTTTATTTATTATTTTTTTAAACTATTCTAATGATGCGGTGTTTATTACAATATAGAAGATCTACAGTCTTTCGTATCTTGGATGAACGAAGTATGTATGCAGAATGAGTTAATAATGAATGTAAGTAAGTCCAACGTCGTGGGGTTTGAAAGAGAGAGTACAAAAACAGCGTGCAATATAGTTGAAAGTGATGAATACTTGGAGCAAGTGGATGAATCTGTATATTTAGTAAGTAGGTTAACGAGAGACGGAAAGGCTGAAAAGGATATTGAAAGAAGGGTGAATTGCAGGAAACTCAATTAATGGAGGACCGAATGCGTTTGTGCTTAAAAAAGTGTCCAAAGAAGCGATGCTAGCATTCCAAAATGAAGTGCCGAGAACAACCCTAATGTATGGCAGTTGGCCATAGAGCTGACAGAAGAAGGATGAAAATGGACTGAATTCTGTAGAAATTACATTTGTGAGGCATACCTGTGTGCAGTAAAACTATATATTACCGAGAATGTAAGAAACAGACACTTTATTTTTATTTTTTATATGAATACCACACATGAGTCTCAACTGCTCCCAACTGTCTAGAGCCAGTGAGACTATGGCATCCCCAAATAGGGTATGTTATAAGGCTGAAGGTAGTGGGGAGGAGATGGAGATCGGGAAGAGAAAGGTTGGGAAGTACCTGGCTATTTAGATCTGGTCACCAAACTCGGCTAAAGCCATTTCAAGCAATGTTTCGATTCTGAATGATGGTTTTTCACCAGGAGGATACTTGGAGTATCTTATTTACCACTCTGGAACCTACCGCAAATGGTATAAGAAGTCGGGAAAACCCGAAGAAGATATTACCAGAAGTTACCCGAAGCGACAAAATGCTAAAAAAAAAAGTCCCAAAAATGTGTTGCTTTAGTCAAGCCTTCTCCCAAATGGTAAATACATTGTTAATAGCTGCAAGGCCACACAAGTATTCAGAATCAAACAAGAGTCAGAGCTTTCGATGCGGAAAAAAACTGCATATTTAACTGATTTTTGAACAACGTGTCGCTTAAACCCTTTTGCCTTTCCAGCGACGATATGGCATAAGTAATTTGTCTTATGAATAGTGAACAGTGAAGGTTTACATAATTGTAGGAATTTACAAACATGGGTTATAAACAATAATATTATTGTTTTACTCTACGTTGGAAAAAGATTAGAATAAATTCGAATACCAACTGAACATAATTTATGTACCTATACCGTCTTACTTATTAGATTTTCACGCGCCGGTTCAGCGTTGGTTTAGTTACACCGGATGTAGGCCTTTAAATTAGACGCAAAAACTATGGTTATGAGACATGTTTTTCGCTATACCGATCTCACACCACGGGTAACATTTAAACATTGATCATAAGTTAGGGGATAGTCTACAAACTGAATTGGTTTTGCTTTTGTGCTACATAAATCGCCATATTCGAGTTTACAAAACGAATGCTCACCAACCGCATCCGCGTTGCAGACCTAACAACGCTCAGTATTTGCAGGTTTGTAGGTTGGTACGGCCGGCGATAAACCATGAAACAATCATACAGTCATGTAGATTCCTTTGTGCGGGAGGCTTCAGTGTTCATGTTCTGTTCAATCCTACCAACTGAACACTACAGTAATAATACAGCGCGGTTTTAACACACGTACCTGTTTCCACTTGAACCACTGGATTTCAGTACAGGGAGTTGAGAAATTTGCGTTCTATCGCAGCAAATTTATTTTATTAAAAACACTGTTGTTTGATCGATCGTCACATTTGACATCGTCACAAATTGACGATTAGACGGATTTTGAAAATTTTAAGGGTTTTGGTTGCATTTCAAACTGTCCGAGTTTGGTTATTTTTATAACGGCTCTCTTTTATCACAACCTCCATAGTCGAGTGGTAAGATGCTCGACTACAAATCCAAAGATCGTAGGTTGAAACCCGTGGTGCACAAGTAACTTTTGTTTAATTAATATATGTCATAACACATTTTAATTCATATAAAATTATATTTACGGCTCGTTCCAGAGTGGCAGATACTCTAAGTATCTAACTTGCCAATGGTCATGCCGGTGGAGAGGGCACTCTTGCTGTTGAATCAAATCGCCTCGGATATCGACATTTTTGCGTCAGTGAAACTGCATTTAAACAGAAAGCTTTAGTGTTGCTTGCTTAATCTCTTTATATTATTTCGCCATTTTGTTAAGTCATAAAATATTAGAAATTGTGTATCCTTTTCATAACTACTTAACTTTTTTTTCTTTTCTTAGTATATATGTTGTGTACTTTGTTTTTTGTACACCCCATATACATTTTTCTATATATCTTTTAAAACTCCTTGAAATTATATTTTGTAATGTTTTTAAAATGAATAATAAATTGAATTGAATCGAATTAAGTATCGGCCTGGTAAAAGACCACCATTAAGATTTAAAAGTTGCTTGAAATGGCTGAAGCCATATTTAGTGATCAGATCTGAATAGTTAGGTACTTCCCAACCTTCCTCTTCTCCATCTCCTTCCGCTTCCCACTATCTTCAGCCTCACAACAAACCCCATTTGGGGAAGCCATAATCTCACTGTTTCTAGACGATTCAGAGCACTTGGTTCTCTGGTGCAGCATTCACTATAAACTAAAATAAAAATATAAATAAAAACAAATATACTTCAGGACAATATTAAAATTGTCCTGATGATGGAAAGGTACTTCCAAAACCGGTAGACGTAATATTAAATAATAAAGTGGTTATAAACAAAGTATATGTGTTTTTATTTATAAATATGGCAAGCCACAAAGTAAATGCTTTTTACGAATATGAAAAAATAAAAATGACTATCATGCTTAGTGGCTTAATTAACGGCCGAACAAAAAACTCAATTGAACAAATCGCTGTCAGACCTAAAATCGACGGTTAACGGAGACCGTTCAAATGTCAATAAATTCAAAATGACGCTGATTATCGATGTGTGACAATGTCAAATTTAACGCTCGGTCGGACAACTGGCCTTACATTTCCAAGGCACAAATATCCTGATAATATTTGACTTCCTCTTACTATCCTTATTATGAACGAAAATTGTTGTTTGGGCAATGTTGGATAACTATGTTAGCAGAGAATTGAACTTGCTCCGCTTGGATGGAAATCCAATGCTTTTGCCCACCCGACCACTAACTAATCAACAGTCGAGAGTTGGATGAGAATAGAGGAGTATTTGATTTTCATCTGAAATGAACATTTAAATAAGTAAAATAATTTTTTTTATATGTCGACCTCACAGTAAAATGTAATAGCTCAAAACGGAAGGGACTATAGAATAGTGGGAATTGGGGAATGTTTTGGGGAGGATGAAAAAAGAAAAGGGAATTAAAAACGACTCTAAGTAGTACAAAACAATGTGATCACCAAATTTATCTAAAACCATAAATACAACTCTTCTACTTTGATTGGTAGATTTAGGTATTTCTTTTTAATAAATTATATGCTACAATTCAAGAGGCTCGTGAACCTTTTGGACTAATACACATCAGATTGGGGAATCTTCTGAGTGTGTTAAATTAATTTGCGAAGGGAAACGAGATTAAAATGAAGGAAATAATTTGTAGTCTATGGTTATCTGTTTAATTATTACACTATTTCAAGCAAATCTTAAGTTTTTAATGGTAGCTAAACTTATTTTTTTAAAGTGTGAAACACCACACAATAATTTCACTAAAAATGTGTAGGCACACCGCTAAGAGATCCGCTGTAACCTTTTCCTCTTTCTCATAAACAAGGCGTCTCAGTAACAAGAACATAGTGAGACGAAAGCATCTAGGTAGAGGAAGAGGCCGATATAAGAATGCTTGTCCATTCAAATCTGGAAAATAAATATAACGAAAGCCATTTCCACGTAACGTTTTGATTCGGAATGATACCTCATTCTCTTTCGGGTTGTACGAGTATATTGCATTTATTATTCATTTGTGATGAAAGAACTCTTTTCAGTCTATTCCAGTTACCCAGTATTCAGTATAGAAGTGTGCGGTTAGCAACACAATCCCTGAAACCTGGGAATGCTTCCGTTTTTACATCGTAATCGACCGCTGTCTACGGGAAACTTGTGCGCACAATAATGAAGCTACGCCGGACAAAAGACGCAGCCCAGCGCCTACGACAATCTGTACGACACTTTCATTTTACATAAATCCTGTAAAATCTATTTATTAGTATTATCCGAGTTAAATACTCAGGTAAAAATAATCTAAGGGTATCAAAGTTGGGCAACTTGCAGACAATATAAATATAAAAAATACTGATTTTCATAAGAAAATCCAGCAAGTTATTATTTACCTGCGTACTTTACGAAATCATTAAATGAGCACTAGAAGTAAAATTAAATCCCTAAAGAACAAAGATCAAAGATCAAAGATCAAAGATCAAAGATCAAAGATCAAAGATCAAAGATCAAAGATCAAAAGATCAAAGATCAAAGATCAAAGATCAAAGATCAAAGATCAAAGATCAAAGATCAAAGAACAAATAGCAAAGAACAGAGCACAAATAACAAAGAACTTAGGAAAAACAAAGAATAAAGTACAAAGAACAAATAGCAAATAGTAAAGTACAAAGTAGAAAGCACAATTAACAAAAAACTAAAAAAAAAAACAAATAAAAAGAACAACGAACAAAGAACAAAGAACAAAGAACAAAGAACAAAGAACAAAGAACAAAGAACAAAGAACAAAGAACAAAGAACAAAGAACAAAGAACAAAGAACAAAGAACAAAGAACAAAGAACAAAGAACAAAGAACGAAGAACGAAGAACGAAGAACGAAGAACGAAGAACGAAGAACGAAGAACGAAGAACGAAGAACGAAGAACGAAGAACGAAGAACGAAGAACGAAGAACGAAGAACGAAGAACGAAGAACGAAGAACGAAGAACGAAGAACGAAGAACGAAGAACGAAGAACGAAGAACGAAGAACGAAGAACGAAGAACGAAGAACGAAGAACGAAGAACGAAGAACGAAGAACGAAGAACGAAGAACGTAGAACGAAGAACGAAGAACGAAGAACGAAGAACGAAGAACGAAGAACGAAGAACGAAGAACGAAGAACGAAGAACGAATAACGAATAACGAAGAACGAAGAACGAAGAACGAAGAACGAAGAACGAAGAACGAAGAACGAAGAACGAAGAACGAAGAACGAAGAACGAAGAACGAAGAACGAAGAACGAAGAACGAAGAACGAAGAACGAAGAACGAAGAACGAAGAACGAAGAACGAAGAACGAAGAACACAAAACGGAGAACGGAGAACGGAGATCAAAGGGCAAAGGGCAAAGGGCAAAGGGCAAAGGGCAAATGGCAAATGGCAAATCGCAAAGAACAAATGGCAAATGAAAATGATTAAAGAACAACGAAAAAAAACAAAAAAACTCAAAACAAACCACAAAGCCAAAGCAAAGCACAAACAAACAAATAACAAAAAAAATTCTTTCCAAGACGTTGTTTTGACTGAATAAGATAAAAAAGCCCGACACGGCTAAACATCGTAAATAACGGCCACCATTAGGATATTGTCTGAGAAAGTCTTAAATCCTAATATATTGTACGGGCTATTATCTTACCTTTGCGGTATGTTAGTATAACAGAAATCATATATTTAATAGAATAATAGTCCGACGTGACGTCTTAAAACGGCCGGGGACAGATGACAGATCGCGGAACGGAATAAGTACCTGCCGAGCAGGCTTACGTCGAGCAGATTTTCTCCCACAGGCAAGGAAATAAAGCTTCTCAATTCTGCTAGCTTCATTATTTAATTTTACTTGAAAAAATTGTGCCAAACTGACTTTTTTAAATTGCGGGTTTCGGGAGAAGTGCAAGTCAAACATTTTAATTTTTCAAATTAAGAATTTAATAAAGTCTTCTCAGTAAGTCGTAGATTCTTGACTCTGTAAATTATACAGTTCGGTTGAACCTTAATAAAAAATACAAACGATTATAAGTCTCTTGGTTTATTAATTTTATTCAAAATAATGGGCATTCTAAATCAGTAGATAAAGACTACATTGGAAAGCAATTAATAAGTGTTTTTTTTTAATATATAATTAAAAACATCACATCTATAAAAACAAACTTTCACTGAGTTATGTCAATTTTAATACTTGCCGTGCGAAACGATGTCAGTTTTTCTGATTTGAAAAAACTAGACTGAAAGCCTTAAAATGTTAATTAATTTATCTTTTGTTTTCACTTTCAACATTTGAACACATGAATATCATCGCTGGAAAGGCAAAGAGCTCGAACGACATTTTGGTAAAAAAAATGTTAAATATGCAGTTTTAATCACTTTTTTGCATCCCTGACTCTCGTTTGATTCTGAAGACTTTTTGCGGCCCTTCAGCCATCTAAAATATATTTTTTTTAAAGTAAATACCACACAAAAGTCCCAACCGTCTAGAGCCAGTGAGACTATGGTACCTCACATTGGGGTATGTTGTGAGGTTGAAGGTAGTGAAAAGGGATAGGAGTTGGGGAAGTGGAAGGTTGAAAGTACCCGCCTATTTAGGTCTCGTCACCAAACACGGCTAAAGCCAATTTAAGTAACGTTTCAATTCTGGATGGTGGTCTTTCACCAGGGCGAAACCTAACGTATCAACCACTCTGGAACGTGTCGCTAATATACCATTTATTATTTGATTTTAATTAAATGTATTATGACACATATCAATTAAATAATTATTGGCGCACGCCGGGTTTGAACTCGCGATCTCTGGATTTGCAGTAGAACGTCCTACCTCTCGACCACGGAGGCCGTCAAATTTATTATTTCTATTTATTTACCGTTTGGGAGAAAGCTCGACTCAAGCGACACAAGTTTGAGACTTTTTAAGCTTTTCGCCGCTTCAGGTAACTCAATGAGAGTATTGAGTTACCTGAGTAAGCTTTTTTTTCCAAATCCAACCAGTTACTGAGCACTTACGAATTTTATTTAAAAAAAAAACTTATAGTGCTCTCGTGTAAAATTCTCAAAATGGCGCTTTAGCCCTTTTGCCTTTTCGGCGACGACAACATTTTCGTTGTTTCCTTTTTTAATTAAGAAGACATGCTATAAAATATCTAAAAGTATAAGTAATGTCCTGAATTTCAGAATTTATTTCAAACTCTTGCGGGTAATTTTTGCCTTTGGCTTAGTTTTCGCACGCGGTTCAACCGTGGCGGGATCAACTGGCGCGTGCATTCTATATGAGAACGTTCACACGGCAGCCGTGAGCCGTGAATAGTAAATATATAAGGTTTTGAAGGACATACCCAAAAAAACAAAATATATTTCTGTCACATGTCACCATTGGTCGCTCATCCGAGAAACCGTCCGCGCAATTTGTATAAATTTGAAAAAGAGTCGCCGCTCACCAAAATTTCACTAACAATTTTTTACTCCAAATAAAAACTCTCGTCTGAAACGCCCTAGTGCTAGCTAGGCCTTATTTTATTATGTCCGATTTTGCAAATACGAACAAGGAGCTTACCGCTCTGCTTCGAAAGACGAGATTATTTAGTTAGATAATCAGTAGCCTTTTTTTAAATTTGATAGTCAATACCATACAAGAGTCGCAACTGCTCCCAGCCGTCTAGAGCCAGTGACACGATATCCCCAATCAGGGGATTTTTTGCGGTTGAAGGTAGTGGGAAGGGAATGGGAATGGGGAAGAAAAAGGTTGGGAAGTAGCTGGCCATTCAGATCTGGTCACCTAACACGGCTAAAGCCATTTCAAGCAACGTTTCAATTTTAATGGTGATATTTCACCAGGGCGATACTTCCGGTCTACCACTCTGGAACGTGCTGCAAAAATACTATTTTTTTTATGTGAATTAAATTATGACACTTATTAATAAAATTATTTTTATTTGCGCATGCCGGATTTGAACCCGTGACTTCTGGGTTCGTAGTCGATCGTCTCACCACTTTATTAAGCAGGCCGTCAAGTCTGAAACGTAATAATCTTTAATTGATTCATGTTAATCACCTGTGAGATTATAATTTATTATGAAGTAGTGAAAAGTTATTTATTACTTCATTTTCCTAAAATTTTCATAACCACAAGTTTAGTGCCGTTATTTACATACCATAAAAGATTTCAAAGATGGGAAAATGGAAAAAAACTTTGCTTTTCAAATAGCAAGCTTAAAAAAACAACAAAGCCTTGGAAAACTTTTTTTTCTGGAGAATCGGAAAAGAGTCACTGAACCCCAAGGCTTAGCAAATAGTTTATTTTTGTAAGTTGAATCCTACATTGGTCCATACGTAAAGAAGAAAATATGTGACTTTTCTAACTATTTCGTTATACCACCGTCTATTTAATTTCCTCGCATTTATTAATATTTATGAAAGGAAAAGCCAGACTTTGCGCTTCCCGCTTTTAGTGGGAAAATTCGTTATCGATTTTTTATTGAATTTTCTTTGAAACTCAATTTCATTTAGCAGCTTTTTAACCTTTGGGTTTAATAATGTATTTTGACGAATACATGGGCAGAAGCGTGCGCTCCATAAAGGCACATAAACACTGCCTACCCTGCCGTACTCGGATAAAAATACGTTTTATACAATATTGGATTAAACAATATAAAATTATTGCAAAAAATAAATCTACACTTTCAAAAATACGGTCGAACTTCAGCTTATCGCACCGCCGCGAGTGCCCCACCGACTATAAGGTGTGAAAAACAGTGAGTGCATATGCTCAAACACCGCCAACGTTGGAATAGATTATTATATATTCACTAGATTACACAAAAGATGTACGCTGATAGCTGTTGCGCGTTCATGTGGCTCGTTTTTATTAGTATCTCTGTTAGTGTCAAAGGCAGTGCTTTTACAGAACAAATCCAATAGCAATCAGTGCCATTTGTTGATACTTATCTCTGTTATCAATTGCCCCGCTGCTTTTCCTTCAGCCTACCTCAAAAACTCTGCACACCACTGCTCATAAGCCAGTTTAAATTAAGGGCGTCCAATGTCGCTAATACTTTATACCGATGTAATTATCTGCTATTTTTTTAACTTTAAAATTCCTCATTCAAGGAATGTAAGATATAATGTCATATTTTCTGAAACAGTTACGCAATGAATTTTCACTCTCCCATACCAATTAATCGCGTGTATAATTTATGTGAAAACTTTGATAATTTATGACTCCACGTTTAAAATAAAACCTGCTCTGTGCAAACACCTACCAACGCGGAACGTGAATAATACGAGACAGGCCGTAAAAATAAAAATAACAGATTCAAATAAATTTAAGGGGAATCCGGGTACTTGTTTAATTGTAATTGTTATAATGTGCGTTATTTACATTTTATATTGCGGTTTAATTGTTGTTATTATTAAATCATAATGTAAATTATACACAGTAAACATAATGAATAGGCATATATGAGAATTCAATTTGCGTTAATAACCAAAGTATTATGCTATTTAACGAACTATTCTCTAAGCGAACTATTCCTTTTAGCGTATGAGCTTACTTAAACATTTCACCTAAATTCTGTGTGTAGTTTAATCCTAATATTTTATTAATCTTTAGTTTTATGTTGCATTTAGGTTGAACAAGTAGCTACCACCCGTTTCGCCAGACTTTCAACACTCTATTCTTTGATTTTAATAATACCAAATCTTTAACTTTATTCCAGTATTTCTTTTTTTTTAATAGTGGAATAAAATTACAAATTTGATATTATTAAATTCATTAAAATGGAGTTCCACCACGAATTAAGATTTCCGAAATTAGACTCTATTCTGTAAATTTTTGTCTTATTTTTAAATTACAAATTAGAAATTTCAGAGCTCCATTACTCACGATTGTAAACATATGATGATCTAAAAACAGTTCCGTTACTCTAGAAATTCCAGATTCAAACATTTTTCTAATTTCATTACCAGAGCTTTTACTGCTTCATATTTTCTTTCAAACACTTTCTGATTTATAGTTTAAATTTTTATCTTTCTCGTTTGACTTATTTATTCTTGTAAAAAATGGTAATTAATAAATATAAACTTTAACAGACGCAATGTAAAAACTCCATGGTCGTATAAACAAAAATAATAAATAATTTTTAAATAAAACTAATAATCCAAACCAAAAATATGAAAAAGAAAAAAGTCAGAAACTAAAAAGAACAATGGTCATGTTCGAGAGTCGAACTCGGATAAATGATTGCAGCCTAAAATCAGAATAAATTAAAATATGAAATAATTTTCAATAAAAGTATGAGATCGTTTTAAAAATGCCACTTTCTAATAAGGTCTTGATGTCTCATTTGGCAGAGTGTTACTCCCGAATAGAGTAGAGGTTTCGAGTTTGAGGATCAGTCATGACCATTGCTTTTTATAGTTTCTGTTTTTTTTTCTGTTTCATATTTGTGTTTTAGATTATTTATATTGTTTAAATAATTAATTATAATAATAGTAATTGGCTAATTTATATAGCGCCGTTTTCGTGACAGAAATATCACATCAAGGGCGCTTAATAAATAAGCATTACTGCTTTAAAGTTAATTCCAATGTTAATAAATAATAATAATTTAAACAACTAGTTACAAGTTTAAGCAAGAACTAGCTATTAAGTTTTAACTATATTATGTACTTCTTGAAAACTATTTTTTTCTGTTTTTAATATTCGTATTACTTTAATCTTTGTGTAATTATGATTACCATTTTTTGTGTTTTTTTTAATGTTTTGGTGTAATACTGTTTTTGCAAATATAAAATAAATAACACTGAAAAAATAAATAAAAAACGTATTTGAATGAACATACTATATTGGCTTCTCACCTTTAATCATACCTTTACAACAACATATTATGGAAGTTAGTTTGTTTGGCAGTAGTTTTTCGCGTCAGCTTGGAGGTGGGAACTACGAATCTCCTTCCGCCATAGGAGCTTTTAAGGCAGCCACTAGGGCCACTAAATATGCAAGAGTTGCAGCCGGTACAAGTGTGGCAAGGATAAATATAATTTTAAAGGCTTATCGGCGCTTTATCTTTGTTCAAAAAGCTTTCAACTTAGTGACTATGCTTCAAAATGTAAGCTTCTCTAAATGAATAGGTATAAATGTGTTAACTACCGGAACATTTTAATTAACATAGATCGTGTGATCAAGAAATGGCTTAAAGAAACTTTCGGGCACTTCAGTTTTAGATTACAGTACAATATATTTTTTTTAAAGAATGTGAATAAAAGGTAATGAAGCTGAGAAACAGTTATAAATAAAACAATGAAAATTTATAGGACCTTATCATTTTTAAATAAATTTGTATAACCCATGCAATCTTTCTTCCATGTTCACGTATTCCATGCTTCAATATTTCAAAAAACTTAAGCTTTATCAATGTATAACACGAAGTTCAGAGGGAATCAATATTAACAGATTTGTGAATTCTAACACGTAATTAATTAAAACAAATATTGCTGTGAAGAATAGCATAAAAAGTAATTCTTTGTACCTCATGAAAACAATTTAGTTGAATTAGTTTTTACTTTTTTTACACAATACATTTTAAAGTCGAGTAACACTAAAATGTATGTTTAATTTACTATCATATCAAAGACTGTGCGAAAGCAAGAACGGAATAAGTAAAAAAAAAAAAACAAACTTTCATTTATAAAATCATTTTCTGGGATTGTAAAGCATGCCGGGTACTCGCTAGTTAACATATAAAAATATAAAATACATCATTTCCCATGTTATCTTCTACATACATTATCTAGGTAGCCTAGCTCAAACAGAACGTGGGTGGATAAGGCTTAGACGGGTGACTGTAATAACTATTTATTAGTTTACACGAGTGTTCAACATTGCCAAAGAAGTTGCTAATGATTGTCATGGGTCGGGAAGATAGGGGCTTGTTTGATGAATAAACATGTCTTCATCAGGTTATGTATTGAATTCTCTATCGCAAGCAAAACAGCGATGTAATGATAACTCCACATGATTACATTATCATGAAATAATGTTAACCTTTCCGCGTTTCGGGGATGTATTACTTCGGAGCTGTTCGTTGTAAAAACCGCATTAACTTTGAACAAGTTGGATTTGGAAACATATTTCTCCGCCTTAAAAATCTAAACAGCGAAATGGTTATGTTTCCAAACACCTGTTACCGCCGAACAATAAATTGTAGGGGATTACCCCGGTCTCGCGTTCATAAAAGTTCATGAGGTGTTAAAAACATTTTTATGCAAACGCTTTTCAGTGTTTTTTTCGGATGTTCCAGGGAATATGCTAATACGAGGGCAATCTGTATTCTGTGCTAAAAAAACATTTGCATGATAATTCGTCATCATCAATTCGAACGATTATATAATTTATTCATGCTTTCGCGGACGATTTCCTACCGGTAATTGCTTTAATTTCCTGTTTAAAGTGCCACCAATTATTTGACAATGTTTAAACAAATATATTTAAGGTAGATGCTTACATGATCTTGTGGGATAGTATTACACACACTACGTATTGTTTATTGGTTGATAAGATTATTTTTTTTTTTTTTAAATGTTAATTTCATTTTAGCTGTCTCTTTTTCTTTGTTCCTTTGTTATTATTTTAAATTTTATTCTGTTTTTTATACTCTTATTTTATTCTATAGTGTGTTCTCCTTCTGTATGTATATATAACCGCAAACTTTGTATTTTTTGTTTAGTTCAATGTTGTACCCTGATTATGCTAAGGCTAAGCGAAACTGGTCGATCGTAAAGACCAAAATATTACAAAGTTATTTTGTAGTTATTTAAAAATATATATATTTAAATGATATATTTTCTTATATATTTCTAAGTTTTTTTTTGTCATTTTTTTTCATTTTGTTGCCCGTCTCAGAAGAGACTTTGTATAGTGAGACGGCTAAAATACATGCATTTGTAACAGCCGATTTAATGCCAATAAACACCCGGGTTGCCGGCAATGAAATTAAATGAATATTGTTATAGTGTTCCTTGAATTATCTTTTTTAACCACCAATGTAAATATACCTTCTATAAAATACATTAACAAAACATATACGGCAAAATCAAAGAGTAAATTCAAAAATGGCCAACTGTTAAAAATAAAGCTGACAACTATAGATTTTTTTTTAACCCACAGTCGCATCTGAACGCATCCCACGTAACCCGTCTCTCAGAAGGTAATAAAACTACCCGAATGTATTTTTAATGTTATTATATAGCCGCCTCTATCAGCAATAAAAAAAACCCAAAGTCACAGATGCTCACTATGAAATTCAATAAGCGTCCATTCCGGACACTAATAGTGTATATGCTATAGATTTACTTAAAATTGTACTAGTCTGAAGATGCCCGTCATAGGGTGAAACCATTCAGGTCTTAAATAAAAAAAGTGGAATAAAGTTTTTAAAAAATTGGTATTATTAAAATCATTAAATAGGGAGCATTAACATGGACCTAACTAGAATCGTGTCACTAGCTCAATCGAAGGGATAGAAGATTTATTTTAAAATCTTAATCAATATACGAGACCTGTTCAAAAGAAAAGGTGAATTTTGAATTTTCGCGGGCTGTGTATATTCGATTATCGATTTTTTTTTGTTTTTATGTTGGTACACATATGTTTATCATATGTTAGCATTATCAGCCATTTTGGATTAATGGTTTGTTTTTGACAACTGGAAAGGTTAGTCACGTTTTTGTGTGTTCTTCGATTTTTTACTTTTGAAAAAAAAATAATCAAAGAATATGTATTAAATTTGGCGTTAAAAATAGAATAAAGTGCTCCAACGCACTTAAAATGTTGACTGGCATTCGGCGAGTCTACTTTTTCTCAAAAAAAGTGTTTATAAGCAGTACAAGCGCTTTACAGAAGGCCGAAAAGATGTTAATGACGATGAGCGTCCTGGAGTTGCGGAAAAACAAATCATGGATTTTATTCTTTGATCCATTTTTTTCAAAAGTAAAGAATCAAAGAACACACAAAAACGTGACTAACCTTTCCAGTTGTCCAAAAAAAAAACCACTAATCCAAAATGGCTGATAATGCTAATATATGATAAACATACGTGTACCAACATAACAACATAAAAAAATTGATAATCGAATGTACACAGCCCGCGAAAATTCAAAATTCACCTTTTCTTTTGAACAGGCTATGTATGTAGGCGCCCTCTGCGCAATGCACGATTCACTAGCTCATGTGTACGGTCATCGGTAGCGAATACCCTTTTCATTTTAATAAAATTCCATTCATAGTCAGAATGGAGATATTTGTAACGCACTACGAAACTCGGTTGTCAAAAAATCACAAGCGTCGCCTTACTATTGCAGCATCACAGCTACATATAGCTCCGTGGTCTAGTGGTAAGACGCTCGACTACGAATCCAGAGGTCGCGGGTTGAAACCCGGCGTGCGCAAAAACGTTTTATTTAATTTTTATGTTTTTTTTTATTGTATACGCCCGAAGGGGCTTTTACATTAACAAAAAGTTGACAACCAAAATGAAAATTATATTAATAGTTTTGAAGTAGTAAAAAATTGTGTTTGATTACATTTAATTAGTATTCATCATATAAATGATATCATAGCTTTCTTGTATCTACATTCCGTGCAGTTAAATATATCAGCCACCTTTGCGTATGTATTACCAGCTACATGCAATCTAAGTGCCAGCTTTATGTGTCAAAACGCATTTAATGCATGTAAAATGATATACTGTAGTATATTTGCTTCACGTTCCAGAGTGGTAGATTCTCTAAGTGTCGCCCTGGTAAAGGACCACCATTGAGAATTGAAACGTTGCTTGAAATGGTTTTAGCCGTGTTTGGTGACTACGTCTAAATAGCAAGGTGCTTCACAACCTTCCTCTTTCCTATCTTATTTCCCTCCACCACTAACCTCAGTTTCATAACACACCCCAATCGGGGATGACATATTCTCACTAGCTCTAGACGGTTGGGAGCAGTTGGGACTCTTGTGCGGTATTCACTATAAAAAAAAACTATAAAAGCCAAACAGGCCAATACAGTTGTATCTAAATATTTGAAATGACGTTGTTATCGCCAACACAGGCTTCTGTTTCTTCCCAGGTGCAGAACTAACTTACCAATGGTGATGCCCCTGGGAAGACTAACTAGGTTAATTAACTGCCTCACAGGAAATTTGGATATTTTTCACACGAGCTACAACAAGTTTAAGCAAGAACTAGCAATTAAGTTCTAACTATATTATGTACTTCTTGAAAAGTATTTTTTTTGTTTTTAAACTTCTTTTTACTTTAATCTTTGTGTAATTATGATTACCATTTTTTGTGTTTTTTGCAATGTTTTGGTGTAAAACTGTTTTTGCAAATATAAAATAAATAAATAAAATCTTAATGGTTTAACTCATCTTTTGAGACCCTTGACAGAAATATATCTTAATTTATACTATCTCCTTCCTGTCCGCACGTTCAGCCTCACGTCGTACCCCGATTGGGGATGCCATAGTTTCACTGGCTCTAAACGGTTGGGACTCTAGACGGTGAGGTATTCACCATAATAAAAGAAGAAAAAAATGGTTTTATTTAACCAAACTATGACACCCTTAAAAATACTTTCAAAAACCGATGAATCACCGATAAAAATCATTATAAGTTATTTTATTTAGTTAGTTTTTTCAGGTGGGGACCGAGGAAAATACAATTGTGTGATTTCTGTTTGAAGAAAGTTCACTACAAGTAACTTTCCATTGACTTATAATTAAATCTAGTTCGGAGTCCTTCAAACACGGTTTGGTCAGTGTTAATACGTTATCAGACCATAAATAAACGGTAGACGAACCGAAATAACATGGAATATCTGGTACAGTGTTTTGATGTAATTTATGTAGGGGTTCATTGAGCATTGACTTTAATACTGCCTATACGAATCCCTTGCTTTTGAAGGTTCTGGTAGGAAATTCAATCACTCTCTTGTTTACTTGAATTCACAAAAATTTTGCTGACGTAGGATAGGAGGTTATGAATTCAGTGTTTCAAACAAAAGATCGAAAAAAGAACTTGAAAACAGAAAACTCGTTTCATGACGAAAGAAATAAAACATTATTTAAAAACCGATTGTAAGAAAAAGAAAACTAACCGTGATCATTTTTTATTGAGCACGAAGAATAAAATATTTAAATATAGTGAAATAGATAAGAACATTGAAAGCAGGGTGAATGCAGGAAACTCCATTAATGAAGGACTGAACGCTGTTAGCGCAGATTAAAAAAAACGAAGCAAAGTTTAAAGAAGCAAAGCTAGTAGGCCAAGATGGAGTGATTAAGCCAAACCTGTATAGCACTGAGGCATGGAATTGGGAGATGAAGGATAAAAAAACACTGAATGCTGTATAAATGAGATCCTTGAGGCGTATGTGCGATAAAACTGTGTATAACAGTGTTAAAAATGTGGATACATGGAAATAATGCAGATCTGATGAAAAGAAAATAACGCTAAGATGATTTGGGCATGTAGAGCGGATGAATGAAGAAATGAGTGTAAAAATAATATATGACGCAATAGTGTATGGTAGAAAAAGTCGGGGACCCTCTACGAAAGCATAGTACGATCAAATTAATCAAATACTTAAGTCGGGCCATGTCAAGAGTCAGAATAACAGAAGAGTATGTATGAGACGATGTATGAATTTAAAAGACAAGGAGTGTGCGCCAAGAAAGAGTTGTGTAAAGGTCCATCCTTTCTGCCTTACCCTGCGGAGAAACGGCGCGATGGTTAGTTGGTAAGCTTTAATCATAGTTTAGTAACATGATCTCGAGAGATGATTAAAATGTTATTATAATCTAATGGCAAATAATGTTGGCATTTAGGTATATGACGCATTTCACAAATATCAATCTAAAATAACAAATCATCATAAATCAGAAAAGTTTTGGAGACAGTTTATAAACATATTATGCAGCAAAATAAAATGGGTGGACATACGAAAGGTTGAACATTAAGATGAACGAGTGATAAAAACTTAAGTCAATAAGGCAGACGCAAAACTATCAAACGACAATAAAAGCAAATAATAAAATAACAAAAGACAAAAGAAAATATTCATCCAACTATAAAAGTAATATTTTTCGAACATAAAAGCACATAAAACATTTTTTTATACACATCGTATCTATTTGAACTAACTAACTAACCATCAGGCCGTTTCTTCGCAGGGGTTGGCAGAGAGGACTGACCGCAATACAACACTGTCTTGGCACACACTCCTTGCTTTAGTCACATTCTTCATGCATCGTGATACATCGTCTCATATATACTCTTTTGTTATTCTGACTCTTCACATGGCCCGAACCTAGTATTTGATTCACTCAATCAGGCCATGTCTTTCTCAGACGTCCCCGACTCTTTTCACACTCCTTTATTCGCTCTACATGCCCAAACCATCTCAGTGTCCCTTTTTTGGTCTAATTTATTACGCTTACATCAGCCTTGCATTATTTCCGGATATTCACATATTAAACACGGTCTTGGATGGTTTTTCCGCACATACGCCACAGAAACCTCATTTCTACATCATTCAGTCTATTTTCATCCTTTCTTTGCCAGTTCCACGCCTCGCTGTCATACACCCCATTGTAGACTGCTAGTTTCGCTTGTTTTCGCTTTTAGCGTTTTCGTTTTTTTTTAGCGTTCAGTCCTCCATTAATGAAGTTTCCTGCATTCACCCTTTTTACAATATCCTTAGCAGCCTTTCCGTATCTCGTAAACAAACTCCCAATACACAAACTCATCCACTTGCTCCAAGTATTCATCGTTCACAACTATCTATTTAAACCATTCTTCCAATAAGGGTATTATTCTAAAAATATGGTTGAATATCGTCACAAAAGTGAAAGTTCTTACTTGTACTCGGTCTTGCGTTAACAATGCAAGTTTTTCTTTGTAGGATAGAAGTTAACGGAGTTGAACGATTCCATTGTGAAGTTATCTTTGGGTGGCAAAGCGCAGTCCGCCTCGAGCCCTGCCGACCTCACAAGAATGCTACGAATGCAAGTCTTATACTGAACATTGTGAACAGAAACACAATGGACACTGCAAGTTGGACTTATCATTTTTTTTTTATCGAATGATACATTAATAATCTCTTAATAAATATATTCATAGTTTTATATTAAGGTCCAAACGAAAAATTATTGTTATTTAAATACTTAGTTTTATCAAGTAAGTATTGCGCAAGTGTTCCAACTCCACCCAACCGTTTCGAGCCAGTGATATCCCTAATCGGAGCATGTTGTGAGGCTTAAGGTAGTGGGCATTCAAATCTGGCTATTCAAATCTGGTCACCAAATATGGCTAAAGCCATTTGAAGCAACGTTTCGAATCTGAATGGTGGTCTTTCACCAGGGCGATACTAAGAGTATCTACCACTTTGGGACGTGTTGCAAATATACTATCTATTATTTCATATGAATTAAATCTGTGTCTGTAAGGAAAAACGAAAGAAGAATCTAGCAAGGAAAAATGAAATGTGTCAGAAAATAAAATAATGTACTATTATTTTTTTTAAAAAGGACATGTGACATATAAAATGATTACATACAAAAAAATAAATTTCAAAATGTTGTTTTGGCTCTCCTGAACATCTGCGTGTATTGACTCATTCCGTTCTTCCTTGCGCACACGGAAATGTGTCATGACACATATTAATTTAATAAAAGTAATCTGCGCACGCCGGGTTGGAACCCGCGACGTCTGGATTCGTAGCCAAGCGTCTTACCACTCGACCACGGAGGCCGTCGATACCTTTTCTAAAGCGGGGTTGTGTCTGATGCTGCGATGAAACACCGAATGTGTTTCCAGCTTCAAATTAATTTAACAAATGGTCCCAACTGGTCACTGTCTCGAATATTCGGTTGATCACAGTATCATGGCCTAAGTAGGTAGAGAGTTTGTAAACATGAAGGTTTGAAATCAACATACAAAATAATAAATTGCTGTTCCTCAATCATCACTCTACTAATTTTTAAAGGTGTCATTCTCCCTGTCCAGAATTTTAAGACTTGTTTACTCAAGCTATGGTATGGAATTTTTTAGTTCCAGTCTAAATAATGTTTTTCATTCTTTACGACCCTTCCAAAACTTTGATTTGACCTTGGCTTTGACTTGAATGTTCTTTCTAATGTATATTTAGTCCTAATTTTTTCATTGCTTCATTATAATATTATGCATGTTCTGTTCTTTTTCTGTCGCCCATGTTTCTCATTTCGTGTTAGTGTATTTTTTGTAATTGGACAATAGTCCGTTAGTTTGTAAATAATAAAATGATTTCATTTTAAAATTCAACAAGGGGCATGTAATTGTTTTAAAATATTTCATTCCAGTATTCAAATGCGTCTGATGTATCCAAACTAGCTTTAACGGACCAGCCTAGAGCGCAATGCACCCGTGGCCACGGAGTTAGTTGTGAAGGAGTGATAGTGCACGTAGGAACTGAGTTTGGCAGAGTGGCAGAAAGCAGACAAGGAGAGACGACTCTGCTCTATCTACCATCTTTAACTGCAAAGTCCTTGTTGACTTTTGTTAAGCACGCCAGACAGTGGCGTAATATCAAATTGTCATAGTGAATCATCCACAAAAAAATAATGGTTTTTGAAGGGTAAAATTTTTGTGAAGTAACCTCCCATCCGAGCTCTTGAATGGCCACTTGGGGTTTAGTTACGACACACACATCAAAAGGAACATAGTGAGTTAATCGTGAAGGATCGTAATCGGAAGAATATTTAAAAACTTTTGTATGTATGAGCGATTTTTCCATCGAACGTGGCAGAAGACGGCTTACGGTATTAATACTATCAGATATATATTTATACCTTCCTGCTTTACGACAAATCATAATTTACAGACACTATTTCATTGCACCCACCAATTATACAATATCTAATTAAAATGAAATAATAACTTTGTATAAGACCTCAGATTGTTTTTCATATTTATTACTGACCGGTTTCACTTAGCCTAAGCAGCATCAGGGTACAAAATTAAATTAAACAAAAAATTCAAAGAGTGCGGTTATATATACTCATACATACAGGGGGAAAACACAATATAAAATATAAAAAAGAACAGTAAGAAAACAAAAGAGTAAAATTTAAATTTTAACAAAAGAACAGAGAAAAAGAGACAAATAATATGAAATGAAAGAGGCAAAACGTCAATTGAGAACGCGATAAAAAACAATGAGAAATATTATGAGTTTATTTAATTTTCAATAAATGTGTCAAACCACAAAGTGATTGCTTTCTACGAAAATTATATAATATTATTTTTCACCATTGCTATACGAGTATATGTTTATCAACTATTTGATGTGGTCGATAGTCTGGTGGGTAAGGCGCTTGACGAGAAGTTGGGTGGACAAAGATCAATACTTATAGCGGGTAACTGACTTACTCCTCTTTCAACACAAATTATGCTTAGTAAAGTAGTCTGTACTATAAACCCAAATATTTATTTAACCACTAAAATGTGGCTAGTAACTAAAAACATATAATTATGTTTTGTATGTGACATCTCATTAGAGGTAGCTTCACCATGTTATTGTTGTGAGGTGGGTCAAGGAAGGGGATATTATTATAAAATCTAATTTCTTGTATGTATTACATTAATTACAGTTTGTAATGCATAAGAAATTTAATAAACAGATTGTTATTATTCCACAAACAAGTCGCTTTCACAAAAACGGGTCAAAGAATCGACCCGTTCTCATAAAGCTGACATAAACTATGAACCCGCTATATTCCGCTCGGGTCCGTCGAGTTTAACGCACGTGCGCCGGGGCGTAGGGGATCATTACTGCTAGTTCCTTCGAGCAGGCTACATGTAAATACCTGTACAACAGACTCAGCATATCAACGTTGCGGCTGTGATTTAAATATGGGATTGCCAATCAGACATGACAAACATTTAGGCAAATAATATCAGGCGATGTATACTAAAAAGATTGACGTATTATACCATTTAAAATATTTATAAATTAACGGACTAAAGTCCAATTACAAAAAAGACATTGAAAACACGAAATGGAAAAAAGAGCAACAGAGAAAAAATAGCACCTACATAATAATAAAAGAAGCGATGACAAAAATAGGACCATGTTTTAGTCAAAGTTTTGGTAGAGTCGTAAAGAATGACAAAAATCATTTAGACTGCTACCAAAAATTTCAAGACCATGGCTTGAGTCAACAAGTCTTGACATTCTGGACATTGGAGAATTATACCCATAATTATTATTGTGATGATTGAGGAACAGTAATTCATTGTTTCTTATTTTACGGGAAGGAATTTTGAACTGGATGAGTTGCAACAGGGAAGGTGAGTCAATAAAACAGTCAATAATTTTGTAAATGAAAATTAAATCAAAGTCTTTCCTGCGCTTTTCAAATGAAGACATTTTCAACAATTGTTCAATTTCATCATATGAATAATCGCCTCTCTCTCGCCCTAATCTCCATGCAATACCGCGTAAGACGCGATGTTGTACGGATTCTATATACTCGTACATAGATTCTTTATAAAATATACATAATTGTTTTCTTTTAATTTTATTTCTACTTGGTCTTCTTGAGGCAGGGCTTTTTCGTGGTGCGAGGGTTACTCCATAAAGTTACTCCGCCACTGACATCGGCAATTTTATTTTGTCGTCCAGACATAACTTTCTGACGGGTTGGGCATTTTGTCAGCCTCTGAAGTAACCTCGATTTTTGTTTCTTGTTTCTTACGAGAGGAAGAATAACTTTCAAGCTAACATAAACAGCGCCAAACTTTTACAAATAAGCACTTTTGAATTTTATTCCGCCCCGGAAACCGGAAATTAAAAAAGTACAATGTGAAATTGAGTTTATCATAGCTATTACTCGAAGCGGCAGAAAATGTAATAAAGTTTCCATGATTTCGAATACCACTGAAATACAAAATTTCAAGCATTATTATTTCTTATAGCGGACAACAAGGAATTCAGAAGAGTGGGTAACTTTAATTAATTAATAATAATTCTTGGAACCCTTAAAAGGTTTCAAAGTCTTGTTTTAAAAAACTTGTTCCGTAAGCTGAAAAAAACAAATAATTACTGAACTGGACTTGAAACGTTGGCTGAAAGATAATATTATATTTTACACATAATAATGTTTAAACGGCACTCAAAAATTCAGCGGAAAAATTATCTGCCTAACAATCTACCTTATATTAAAAAAGCGTTTTTCAAATTGTTTTATATCTAGCAACATTTTTTTTCATTTTTTTATAGTAAATACCGCATAAGAGTCCCAACTGCTCTCAACCGTCTGGAACTAGTGAGACTATGGCATAACCAATTAGGGTTTCTTGTGAGGCTGAAGGTAGTGGGGAGGGTAAGGAAATGAGGAAGAGGAGGTTGAGAAGTACCTGGCTTTTCAGATCTGGTCACCATACACGGCTAAAGAAAGCCACATTAAGCAACGTTTTAATTCTGAATGATCAGATCTTTCATCAGGGCGATACTAAAATTATCTACCGCTCTGAAATGTGCCGTAAAATATACCGTAAATATTTTTTTATGAGTTAAATGTGTTATGACACGTATTAATTAAATCAAATGTATTTGAGCACGCCGGGTTTGAACCCGCGACCTCTGGATTCGTAGTCGAGCGCCTATCACTAGACCACACAGGCTGTCACATAGTTCTCCTGAGTTATTAGACTCATTTTGGGTCAAGATTAATTTCATTACTAGATGGTTGAAACAATGAACCTTTTTTTTAGAGCAAAATCAATGTTTTACTATTTTATAAAGACAAAAAACGTTCAAATTCATTGTGAATTATGGCATTTGAGTTTTTTATATTTATTTATGCCCTAGTGGGCTTTTTCAACAAATGTGTGCAAAATAGTTATGTTGACGAAAGGAGAGCATAAATGAATAGCATACAAATAAATTACCGGTTGAAGCCTGTGAAGGTACATCGAGTTGGGGGATGATTTAATGAGATAAAAAGAAATGAGTTTGAAAAGGAGAGGGTTTGGATCTACATTGTTATTCTGTGCTACATACTAAACAGATGGAATGTCAATAATTCCATATGGTAATTTCTTATGAAACTGAAACTAATCTCTGGAACCGAGAGCAAAACAAACAAATACATCATTGGTCTCCTCTTCTGTAAACAAGTAAAATCTATTTAACATACCACTGAACACAAAATATCTAGTGTACCTATTCACATAAGACCATACGACTTCTAAGTCCCAGACAGGCCATAGAAATTGATAATCTGTTGAAGGAGTTATTCAGTATTTTTATTTATTTATTAATTTTATATATTTATTAACGCCCTATTGGGGTTTTACAACAAATTTGTACAATATATTGATGTTGACAGGTAAAACATTATATGATAGTACATGAAACATTAAAAAATAAAACAAAAAAGTACATGCTTCTTGAAAAAATCAAAATAAACATATAACCAGTGGTAAATACAAAATGCAATATAAAAAATAAAAGCATAGAAGAGAAAAATATATATTCACTATTGTCTGGTAGACTCGTACATTTCAGTGAAGTATTTGTGAAGAGTTCGTTTACAGCAAATGTAACAACGTTAATGTTTGTTAATGTTTTAACGACTTCCAAACCCGAAGTGAAATAAAATTGTCTCTAGTTCGGCCACACAAATACGCCCACAACACACTTTTGTCGATTTATATCCACCAGTGCGTCTTCCGAACAAGAGTAAGCGTCTGGAGCCAGTAGGACTTTGGCATCTTCAATCGGGGTATGTTGTAAAATTGTCGAAAGTAGGAAGACAAAAGAAATGGAAAAGAGGAAGATTGGAAATCACCTGGCTATTTAAATCTGGTCACCAAGCACGGCTAAAGCTGTTTCAAGCATCGTTTCGATTCTGAATGTTGGTCTTTCACCAGGGCGATACTGAGAGTACCCATGTATGTGTAACTTGCCGCAAATATGAATGAACTGTGGAATAACTCATATTGATTCAAGTTTCAAAAAATTGCGCCCGCCGGGATTTGAAAATCGCAAGATATAGATTACCAGTAGATCGTCTTAACCACTCCACCGCGGAAGCTATCATATCTATGATACAGAAAAAAAAGATTAAATTTGTTTACCGTATTCTATCCTAAATGTTCAGCATTATCAAAATAGCGTTGCCAACTTTGGAAAGCCCCGGTTCAGTCCAGCTGACGCGTGCAGCTCAGTCGCAAGGTTTATGTGTCTCACTGTTTACGTTAATGTTGAGGTATAGCCTGAATCCGCAATAATACTCCACTTGTCACCGTCGGCGTCGCGACGCCTCATCCCGCCGCCCAACTTAGTCCGGCGCTCAGGCAGTATTCGTACCTCGCCGCGGATTCCACTCTAAACTTTGCTCGGCTCTCGGCTTTCGGCTGCCCGTTTGCAATCTGATTTGATAAATGACTAATGGCGAATTGATTTTGTCTCGTGTTTGAATTGAAAAGATTTCATCGTATTTCTCTTTAAATACAACACTTAGTAAGGTAAGAGCTTTCAAGATTACTTCCACTATCTATCTACATGTACATTATCTGAAATTAATGTATCGGAAAACTATTTTGAATGTCTTATGCTAAAAGCGTAATAAAGCTTTCCAATTAACGTGTACTGGAGGTGCCAATAGTCACTGGTCGTTCATCATCATCTTTTCGGGAGCTTTTTTTTCTTCAAAATCTGTTGTTTGCATATTTAAATAAACCGCCTATCTACAAGATAATCAATCCATAGAGATATTTTTCATTGCGTTAAGTTCAGTACAAGCCACATGATAAATATGTGCCCCCTTACTTATAAACGAAGTGTAAATGTTATGCGTGTTATAAGGTCGGAATAGCGATAAACTTGCTTTAAAACCACGGCTTATCTGTCTAATTTAATGGCCTACGTCCGGTGTAACTTAGCCAACGCTAAGTCGGCGCGTAAAAATCTAATGAGTAAGAGGGTTGAAGTTTGCTTACGTCAGTACGGCTAAAAAAATTGATTTTAAAGTGACATTACTGTTTATATTTACAAAAAAACTTCATGCAATCGTATTTTTATTTGGAAGAAAATTTAATTAACCACACGAAAATAAAATAAAACGAGAAAAAAATCAATATTTTTCTTAATAAAACTTTTTTTAATGACATATGAGAGACGAAACCAGCTCTCTGAAAATTGCATAGCTTTTTCATAATAAAAAAAACACGTATGCTTTAGCATAATATTTGCAAAAAATCATAAAGACATCTGAGAAGATATCATATTTGACAAAAATAAAATTTTGTAAAATATAAATGAGTTGTTACGAAATTACAGTCATCAAGGTACGACGGAAGTTGTACCTAGTGGGAATCCGGCATTTCAAAGATAAAGCGTAAGCTCTGAAAGTCTGTTTCATTATTTAAACTAATCAAAAATGTATTCTCCTGCATTTTTAACAAATAACTCCTGAATTTTTAAAGAAATGCCGTGGCTAGGAAGAGAAATCGGTTTTGAAAAAGAAAATTCATTCGTATAATGTTGGATAGAAAAAATAAAACAATATATATGGAATTAACTTTCCACGGAAGTTTTGGATAACTGTTTTTGTAAAGTTTGCCATCCGATGGCCGTTTTTCTTTAAAACGACACAATGTTTTAATATCATCGTATGCTATGCCAGAGTTATGACATTTTGATTAAACGTACGCAAAATAATTATGTCGGAAACATTACACATTGGAACCCGTGAATAATATTTCAAATGGTTTTGAAACTGAAAACTGATGCGTCATTGAATAATTATTAAATGTTTTCTTTCGGTTTTAGGATCTGATCGTTCTGCCACAGCTCGATTGAATAACGGACTTACCCAACCCAAACAATTTGTCATCTCGCCTTAAGGGTAGCAAGTAATGTTATTTAATAACATTATGTTAAGTTACCCCCAACTCTAATTGGATTCATATCTAAATACCTGTTCTGAAGTTTGCGTGGAAAAGAGCTCGGTAACTAACCGTGTTCCCGCAAGTTGCATGATGTAGGGGGCGGATTATACAATGGGGCAAATGATGGTAACAAACAAACGGAGAACAGCCGCATGCGGGTTTGGTGCCTTTGTTTGTTTATGGCATATATTTACTGGAAAGTTAATTAAAAGACGTCCAGACACCATCGACACATTATATTTGTATATTTTCAAATGTACGAAAGTAAGGCGTACAATGTGCAGTTTTACACTCTGATTTTTCGACGCGTGTGGTAATAATCTAGTTTTGATACATTGATGTTTTAAGCAAGGTGTGTTTTAAGGCAGATAAGGGCTGATTCACACCAACGTCCGGATCCGCTCAGTGCCGATATTGTTCCGCATGAGAGCTTATTGATATGGTATGAATATTGATCAAAGAGTATGTGCCAAGACAAAGTTGTGTGGCAGTATATCCTTCTGCCCACTTTTGTGATATTTAACTACATAGTTAAATAATTATTTTAAATTGTAAAAATTCTAACATCGCAGATTTTTTTTAATCAAAAACCATTTTTTTTTACAAAATAATATTTTTATTAATTATTTATTATTAAAAATATTATTTACTGAAAAAAAATGGTTTAAAAAAAAAAATTTGCGTTGTAAGTATTTTTACACTTCAAAATAATTATTTAACTAAATAAGTAGTTAAATATCACAAGGGTTGGCAGAAGGATATACTACCATACAACTTTGTCTTGGAACATATTCCTTGATTAATATTCATACCATATCAATAAGCTCTCTTGCGGAACAATATCGGCACTGAGCGGATCCGGACGTTGGTGTGAATCAGCCTTAAATCGATTATTAGTGAGTGGAGAGCGTCCTGGATTTAAAAAAAAAGCTTTTTAAAAATCTTTTTCCTAACATTATTTTAAATAAACGATTTTATTCGAAACCGTAAGATTGTTTTGTATAGAACACAGACCTTTCACTTAGCATAACTTGTGTTGAAATTAAACTCGTTCCAACCGACTGTTAATCAAGCATCTCACCTACGGTGATATGCTTGACTAACAGTATATCCTATCGATTAATATATAACCTTCATCTTCTTATTCATGAGCCTTCCAGCATTTAGTTTTAGATAAAGGCTACCCTCATTTTTTACAGATATTCCGAGCATAATACCACCTATCTGTCCGTAATTTTTTCACTTTTTTATCTTTTAAAAACTTAAAATAAAGAAATAATCTGTATCTTAGAATAAATCATATTTTTGCTTTTTGTTGGTTTAAGCCACTAAAAACATACAACGAGAGAAATGTATTGTTGGATTTCAAAGTGTTAATTTGTTAGGTCCTTACCTTCGTGTTTTCATCCAGTTTTACCTTTCCAAACATCTCGTAATATTCGATTTCCGTATTCAACAGCACTGTGTTCTAAAAAATTGAAAATCAAACAGAAGAGTTTCATGTGAAAAAACGTGTTGATCGTTGGTTTTTCGCTTGTTCGTCGGTTTTGTTGTGTACTCAAAATAATTTAAAATTAATGTGGTGTTATGAATTAAAATACTTAGATCATTGTGGCCTATTCGTTTTTGTCAATAATACAATTGTTTAAGAAGATTTCAAATACTTATAACTTCAACCTCATTGGTGAGTAAGTGGTTTCCCATTTTTCATTTCATTCCATAATCTCTCCACATCCATAATTAGACACTTCTATCAAGTAATATAATTGGGGTGAAATTAATCAAACCTTTTTAAATATTATAATTTTCTCTTGAAATTAAGTTCAAATTTCTATGGGCTGGAAATCGAAAAACCCTATATAAATTGTTTTCTTTCAAACCAGCACAGATCACACTTCTAGAGATAATCTGTTCAGTGGCCACAAAACAAATACGTGATGTAAAACGACGATTACCTCTAAAAAAATGACTTGTGAAAGTTGTAAAAATTTCTTCAGTAGTCAATGAAAGCTTCATTTTCTTCAAACAACAAAACTGCCTCTCAATTTTTCCGCATAATTTACATTATCAGATTCTAGTCCGATAGCAGAACAAGCCCAATAATTCAGTACCTAATCGTTCTTTTGGGCAATCCCCCACAACAAAAAACCATAACAAGCCATTCCTTGACCGTTTCCCGGTGGAATCGCCAAATTTATGGCAAGCTATATCCATAAAACAATGCTTTGAGGGAAGACTTTGGGTGGAGATTTGTGAGTACTTAAAAACGGAGCCTTCTGGTTTGCACGTCTTAAGAGAAAACGCCTCAAGTAAAAATCGCTTCTTCGCAACGGAGAAGTTAAAATATGTATGCGTCAATACATTTTTCTTAAAATTTTTCCTATAATTTCTAAATATTTTTCGTCGACGACCTCCGTGGCCGAGCAGTTAAGATCCTCGTCAGTGAACCAATCAGGTTCGAAGCCCAGCGTACTCATATTTTTTTATGCTATTTCGCATATTCTTAATTTAAATAATATATCGTCGCCGGAAAGGCAAAAGATTCTACATAAACATATTTATCATTCTGCCTGTTTCCTCGGCGCATTATGAATAATGCCCGCTCCATAATCACTTGATTCATAGTAGATACACCTTTCGTCTTTTGGTATTATATTCTCGCTGTATTATTTTATTCAAATTTACACCAGCCACAACTTTTGCACCCTTTTAGAACTTTTCTCGGCATGAACTCCGCAACATCTGTAAATATTTAAAAAACCGATGTTCGTTTATTTTATAAATACTTGTTTTAATCTCATGAAACGAGTGCCTAAGTGTACTTAAGATAGTTAAATCATAGTTTAAAGCTATTTTCTTCCTCGCTATAACGGCTTTAGGGGTTATTCTGCTCCATAGAAATCAGTAAGTATTATTACTACAACTGAAGTAGCATTATCATTTGGTTAAAAGCGTAAGAAACTGACATTTAAACTAATAATATTAGTTAAACGATTTAAACAGTAAGAAAATTGCCTCGTTTAAAAGTATTAAGAAGAGTTCCTGGTTCAATTGGGAAATGTTATAACAATGATATCGATTAAAGTTAAATATACTGGTTTAAAGTAAGCGTAACAGAGTGTTGGACATTATTCGACAGATAGCTCGATTACAAAACGTAATTTGATTGAGAATTTAATTCACAGATGTATTTAAAGTAGCTCAGTAGTTTAAACACTGTGTAAAACTTTCCCTAATCTTTTATTTCGTTCTATTAACAGCGTTATAAACTCATTAGGCGCAAATCTAAAAGCCAGTGTATAGTAATCTAATAAAGTATAATGAGGCCAAATAACGCTATGGCTGTTTGGTGAGATAAAATCCACAGATAACTCATTTTGACAATATGAACTCCCACATAACCTATAATTTCATGTAATTGCTTAGATTTTACAAATCACTTCGACTGTAATTGGAAGTTTTGTTGGCAATGAGACATTAAAACATTGCTCAGGCTGGTGGTCCTTGGCCGCTGTTCGTTATTTAAGAGAATGAGGGATAATTCATAAGAAATATACTGTTTGCGAAACAAAAAGTTATATTTAGAATAGACAATTGTAATACCTTGATTAGTAACCTGAAACAGAAGCTGTTATTCGCATAAGAAATCCATAAGCTAAGTGGACGCTGTCCGCGATCAAAATATGCTTTCCACCGCAAGGGCGGGGGGCGAAGACGACAAAATGTGGTAGTGGTACATCGTGGTGATACCATTGACCTGTCAAAGGACCAGAACAATGAGTCCAGGAAGTCTCGGAGTAGGCGGGCACGTGGTGGATGCGGTAACAGCATTAAATTTAACAAAATGATTAATAGTCACAAGACGAAACTTTAGCCCCTTCAATTTCCGTCACGTTAGCTTTGTTTTGGCGTCTGTTGGATTTTAATGTGATAATTTGTTGAGTTCTTACCTTTATGTTTCTTATTCAAGTTCTTACTGACCATTTCACTGCATCGAAACAATTGAGAATCAAACAGACTAGTTTTTCGTTCGATAAGTAAAAAAACGTGGTCGTTGCTCGTTCGTTTCGCTAGTTGGTTGGTTTGTTGTTTGCTATTCAAAAATATAAAATAAATGTGGTGCTTTGTGAATCAGAAGATTCTAATAAATGTGATGTTTTGTGGATCGTGCATCGCTTAGAAAATAAAAGTGTGTAAGAAAAATCGATAATCAAGAACTTCAACTTTATCGGTAAGTGAAAGGTTTCCTCTTCCTTTCCAAAGATGTTGCCGGTTATATTGAGACATTTTCATCAAGCATTATAATATTTTTTCAAAAATTCGTTTTCAGCCCAATATTTTTGAAATTCATCTGAAGCTGGAAACGCATTCGATTTTTCATCGCAGCTTCGGATCCAACAGCGTCATACGCACTTAAATTTATCGCAACGTACCCACGTACAGACATTTTGTGCTTGACTGGCGGCAAGTTGGTATCTTTTTAACCACTCGGTTCCATTCCCCCCTCCCCCCAGCGTGATTTAAGCAACACGCGCTTGATCACGTCATGTTATCCACCAATCTTACCACACCTAGAGCAATTAGGTCTAACGACTTATGTTACATTAGCCGGACGCGCACGAATGCCGGTATCAGAGACCCAATTGGAAGAATACGCGAATTATTTAATCAAATTTTCAAAGATTCTGAAATTTTCTTTATTTCACTAATTATTTTCAGTAAAAAAAATAAAAAAAACCTGTAAATGACAAATTTGATTACAAAATTGTGCATTTTCTCCAGTTTTTCTTTAAATGTATTTTTATGCGGGTACTGTACTCACCTTTATCCCTCGATTCATCCCTAATTTTATCTAGAAAAATTAAGGTTTAATTCTGTATGTATGTATGACATGATAATTATTACATATATATATGACATAATAATTACAGTTTAATTACTGTTTATTGTATTTGAACAACGTTTACCATCACTTTTATTGTTGTTTATTTCCAAAGGAGTGGTAAAAATATAAGGGTTTTGCTGGTGATATGGTCGCATTTTTCTCGTTCCCTACCTGTCGGACTTTTAGGAGTTTTTGATTTTTAAGAGAAGAACCCTTTTGTAACCTCCAACATTAACAAAGAAAAATTTGGTCTTCTCTGAATCGACAAAAGCAAATTTAAAACACTACAACCCCGCTCTTTTTGGTAGAGCTACCGAGAGGGCAATAAAAAGGTAAACGAATTTGTAAGAACCACGAGTTTTCTCTGATAATATCTTTTGCGCATGCTTAAAAAGTAGAGGTGTTTTCCCTGTACGTAACAATTAGCTTCCTTTATATATTTCATTTGCCAATCCGTAACTTTGCAGTTCATAGGTTTGCACGCGGTGTCTTTCTCCGGGCTATAAATCTGTTCGGTAAGGTAAATGCTACTTTTTTAATACTCGAGCTAACTTTTTTTTTAATAGCCCCCTTATGTAACATTCCGTTATAATTACGCTAGGGAAATAAACTACGTTTTATTATTTACTTAATTATGAACTTTTAATAGAGAAATAACAGCAAGCAACCTACTTTCCTGTCATGACCAAAACAATTTGTTTGATAAATGGCAAAGTCAACTTAAAGTCAACATTAAGGAAACTTTCTAGATAGATTTTTTTTTAATTACGCGTATGCGGGAAAGTACCCACGCTCACGAATCAGTACAATTTGTCTAAGAAAACATTTTCCAGCACGTACCAATTAATATGTTTTCTATTTGATTTCTCATCTGTCATGCACGATGACAACACATGCGTATAAGAGGCTTAATTTCAAATGAATTCAGTCTACATTCATCTTTCTTCTGCCAACTTCTTGCTCGACAACATACGCGTGGGTATAATATACTTCTGTGAATAGATTCACCTAAAAATGAAACTTATACAATGTTTTCATTTCTGAATTGATAATAAAAGTAGGGAAAAGCTATATCATAACCGAGTTTTCTAGGTTCATTTGATTTTATTCTTATAATTTATTCCAACGCGTTATTTTGACGTTACTAAATGAAGCAAGTAAGTTGCAATCACTTAATTTTCCCATGGTGATGAGCAGAGGGGATAGAATGCCACACACTCGACAACCTTTGTAGTAGCACCAACAAGCAACACGACGTTCACCGACCGACCTCTTCTTCTTCTTTTTTGTTTGCAGTGTCGTTAAATAATAAACCGAATTGCAAATTGGCGGGATAGGTAGAAACTGGACGATAAACAAAAAGGTGAGAACCTAACAAGTTGTCCATTTGAAATCCAACAGTCGTGTTTGGTGACTAGATCTGAATAGCTGGCTACTTACCAACCTTAAAATATACCCCAATTCGGAATGCCATAGTCACACTGGATTCCGGCAGTCGGGGAGCGTTCACGACTGAAGACTCGCCGTAAATAGTTGATAATTCAGCCATTGCCCACTGACATAACGTTTTGTATTGAGATAAAAACTACACAAAGACTCGCCGTAAATAGTAACTATGCCAATTCAGCCATTTCTCGCTGGCATAACGTTTTGTATCGAGCTAAAAACTACACGAAGACTCGCCGTAAATAGTAACTATGCCAATTCACCCATTGCCCACTGACATAACGTTTTGTATTGAGATAAAAACTACACAAAGACTCGCCGTAAATAGTAACTATGCCAATTCAGCCATTTCTCGCTGGCATAACGTTTTGTATCGAGCTAAAAACTACACGAAGACTCGCCGTAAATAGTAACTATGCCAATTCACCCATTGCCCACTGGCATAACGTTTTGTATTGAGCTAAAAACTACAGAAAGACTCGCCGTAAATAGTAACTATGCCAATTTAGCCATTGCCCGCTGGCATAACGTTTTGTGTCGAGCTAAAAACTACGTGAAAACTCATCGTAAATAATAATTATGTCAATTCAGCCATTGCCCGCTGGCATAACGTTTTGTATTGAGCTAAAAACTACAGAAAGACTCGCCGTAAATAGTAACTATGCCAATTTAGCCATTGCCCGCTGGCATAACGTTTTGTGTCGAGCTAAAAACTACGTGAAGACTTATCGTAAGTAGTAACTATGCCAATTCAGCCATTGCCTACTGGCATAACGTTTTGTATTGAGCTAAAAACTACAGAAAGACTCGCCGTAAATAGTAACTATGCCAATTTAGCCATTGCCCGCTGGCATAACGTTTTGTGTCGAGCTAAAAACTACGTGAAAACTCATCGTAAATAATAATTATGTCAATTCAGCCATTGCCCGCTGGCATAACGTTTTGTATTGAGCTAAAAACTACAGAAAGACTCGCCGAAAATAGTAACTATGCCAATTTAGCCATTGCCCGCTGGCATAACGTTTTGTGTCGAGCTAAAAACTACGTGAAGACTTATCGTAAGTAGTAACTATGCCAATTCAGCCATTGCCCGCTGGCATAACGTTTTGTATTGAGCTAAAAACTACAGAAAGACTCGCCGTAAATAGTAACTATGCCAATTTAGCCATTGCCCGCTGGCATAACGTTTTGTGTCGAGCTAAAAACTACGTGAAGACTTATCGTAAGTAGTAACTATGCCAATTCAGCCATTGCCCGCTGGCATAACGTTTTGTATCGAGCTAAAAAGCAACTGCAGGAAAGTATTCTATGGATATCGACAGCTCCTTCCATATACCAGTCGTTCCCCTCTGCCCCCATGGCCAGCCGTGAGCAAGTGTTCCGCTCGATTTATGGATGCTTTAAAAATCACGAATAATCAATTTATTATTGTAGCCTTAAGTGGCGGTAGTTTTCTGGTGTAACTGTGTACTCAAGCTTAACTTATGCCACACAAAGAGGAAATGCTTTTACTTGCAAATATTTAATACAGGTGAAGCACAATATTTAAAACAGGTGAAGCACAATTTTTAATACAGGTGAAGCACAATTTTTAATACAAATTTTATTGCTGATTACTGTTGTCTGAATAATTTATGGTAAATTATTCTTTTTAATTTTAACAATAATAAAAATAATACTTTGCTAATTGATGTAGCGCCATTTTTGTGAAATACCACCACAAGGGCGCTTTACAAAATTTAAAAGCTATGACTAAATTTACCATAAACTATCTAAATATCTAAAGCTTTAGCTAAAATTACCTTATTGAAAATTGCATATTAGTTATACTCGTATACGTTTGTCGCGGGCTGTGAAAAATTGACAAACTTTTTGTTCAGCAGTAGATCGAGGCATGAACGTACAATATTATACTGGTGAGTTGAGATGCTAATGGGTTAGCCTAGCTGGGTAAATTAGCGAAATTCTGGTATTCTGTTATTTATGGATGCGAACTCAATCTTTTATTATTCTCAGATCATATAACAGTTAATTTTTGTATTGATTCGACAAAATTGCCACCTGGCAATAATCCAAAAATTAAACAACCGTGTTATGTAATACTGATACATAAAAGACAAGCATTTTTAGAGAGGTAGCACATTTGAAAAGAACAACCATGTATAATGCAAACATTTCGTTATTAAATTTGAATATTCAAGTACTTCTCACTATCCTCTTGACCGTCTCTTTTTTCCTGCCCAGTTCCTTCAGCTTCACAAAATGCCTACAAATGGAATGCCATAAACACAATCCCACTCCGGGTAGTTGGAACTCTTATGCGATAGTAAGTGTAATAAGTTTTATTTTGTTTTATAATATTAACGACGTAGATTGAAAAGGCGTGGTGTAATTGTATTATGAGCTGAAGACCCGCAATATTAAGCACATTTTAAGTGAAATATCAGTGAATTCCGGTACGTAAATTTAATAATATTATCGGCCTGAAAGGAATGTGTGAAACGAATAGCCTCTGCTCTCTGTCTGAAGACAATTATGTTTATTTTGTGTGCTTATCAGATATCTAATTATTTTACATAATCAAGGAGACGTTCAATTAAAATTAAGTGGTGTTTGAATTTAGGATATCGTTTCATGGTGATAAATTATGCATTGCTCATTGTTGGATTTCAAAGTGATGTTTTTTCACCCAAGTCCCTATCTATCCCACCATTTTGCTATGTTGAATTCCATATTCGACAATACCGTGTTCGAAACAATTGACAATCAAATAGAACAGTTTTGACGTGAAAAAACGTGTTTCTCGTTGGTTTTTTGCTTGCTCGTCGGTTTGTTGTTTTGATCTCAAAATAATATAAAAGAACTGTGGTGTTTTGTGAATAAAAAAATAGTGGTGTGAAAAAAATCAGTGTGGTGTATTTGTTTCGTTAATAATACCATTGTGTAAAAAGACTTCAAGAACTTTTAACTTCAACTTCATCGTTGGGTGAATGGTTTCCCGTTTTCTCTTCGTTCCAATAATAATCTTTTCACAAGCTACAATCAGACACTTCCGTCAAGTAGTATAGTTTATCGTATTACAGTCCATTATTTTTCAAATTCATCTAAAACTGAAAGCACATTCGGTTTTTTATCGCAGCTTTGGATCCAACAGTCATATTATTTTGATTTGAAGCGCTTTTAAATAATTATACACAAAATAATTAGAGGTTTTTGATTAAAACTCTCCAAAAACCGTCTCAACACCGAGTTTCAATAGTTTGGGCCTTAAAAATACCTATGCACAAAAAAAAATTCAATAAATGTGTCGCAATTGATTGGTGCATCCTACGTATGCCCTTATGTTGAAGTGTCTTGTGAAATAATGACAAAACTTCAAATTGGTGTTTTCCGTAAATTTATAAAATACTTCGTTTTTTTACGAAGGACATTCAACGTATAATGAGGTGCAGACTAGAACTGTATCAAAATATTACTAGATGTTTGTAATAACAGCTAGATGTTGTTAACTTTCAACGCTATTGACGAAATTTTGCGCAAACAGTTAGATAATAGATACAATACAGTCAATAGATACATATAAATATTATTACTTTAAAACAAGTCCTGTTGTGCAGTCACACAATACAAACAGCTTAATCCCAAATCTGTGCCTTTTCGCTGGAAGGTATTGTTTTATAGACAATCTGCCTTTAAATAAAACTAAAGATTCGTCTATGCAAAGATTTTCGTGTGGGTAAAAATATTTTTTAAACTGTCTACACACCGAATCAACAAAATCTCTGATTTTATAAGTAGTGTCACCTCGCTGTTGTTTCTCATTATCTGATAATTTAAATGAATTCATATGTTTCATCCAAATTTTTATACCCTTAGCTCCTGGTAAATTGTTTTTTAATCTGTTGATGTACACATACACTGTTATACCCATATCTGAACCTTTTCTCTCGTGATTTATGATAACGATCATTATTTTAGATAGTTTTAATTTGTATACATATTATGTATTATTTTCTCCTTGTTAGTTAATCTTATTAGCATAATTAATTTAGCATAAAGCGCACTTGAGGTGAAATATCACAAAACTGCGCTATATAAGTTCACTGTTATTATTTCACTGTTATTATTATTCAATGCATGGGCAGTTTCAACACTCACTGAGTATGTACCTGTAAACAAAAGGTGTAATAGTGTATACTTCGTGAACGATATTATACGAAATGTTAAATGATCTTTTGGTTGTATACCTCCCTACAAGACGTCTTTGTAATTTTTCCTATCCGAAAAGGCCAACTCATAGCGTTATTTGAATCCACCAATGGCAAGTCATATATATAGCTGTTGTAAAATAACACCCCCAACATATCGTCGCGTCAATTTTGGCGTTATTTCCAACAGTTGACAATCGCCAAAGATAACGGCAGTGGCATTGTTTAGAATTTTCATTAACGCCCAGTACTAGTGCAGACGTATTAAAATTATTATACACACGTCCACAGACGTAACTACTCTTGAAATCATTTTTAGCAATGCTCGTGTAGATATGAGCCTACGGTCCACGAACGAGTTGATCACTACTAAAATAAAATCATCTTTATTTTTTGACAGTGAATACTTCACAAGAGTTCCAACTGCACCCAGTCTAGAGCCAGTGAAACTATGGCATCCCTGATTGGGGTATGTTGTGAGGCTGAAAGAAGCTAGGAGGGGAAGAAGATGGGGAAGAGGATGGTTTGAAAGTACCTTGCTTTTCAGATCTAGTCACCAAATACGGCTAAAGCCATTTCAAGCAACGTTTCGATTCTGAATGACGGTGTTTCGACAAGGCGATACTTAGAGTATCTACCGCTCTGAAACGTGTCGCAAATATACTTTTTATATGAATTAAATGTGTTGTGACACATGTTAATTAAATAAAGCCATTTCAAGCAACGTTTCAATTCTGAATGATTGTCTTTCACCAGAGCGATACTTAGTGTATATATCACTCTGGAACGTAATGCAAATATCCCATTCATTATTTTTTTATGAACTAAATGTGTTATGACACATATTGTTCAAATAAAAGTTGTTTGCGCACGCCGGGCTTGAACCCGCGAGCTCTGGATTTGTAGTCGAGGGTCTTACCGCTCGACCACGGAGGCCGTCAATGCTAATTTTCAATGAATTTCACAAGTTGACAGAAAGTTGAAACAGGTGGCAGTCTTTAATTGTTTTGCCCCTTCCTTCATGAAGGCTTTCAAATGCCTTATTTGACGCCTTCCAAACGTCAAAGTGAATTTATTTATATTCCTGTAATCCCCGCTACGGTGGCGCAGGGGTGCCCATAATGGATATTGAAAAGTTTCCTGCTTATATTTCCACTAAACCGACAAATTATTTATACATTCCCCAACCTTTTTCAAACTAAAAATGTGTTAAGTTAAACCCTTATCTAAACGCTATTTTCCAAGTCTTTTGTTTCAGAAATGAAGAAAATATAAAAAAATTCGAAACATATTCTTGAGAACTTATTCGTTTTACCCACAGTTACCGAACACAAAAGTTTGCCGGCCTAACCTCGAGTAAAAATAATCTTACCTGTGAATATTTTAATTCGCTTCTTTCCAAATGGATTTGAAACGAGGTGGTTACTTTTTATTACGCTGATAAAGAAGATAAAATTTGGAATTTCCTCCGGAATTACAGATGTGTTTGTGAGCGTAAAAAGAAAAAGAGAAAAAAGGTTTTCTTCCAACAAATGGATTTCAAGAGTAGTTTTTTTTTCATCCAGTAATAATGTGCTAGAAACTAGTACATTTCTGTATATGATGTTTAATATAAACTTATCTTATAATTAAAATCACACCATTTTATCAAAAAAATGAGTTTTAAACGAGCTCTCTTTTATAAACACGAAGTTGATCGAAACGAGATTTAAAAAAACACAAATTTGTAGAAAAAAATTAGTTACGAACTTTTCTTTGTGTTCTTTTCATATGTTTTTGTTGACCGGCATCAAAGCTGCTTTTTTGAGGCCCACTTATAAAATACTAAAACCACTAAGATTTAACAATTTATTTTATGATCCCCCTATGGGCAGTCAGGGTGGATATAATCTCACAAACTCCTGACTTGTACGAAAATTTGCCATATTTTATTTTCGGTTTTTAAAAATTCTTTGTTTTCTAGAAAAAAATTGTTACGAAAAGGGTGCAAAACACGTTAAAAAAATCAGTTTTTTCTAGCATTTTTCAACTCATCCGTGTTATCCTGTCATATTTTGCTTCTATCAGAGGCAAACCAGCCTTGAATAAGAATTTTGTGTTTGACTATGTGTGAATTGGGAAGATTCCTCAGTTTTTTAGACGTAGCGACCCAATTTTGCTGACAGTTTTTTGTTGTTGTTTTAAATATAGTTGACTTATTAAAGCTTTTCTGCTTTATTTTAATATTGATTTTAGAAACAATGTAAAGAATTTTCAAAGAAATATGTAACATAGGACTCATAAAATAAATACAAAATTAGGTTGCGACTCAAACTCTGAACCCCTACTCTACCCGGGAGTAACGTCTATGTTAATTGAGCTTTAAGAAATGGTAAACCTGGGACTTAAAGGGACCAACGTTATAGGAGGGGGGAAACACAGAAGCCGCCAAATGATTCCATAGTCAAGTTGTCAAACACAAAGGGTTGTGAGAGCGACCCATTCTCTTGTAGCGAATCCCAACCACGTACAAATGTTGAGCGCGTGGTTAGCGTGTTTCCTGGCGGTGCACCGGCGCCGAAGAGATCAATGACGTTGATTCTTAGGAGCAACCCCTATATAAATACCGGTAGAACAAGAACAGCATTCCAATCGAACGTCTGTCCTCCGAAGCCTTCAATCCGCTTGCTAAGAGAGGGTTATCTTTCAAACGGACAGCCCGTTTCTGCACAGAGTGAGGTATTTTTTCAAGTGTTTTAGAGCTCAAGACCAGAAGTGCCTACCTAACTCAATAGTGGCGCACTCGCGATTTGTCAGGGTCATAAGTTATGTAAAAATAAAGTATCTGCGAGCCCTAGGACCTAGGTGTAGCAGTTATTCACATCAAATTAAATTTAAACCTGGTATAAATCTTTGAGTTGTGATATTTGCAAGATTTTTTCAAAATCCTTGTTTGTTTGGCCATATTTTTAACTATCTCATAAGTACGGTGGCTTAAACACATTATTTTTTTAATGTTTCTCGTAGAATGTATACGAATTATATGGTTTGATAATGCTTTTTTTACTAACATCTTTTTGATGTTTCAAATAATAAAAAGAATATTGCCAGCCGCAATGTAATACATAATATATTGACATTATTTTTAAGTACATAAGATGTTACTATTGATAAACTTTACAAAAAAGGTTTTTGCTTCGTATCATAGAAATATGAATGAAAATGAAACAATAACTTTGTATAAGACCACAAGTTTTATTTTCATTTTTATGACCGACCAGTTTCACTTAGCCTAAGCATCTTAAGGGTACATAATTAAACTTAGAAAAAATACATAGTGTGTGGTTATATATACTCATACACACAGAAGGAGAACACAATATAAAATAAAATAGGAGAACAGTGAGGAAACAATAGAATAACATTTAAATTATAACGAAGAAACAGAGAAAAAGAGACAGATAATATGAAATAAAAGAGGTAAAACGTCAACTAAGAATGTGATAAAAGAATAATGTGAAATTTTATAAGTTTACAGAAAATATACCTGATATTGGACTACTGGACGAATATAACTGATCATTAAGAATATGTCTATTAATAATGTTAACGGCGTTCTTTTTTTCTAGTGCATCTAAATTATTTATTTTATTATAAAATTTAAAAAAAATATGTATTTATATATAGATATATATATTGAAAAAAAAAGGTTACAACTCGAACCCACCCTCCGAGATCACGGATGGTATCCGTTCATAATATCGTGATGTTTGAATTTCTCCACACAAACTATTCTAAGATTTATTTGCATGGTAAATATTTGACATTATCTGCCCGGTCCCAAAGTGAGGCAGCGGCGTGAAATTTGGAAAATATGGGGTGTTAGCTTATTATTCCGACTGGAGAAGCCTGGGCCTCTAACGGGGCAGAAAATGGGATCCCATCGCCCCCCGGGGTCCATATCCGGCGAGAAGTGACTGATCCAATAGCGGCGGGGGGATGATAGAATTCTGAGGGATATTCTAAAGCCAAGACATCGATCCAAGGCTTTACGATTCACACGAACTCGAAGAATGGGATTGAAAACGACGCGAATATCATATCGATGTGATGATTGTTTTTTTTTTTAAATAAAATAATGCTGAATCGCTCCGAAAAGACTGACGGTCTCCGCGGTCGAGTGGCGAGACGCTCACCCACGAATCTAGGGGCCGGGAGTTCAAACCCGCAATTAATATATGTCTTAACACGTTTAATGCATGCAAAATAATTTATAGTATAGTTCCGGCACGTTCCGGAGTGGTGGTTACTCAAGCATCGCCCTGATGAAAGACCACCGTTCAGAATCGAAACGTTGAATTGTTTTAATTATCACTTGTGTAATGTAAATTTATCTTGCCTTAAATGAGCATAACTCAAGAGTACTATATGATGGCCTGCGTGGTCGAGGGGTAAAAGGCCCGACTACAAATCCAGAGATCGCGAGTTCAAACCCGGCGTGCGCAAGTGCATTTCATTTAATTAAATGTGTCATAACACATTTTATTCATAAAAAAACAATGTATAGTATATGTTGCGATTTGCGATACTTTCCCGAGTGGTAAATACTCAAAGTATCGCCCTGATGAAAGATCACCATTCAGAATTGAAACGTTGCTTAAAATGGCTTTAGTCGTGTTTAGTGACGAGATTTGAATATTTAAGTACTACCCAACCTTCTTCTTCTTCTCAATCTCCTCCCTCTCCCAACTACCTTCAGCCTCACAACCAACCCCAATTGAGTATGCTGTAGTCTCACTGGTTCTGTAGCGGTTGGGAGCAGGTGAGACTCTTGTGCGATATTAACTAAAAAAAATATTTTTACAAGACATATTAAATTATTCAATTCAGCCTTTTTGGTTACGAAGTAGTCAATTTATTACAGATTTCATAGATTAAAAAAGGCACATGTAGGATGGATGAACGAGGAAGGAGTAGGACACATAGTAAATAAATATGTGACGCAAAAGCGAATGGTAGTAAGAAGACATGGCACGTCCAAGCGAATTAAAGACTTGTGTCGGGTCACGTCAAGAATCAGAAAAACAGAAGAGTGTATGTATTTGAATGAAACAAGGAGCGTGTGTCAAGATAGATGTGTATGGCGGTCCATCTACTTTGCCCACCCCTCCGGGGACAGGGGGTAATTGTTAGTCGTTTCCCTTTTTTTTCATGTTTATGTAAAATTACCATGTGAAAAGAAAATTGAGTTTCTTTTAATTTTTATGTTATTTGTACTTTTTATCTTACATTTCATAAATAATAAGCCTGTTTAATATGTTATCTAATACAAGCGTTTCATGTTCGGCGCTGTAGAGCGATTAATGTATTACTATCAAAGCAATTTTGAAAATAATCTAGCATTATATAAAATGCCGTAAAATAATTAACCCAGTTTTTGTAATAATGAAGAAAACTGTGCAACTTCCTCCAAAGAAAAATGTTTTTCAATGGTATTTCTTAGCGAAGGCTTTAAGCAGTACATACCTACTGATTTGTGCCAACTTTGATCCATACGAAAAGAGTGTCACTATATTTTTCTCAGAGCTCGAGGGTGAATAAAATTTTCTTTTTTATGTGAATACCGCAAAGGACTCCCAACTGTTCAGATCCGACGAATCATGGCATCTCCAATTGGGATAAGTTGTGATGTTGATGGGAATGAAGAGGGAGAAGAGATAGGGAATAGGACGATTGGGAATTACCTGAATATTCCGATCTGGTTTCTAAAGTCGACTAAAGCCATTACAAGCAACGTTTGGATTCGAAATGGTAGCTTTGACCTTGGAGGTATTGTAAATCTCTACCACTCTGCTTACAAGCAAGGGGGTGAAGTGCCCGGGGAGGGTTAGATATTTGGAGGTCGGGGGAGGGGTATATTTCTCAACATCTCAGAGTGCAACTAAGCAGAATTTGGAAAGGATGGCATTCAATATAAAACACATTTATAGGGCGCCTACGTTGTGCCTAGGGTCCCAAAATGAAACTGTGCAAATTTGATTTAGATCCATCAGAGGGTGAGGAATTGTACTGGAAATAGCAAAAACAGAGAGAACATTTTTAAAACATTTTAGAAATAAGATTTTTTTATTGAATTTTTTTAAACCCCTCAAAACACGGTTTTACACCAACAAATAATTAGTAAAATTATCAATAGTGCAATTTTTGTTGCTGTGAAAAATATATTATAGCAGAAGTAAAGTGGTTTGAAACAAATAAAAAAAATGTACCCTACACAAGAATAAAAAAATTACAAATTAATAAATGGAAGAAAAATAACAATAAGTATCGTTGCTGGAAAGGCAAGGGGACTTAAGCGACATTTCTGTCAAAAATGAGTTAAATATGCAATTTTGATAAATTTTTGTTTCTGCATCGACTCTGCCTTTCTCTGAGTTCTGACTCGTTTGATTCTGAAGAACTTTTGTGGCGCTTCAACCATCTTAAATGTATTTTCTAATTGGTAAAAAGGTTGACTAAAAGGACACAGCTTTGGGATTTAAAAAAAAAAATGTCGCTTTAGGTGAACATTAAGTCACCCGAGATAATTTTTTTTCAAAGTCCTGTGAATTTTATTGTAAAACAAAAAATAACTTCAAAATGCTCTGGTGTAAGGTTCGCAAAATAGTGCTTCAGCCCTTTTGCCTTTTCATCGTCGATATGCTCCTTTAATAATAAGGTGAGTTTTATCCAAGCGTTTAGGTACAAAGTAAAACAAAATTACATTTTAAGAAACGAAATGGAAAAATAAAATATTTTTAACCCCACATGTCTGATACGAAGATTTATTCAGATACACGTTAGTTCCGTCATTACAAGAGTGATGTACGTATGTTAAGAACATAATTCGCTAGTTTTAAGCTTAAGTCTTAAGTCATTAGCCATAAGCCTTAGTTGGACGGCACTAATTATAAGTGACTGTAAGTTCACAGTTATAAGTTATAAATTATAAGCAAGTAGTTAATATTCTTAGTAAAAGGTTGTAAATTATGTTGATTTAGTTATAAAGCACCCTTCAGATGATTTTCTTTCACGAAAATGGCGCTATTAAAATCAACCAATATTACATTATTCGTTATTTATTACAACAACCCAAATACTTTTTTATACACATTTTTACACTTACCCTGTTCAGTATTAATACACGTTTTTTTAACCTTTTTGTAATACTGTATTTTCTAGTTTATTATGATTTTTTTTAAATTTAATTTGAGCTTATGATTCACTTATATATTTATATAATTAAATCATAAGCTTATCAATCATATATTATTTATAATATATAAGGATATGATTTTTAAAAATGTTTTTAAAAAATGTTATTTTAAAACTGTTTGTTGGAAGATACATCCATAAATAATGTATTATTCTCCAAAGTACTTCATTATCTTTGTGTTTTACATAAAATATGTATAAATTCAATAATATTTTTCTTCATTGTGTATTCATAACCTACCCACAACAGTAAATCTGTAACGAAAATTTACCTCCATGTTTATGGAAACGTTTAACATAAATTTATAAGGTAATAATATAAAAAAGTTATTATTATATTTTTTTAATGCGAACCACAATCAAGAATCCTTACCGTCCGGACCTAATGGAACTATGCACCGTTGGGGTGATGTTTCTCAAAAACGGTGCTAGGTGTGTTGTGAGGCTGGAAGGAGTGGGGAAATGAAGGAGATGGGGAAGAGAACTGTTCGGACGCACCTCGCCATTTAGGTCTGGTCATAAAGTTATAAATGCCGACTATATAAAATTATATGTACCGCTAAAAAATACGAGACAAATCGCTACCTTTTTCTGCGACAATTCTAAAACTAACTATAAATACATTTGGTCATAGACCTATAAATCGACTGCATAATCTTTATAATAGTTTTAACAATGTCGATATATTTGGAGATTCAGTATTTGTAATAAAACGATTTTTTTATAAATACTTGACTGAAATATACGAGTTTACCACACCGTATTAAATATAATAAATAAATTGTTGTATGATTTTTTTATCTCTTTTACTTATTTATATTTAGCACTGGTTATATATTTAATTTGGTAATTTATAATTTGTAATTTTTTTTATGTACTTACCATGTTCTATCATAAATAATGCCCTACTTTTTTCAACATAACTGTGTTATTTGACAGTCTCCATGGTCGAGTGTTAAGACCCTCGACTACGAATCTAAAGGTAGTGGGTTCAAACGCGGGTTCGCCAATAACTCATATTTAATAAATATGTGTCATAACACATTTAATTCATATAAAATAATATAAAGTTTATTAGCGGCGTGTTCCAGAGTGGTGGATACTTTAAGTATCGCCCTGGTGAAATATCACCATTCAGAATCTAATCGTTGCTTGAAATGGCTTTAGCCGCATTTGGTGACCACATCTGAATAGCCAAGTACTTGGTGACCTTCCTCTTCCATCTCCTTCCTCTCCCACTACCTTCAACCTCACAACATACCCCGATTGCGGATGCCATAGTCTCGCTGGCTCTAGACAGTTGGGAGCAGTTGGGACTCTTGTGCGGTATTCACTATAAAAAAAAGAAGAAAAAAATATGTAAGAGTTTTATGTAAAATCCCACTAGGTCTTAAATAAAAAAGTCAGTTCAAGTAATTTTTCTATTCTGAATAATTATATTCCTTCTACGATACGAGAAAATGCAAATATAAATTCACACGGACTGAACCATTTTCCAAACATCGATTTACATCGTCATTATTATTCAAGTAAAGGTATATAGACGTCTCTCTCCACGGTACAAATTGCAAGCGTTCGGTATTCATGGCCACAGTCGGGCGGCGGAGTGTTGCTGAGTCATATACAATTCATACATAGCGCATAGTTCATTGGAAGATGATTAACTTGTAATGCTTGAATATTATTGCCGGTGTATTGCCTTGGTGAAAGACAACCATTTAGATCCGGACCTTTTTTTGCAAATAATAATAATAATATTTGGATGATTTGTATAGCGCCGTTTTTGTGAAAAATCACCTCAAGGGCGCTGTACAGATCTTACTTTCTATCGTTACATATTAATTCCTAGTTTAAATAAGAAAATATATAGGAACATACTTACCTGGCAGGTCCCATCAGATAGACACAATTATGAACTTAAAATTATGATTATTATTTAATTATTATTATTATAATTATTTTTTTTCCAATTTAGGGCATGGGAGCGAAATTAAAAGAATGGACTTTCTGAATTCGTCATACAGCACAGGATTTGGTTAAAATTTGCATATCTAATGGTGATTCGTCGGTGAAATGGCTTTAGTCAGTGACCAGATCTGAATAGGCAAGCATTTCCCAATCTTCCTCTTCCCCATCTCATTTTCCTCCCCATGCCCTTCAGAATAACATTATCAGTTCAATTATACATCGAATGTTCACTCTACAATGTGTTAATTTTTTTCTATAATATTTTAAATAACCGAATGCCCGAGATATAATGCCAGAGGGGTAGATACTCTAAGTATCGCCCTGGTGAAAGACCACCATTCAGAATCGAAACGTTGCTTGAAATGGCTTGAGCCGTGTTTGTTGACCAGATCTGAATAGCCACCTACTTCCTTACCTTCCTTTTCCTCGTCTTCTTCCCCTCCTAATACCTTCAGTCTCATGAAATACCCCTATTGGGGATTCCATAGTATCACTGGCTCTAGACGGTTGGGAGCAGTTGAGACTCTTGTGGGGTATTCATATAAAAAAAGGTCAAATATTTTGTTTATGAAATTATTTTTAATAATAGTGTACATAATTGAAGAGGCCACCGCAAGAATCTGCCAACTAGCATTTTTGACAAAAAAGAGTTAGTATTCTCATTAAACTAATTCTGGTACGCTCTATCCAATGAACACACTTTCAGATTACGAAAATGGCATGAACATGGAAAATCAAAGAGTTGAACATGTTTACTGCAAATTTTGTTAAAACTATTTTTTTCTTTTTTTTCGAAGGAAGCAAAAACTTGGGGGCGTGATATTGTAAATTAAATAAAACAATAAACTTTGTAAAACACCACTATATTAAGAATAATGAAATATTTCAATTTATCAAGAAATATTGTTAATGGAAAGAATATGTTTTTTGCAGAAATGCTGATCTATATATATTAAATTTAGTATGTTAGCTATAACATTCATGATAAGTAGTATTTTTAATAGGATTTTTTAGTTTAAAAAAAAAACGCAAAAGACTAAATATATCAGAATGTCTCGACTGTTAGTTAACAGGTTCTCGCCGTGGGGTCTTCAAGTGTATAACTAAAAATTCAAATTCAATACGATTACCACATACAAAAAAGAGATACAGAACTGCCTTATGTACGGAGGACTGATATTTTTATTTATTTATGTTCAAGATTTTTTGTAAAATACAGTTAACAAAAATGTGGCCTTACTGGGGCATCCCGTCCCAAACTTGCATGGTTTTTTTTCACCAATTTTGTTGTAACAAGTAAAAATATATTATTTAAAAAAATAATAATTAAATAGCGCAATATATAATCTAATAATATATGTATGATGAGATTCTTAAAAGTATGAGAAGTAAAGATAGAGTGAGTCTATTTTAAAAAAATGTTATACTTACTCCAAAAATGTAATATTGTAATTTTTTTAAAACAGGATTTACATATTTTACTAGTTTATATACCATGTAATATGAAATAACTTCATGAATGATAATAAATTACTTCTTGTTAATTTTATCAAACATATTTAAATGTCCAAGCTTTCTCTTGAACAAATAATCAATTAGATTGGCTTACCTGAATAAATAAGCACCATCAATTTACTTTGAAATCGATTCATATCACCGTTCTATTGATTTTCTATTCAGTGCTGGGACGTTCGGTTTTTCTCGGGCCAAATATTTATAAGCAGAATATATCTTGAACGGTTAGCTCCTAGTGTCATGAAATTCGCTTAGCCATTTTTGTCTAAAATTTCTAGGATATGTATCTTTTAAATGTGAATTCCACTCAAGAATCCCAACTATGGTATCTCCAATTGGGTTTTTCGTGAGGTTAAATGGAGTGGAGAAGGAAAGATATGGGGAAGAGGATGGTTGGTATCTGGCCATTCAAATCTGGTCGTCAAACACGGCTTAAGCAATTTTAAAGAACGCTTCGATTCTGAATTGTGCTCTTTCAACAGGACGATACTGAGAGTATCCACCACCATGGGTCATTTTTATATTCGACAGTCTATTTCATCATAGAGAAGTTTATATTATGAAGTTTGTAAATATTTCAATAATTATGTTACTTGGATAATTTATATAGCTTCATTTTGGTGAAATTTCACAGAGTGGCGTATAAAAGTAAAAGAAGACGTCATATTTTGTTGATTGTTACGTATTTTTTAAATGTTCCATAATTTATTTATTTTCAAAAAGTGTGTTAAAACTCGTGCGAAACCAGGTAGTAACTTAAAATATCCGTATTAAATTTAATATATTTCTCCCCAAACTATCCCAAAAATTGTAACTAATCTAAATTTATTTTTTCATTGAAATTCTTATGGATAGAAGGGTATTAATCTGGAATACCATCCGTTTCAAATTAAACACTTTAGGACTCATTTTGCATTGTGTGTTTAAGTAAAACAATACTTTTTTTTCTGCTGCACAACTAGTTTTGAACCTGGATATTTTTGGGGCAGACCCAAGGATCCAACACAATCACCTACAAAGATCAACACAGCTAGGTTTGGACGAACTATGATAAATTAGTGATGGTTTGACGAGTGTTACAGAATCAAAAGTTGTATTTATTTTATTTTTGCAAAAAAACAGTTTTACACCAATACATTGCAAAAAATGGTGATTATAATCCCACAAACATAAAGGTAAAATAAGGTTTTAAGAAGTACATACATAAAATAGTAAGAACTAAATTGCTAGTTCGTGCTTAAACTTGTTATAAGTCATTTAAAAAATATCCACATTTCCTGCGAGGCAGTTAATTGACCTAGTAAGTCTTCCCAGGCACATCACCATTGGTAATTTGGTTCTGTACCTGGAAAAAATAGAACCCTGTGTTGGCGGCCTCGTGTTGAATTATCAGGGACATGGAATCCAATTTCCGCCAGGATGTTAGGTATTAATAATATACCGTTTAAGAGTTTATGAGCAAAAATCAGTAATTTTATATCCTCCTCGAACTAAGGCTGCAAACAAAAACGACATAAAGCCTGTGAAACTATGGCATCCTATTTTGAAAATGTCGTAAGACCCATTAAATTGAGGAAATATCGTAGAAGGCGAAAAAGAATATTAGAAAAAGCGTGAATATAATAGTATTACAACTCCAAATGTTTGGTTTTCTCTCCAGCGACACTGGGAAAATCGACATGATTGAGAAGTAAACTATTTTCTGCCTACCCTTTTGCGACATGGAACGAAGGCTATGCACCAGCCCATAACATCACGTATTCCGTTTTCCTTCTCGACCCACTGACCTCGCCTTCAATCATCTGTCTCGCAGCCACTGGACCGTTTTGGATAATCGTTTGAGATCGAAAAAGGTTTCCGTTCGACTGACATTTTTCCAGTTATTATTCCAAACGGAGGGCGCCTGGCCTGGGTCGGAATACTAATCTTGTTACATGTAAAGAGTGTAGTTTGCTACATAAAAAAATACTGGAATCGGAAATAGAAAAGATAAACACGGATTTTCCGAGGAAAGGGATATTCTATAATCATTTATCAATTATGTACATAGTGTGGAAACAAAGGCAGTTAACACGATGATAAATTCAGCTTTTTGACGTTTAATTTTGTATGAAGACGTTTCTCAAATGGCTCCATATCCGCCGATTATTGCAGATTCTCACTCATCCGTAGAGAGATATTCCCGTTTTTTGTCAGCCCATCTCATTGGTGGGAAATGTCAGTTCCTCTACCCTAACCAAGAATGCATCCAATGATTTATCCATATCCCATGTTCAAAATTGTCCGGCTTGTGTTTGGTGCTAGTTAAATTTATGTTGGCTATATTTGTCTTTCAATTTCTTAGGGAATACCTAGATTGGCTCCTTACGTCAAAACTGTTGTGGCCTCAACATTTTTTTATGAGAAACCATCATAATTTTTACTTTAAAAGTGCGTAGGTACTAATAGTGAGCATTTATTGAACGAACATCGTTTTAGGTCTTGATGTATTACCTTTTTTTAAGAACGTGGTCAAATTCGCCAAAGGGGTACATCTTCTTAAGAATAAGTCGTAAACCTATCTCATTTTACTGCGACTTTTGTTTGTTTTTCTTAACCAAATGTATGTTGTTTGAATTCCATCTACCATTCGTTATGTCATATTTCAAGTATAGTCCAACTTGGGTGTGGAGATTGCAATAGTGAAGTCGGTTAGTTTCATTTTTCTTCTAATCCACTCGTCAGTTTTTTTTACTCACATAGTTGTGAGATAGAATTGACAAGAAGCAACAAATATCATGATTTTCTTACATCCAGCATAAACAAGAACAGTTTTGGCCACTATCTTCTCAGAATGTCACATCTCAAATAAAGACTATAGATAATTTTTTGAAAACCAAATGCGATACATTTTCCGGCTTTGATTTTTTTTTTTATTATCTTACGTCTTATTGTATCACCAATATGGCAACATAATATCAAAAATGCGTTAAAGAAGCCAACTTTACCTTTCCTTATTTATGATAACTACCCCCGAAGATGAAGCGGCTATAATGTGAAGAAAATTTCAGTACATTTTCAATAAATTTGGTATTTGGTTTCGCCATTCTTTAAATTTATTCTATTTCTTTGAACGTTAGGATTGACTTCTATTTCCAGATATTTCTAATCTTTTTAATATACCTAACTGTCACTTTTCAGGTTTTCTTGATATCCGACAGCTGAATTAAAAGTAATGGAAGAGCTGCCGGATATACCTCTTGACACCTCTGGGGAAGCTCCGCTCCCCTTTCAACCCCCCCTTGGTGAAATGAATAACTCTGATTTTGATTCCAAATTTACGCAAGTTTTCTTCTTTTCTTTCCTGAAAATAATATCTCATTGGCCTTCAATATCCACTCCCAATTTCATTCCAGATAATTTTTACTCCGTTAATTGTTCTTGTATCATTATTCATAGCCATAAGGTTGAGATATGCAAATCAGTCCACCCCATAGAATTTTTTTTAAATGTCTCCTAAAAACATTTCTCACGGAGTACTTAAAGCCGATAAAAAGTTTTGGATATCTGTTGAATTAAAAAAAAGTCCTCTTTTGACCTTCATTGAAAAAATCGTTATCATTCAACGTTAAGCACGTGTTTCAAAAAGGATTTTTTTATTGTTAATGTGATTTTCACAACATATTGAATTTTTTTATTACAGATCTTAAGCTACAAAACCTTCTCCAGTTTATTGTTATTTTAATAAAATCCTCACAATGTATTACTATGAAGTATAACCGCGGCGTTCACCAATACAACAAACTACACGTATCAAAAATACACTTGACAAAATACGGCCTGAAATCTTCGGAATACATTCTCTGCACCCACTACAACAAATTGCCTAAAGAATTGAGATTGAATTGCTTCTAACAAATTTCGGAATGATATTCTGAAAACTGTATTTTTTTAATGCTATTTGGAAAATGATCAAATATATGTTCCAAACCTGTTCAGATAGCCGTCCAGCTAAATTTTGTAGATTTTGATAGCGGTTAATTTATTTATTTTCCATAATGTTGACGTTGTTTTCGTATTTTTTTGTATTATATCTGTTTTTTATGAGCCTTTACCTTTTGTTTTTTTCCTGTAATTTATATACATATCTATAAATTTTTTTAATTTTTTTTTATATAGTTTTACACACTTTCTTTAAAAACTTTTTTACATAAAACCAAATATGTACTAATTTACAGTTGCATAGTGAGTTTTGTTAAAAGCTCATGAGATTGCAACTTTGTTTTATGTTTTATTTGAAAAAAGGTGCATTGCAGGGCAATATTGTCGCCGGAAATGCATAAAGACTGAAGTGCCACTTTTGGAAGTTTACACCAGAGCACTTGATGAAATTCATAAGGTCTCAGTACCTGAATATACCTGGATTTTTAACAAAAAAAAAATAACTCAATGCACTCACTGAGTTACCTGAAGCGACAAAATCCTAGTCAAGCCTTCTCCTATATGGTAAATATATTTTCGATCACTGAAAGGCCACAAAAGTCTCCGGAATCAAACGAGTCAGAACATTCGAAGCATAAAAAAAACTGATCATAACCGCATATTTAACTATTTTTTTAAGTGTCGCTCAAGCCCTTTTGCCATTCAAGAAACGACGTATTAAACACAAATATATCGCTTTTCTGATTCCCTTCCAGTTTAATACCGAGTAATGTCTCTAAAGAGTGACTCATCTATTTAAGGTTTTTCCCATTTTCCTTATCATTGTTTTTTCAATTGTTCAAATCCATACACTGCCATTTACTCAACTTATTATCCATTCCAGAACCTGCCACTCTTGCATGCTTCCAAATAAATCCACAGGCTGAAGGAACCTTCACCGAGGCGTTAACTTTAACTAATGGCTTTCTCAATCCCAATTGCTATCCACCCAATAAAAAAATCTTAAGTAAAACCGACATCAGGCTGTATTCGACAAAACCTTAATTTCTTACTTTACGTCTCTTCATAATAGTCGCATTTTTCCAAAATCTCATTTGAACACTTTATTGAATTGATTCATTGAATATTACTTGATCTGAACAAACAAATAAGAATTGATTCACTGAATATTACTTGATCTGAACAAACAAATAAGAGCCATTTGTACAAATTAGTAACTGTTCTTTCATTTAATTGAAAATGACGTTTTTCTTAATTTAGAATTAGGCTTAGGTAATTTAACAAGATCGGACTTTTTTAATTAATAAATAGTTATCCCCATCAAGAACCTTCATTTCAAAGCGCTGTAGTTCCGCGGCTACGAATTAAGAGTTCGCCAATTCAAATCCCAGCGTAGGCAAAAACAAAATGAAATTAATATATTAAGATTCCAAATATAACAATATAAAATATTATATAGTACATAAAAGTCATTAAAAAGGTGCTTATACCAACTTTGATGTATGGCAGTGAGGTATGAAACTGTTAAAGGAAGGATGAAAGTAGACTGATTGCTGTGAAAATAAGATCCCTGAGACGTATGTGCGTAAAAATATGTATGACCGTTTTAAAAATGTAAATATCCGGAAAGAATGCAAGGCTTATGTAAAGGTAATGAATATGATAAAAATAGGAACGCGTAGATAGTTTGAGCATGTAGAGCGAATGAACGAAGAAAGGAATGTGAAAATAATATAGAATGCGAAAGTGAATGGAAGTAGAAGTCGGGGACGGGGGGTGAATCAAATACTTAAATCGGGCCATGTCAAAAGTCAGAATAACAAAAGAGTATGTATGAGACGATGTATGAATGTGAATGAAGCAAAGAGTGTGTGCCAAGACAGAGTTGTATGTCGGTCCGTCTTCTCTGCCTTCTTTTGTGTGGAAACAGCGAGATGGTTAGTTAGTTAAAAGGCACATTCCAGAGTGGTAGATAGTTTCAGTATCGCCCTGGTGAAAAATCACAATTTGAATCAAAACGTTACATGAAACGGCTTAAGCTGTGTACAATGACTAGATCTAAATAGCCAGGTACTTTTTTAACTTCCTCTAGTTTGTATCTTTTCCTCTCTACACTTTTTTCAGCCCTGCAATATACCCCGATTTAGGGTGCCATAGTTCTAGACAATTGAGACTCTTATGCAGGATTCGTGTAAAATAATTACCTTGTAATTACCTTAAAATAACCTTGTATTCTATTTTGTTTCATGAAAATTGGTATTTATATAAAGGACGTTATACTACGTTCAAATAAGTTTCTAATGTCTCACACGAGTGCAGTGAAATAAATGAATTACTCAAATCCTCCGTGAAAACTTACGTGAAAAAAATTCTCTCAGACTTTCTCTTAGATCCTTTAAAAGGCTTTGCTAGTCTGTAACATTAATTTATATCTCTGGACATGTGGACATATTGGTACCCTGGGAAAAAAATGCGGACTTTGTACCAAAGGTGTGTCCAATTCGATCATAACTCTTACCAAGTTCTACCCTCTAAAACTGTGAACTACCCCAAACATACAAGCACACTAAATGACTGAAAAAAATGGACGATCACCAGTTTTTGCAGTAATAAATAGGAATAGTATTTTTGTTTCGGAAAAAATCTTAAGTAAATAAAATACTATTCTCTCTAAAATATCATTTAAACAATATGTATTTATTTATTTACGCCCGTTAAAGGCTTATTAAATATATATAATTTGTGTAAAATATATATATATAATATAATATGTATAATATATATGTACGAGAATATATATATTTTATATTTAAATATGTATATTTTCTATTAAAAAATTGTAAAAGAAAATAAAAAGTAATATTAAATAACACTTCCAAAGGTATTTTAAATGAAAAAAACAAATAATTTGAATAAATAAAAGGTTCGAAATTATTGTTAAATAAAAGAAAAATAATATTGAATAACAGGTCCATAGTAAAATAGTTTCAACAATTAGTTTAGCTCTACCATATGAAAGAAAATGTGCTAAACTGTTCCTTTAGTGTGATATAGACGTGTTAAATATATCAACGACATCGAAGTATTTGTTTCCCAGATGTTGTATTCATCGCATATGTGTATAACTATTTAAATAATATCAATAATCTTCAACGCCAATATGAAACAGAAAGAGCCAGAAACTAAAAAGAATAACGGTCGCGACCGAGACTCAAACTCGAAACCTCTACTGCATCCGGGACTAACGCCTCTGCCAATTGAGTTATCGAGACTCGGGTAGAGTTTTGTATACCATTACAAAGACGACAGCCTATATCGGATGTAATTGAAAAAAAAAACAATGATGTATGAGATTGATTAAAATGCCAGTTAAGATAAAAAAAAACACATTGCCTTAAAGTCAATTCTAATTTAATAATATTAATAACATTCAAATAATATAAAATAGATAAGGGAAAGGTTCCGAGTTCGAGTCTTGGTCTGAATGATTATGATCGTGTGATATTTAAGTTATGCCATGAGGAGGTTTTTAAAAAAAAAAAAATACAAAAAACTTTTTCTCCATATCTAACATTCCTCATCTGAATTGTTGTTGAGAACATCCTTGAACGGTTAGGATATGACGGGGTCATAAAGTGATTTTTTTTTTTAAATTTATTATTTATATTTATAATTAGTTTCCGAGTTATTTCTACCAAATAATTCATTTTTTTAATTATACTATGCGCCCTTGAGAGCTTTTACATAACTGTTTTATACATAATATTAAATAATACTAACAGAAATGACATGGAGTAAACAATTAACACACAAAAACATAAACAACCTTAATTTATTGCATTGTGAAGTTACTAGAAATATTACAATGCAATAAATCAACATCAGCGTAGAACTAAGGAGCTATAATGAACAAACGTAGTAGGTAATTGTCAAATGATGGTCTTTAAGGTTAAGTAGATCCCGTTTATTTATGAATTAAAACACGCTGACGTAAGTAATCATAAAACAAGAGGTGTTTTCCGTCAGAAAGGGTAAACCGAAGTGTCAGCAGGCAAATTCATCCTTTTCCGCTAGAAACATCTTTCCCGCGGGAAATACCTTCCTCTGCTAGGCTGCTAGGTGCGCCCCGTTGCTGTCCATGTAAATAATATTGTAATACGCCTAAATAGGCGTTTTATTGGTATATTTGGAAGAGGTATGCTATTATAGTCCTCTTGTATCTAGATTCAGTGCAGTTAAAAATATCTACTATTTCTGCGAAAAAATTACTCACTGTATGCAATCTAAGTACAAGCAAGTATCTAAATGACTGTCCTAATATTTTGATACTGATAGTTTTGGATCGAGTAGTTCTGTTAGGTACATGCTTGAAGTAACAATATATGGAGAGAGAGCTTATTCTTTTTACGTAACCTGTACAAATTTGGGATAAATCACTTTCTCCGGGTTTTTACGTCGTACACCATGAGAAAGAAAGAGATAACGAAATCTCCCATTTTATCACACCGCCTTAAAGTATTTTTAGAATGTTCTTCGTGTTCCCCGTCTTCGTTAACTCCGCCCACGCGTTTTGATACGCGAATTAAATTAACATAACTCAACGGCTTATTAGGTTGCATGGTATATTTTTGTTTATAACAAAACTGAAAAAAGTGGTTATACGAATAATGAAAACATTAAGTCGACATGTGATATGAATGAATGTATAAATAGCCCTAGCCCTAGTCACGCTCAGGTCTAGCCGAGTTCTGCAAACCTCATAAAAACTGACTACAGCAGCGATCTCTCTTGTATATTATTGCTTTGAGGGTACATGGAAGGTAATTAGGCTAAGTGAATCAAGGCTGTATATAATACCATAAAAAATTTCCAAAATAAATAATATCGGAATAAGCCTTTTGTCAGGGAGTGTTCATAATTTTAATTATTTCATTGAGTAATTGTAATTTATGGTTTCATAATATCATTAAGTGCTCAGCGCAAGCAAAAATAACGAAAGCTTCTTTTGACAGAATTAATGAATCAATTATTTTAAGTACATCTGATTCTGAAATGAATAATATGTATATTTTTAGCACGCCGTTTATTCATATTGGCTCAATTCAAACCTCGACTAAATTTGCGTAAAATCGACAAGACTAATTAATTAGATAATATAATGTAATTTTCCGCTAAGCGGTGAATTTGATATCTCCGAAGACGTGAAAAGTATCACCTACGTATTAATTATATTTGTCCTGGTACATTAATATCACTCATGTATTTCCTTTGTTATTGTATCTAAATATAACCGCGTATCTAAATTATGTAGTTTTGATAATGTTGATTCAATTAAATCAAAATTTAGATCAATTATTTTAAGTTCTCTTCGGAATACGGCATTCAGTGCATCTCGGTAAATAAGGCTACTAAGGTAATAGCATAAACAATTTTGAAAAGGTTTTCATAATTTTTCGGAGGACTGAACGCTGTTGGCGCATTACAAACATGTCCATAGAAGCGAAGCTATCTGTCCACAATAGAGTGATTATACCTACCCTATTGTATGGCAGTGAGGCATGGAACTTAAAGAGGAAAGATGAAAGTAGATTGAATGCTGTAAAAATGAGATCCATGTACTCGTATGTGCGATAAAACCATGTATGACCTTGATAAAAATGTGGATATCAGGAAAGAATGCAAGGCTGATGTAAACGTAGTGAATAGATTTTTATAAAATGACGCTTAGATGGTTTGGGCATGTATAGCGGATGAACGAAGAAAGGAGTGTGAGAATAACATGTGATGCGAAATTGAATGGAATAAGAAGTCGGAGATGCCCAAAGAAGACATGGCACGATCAAGTAATTCAAATTCTTGAGTCAGGCTTAGCTGAAGATTATGTGTGAATGTGAATAAAGCAAGGGGCGTGTGCCAAGAGAGAGTTGTATGACAGTCCGTCTTCTCTGCCTTCCCCTGCGGAGAAACGGCGTGATGGTTAGTTAGTTAGTCAAAAGGTAAAATAATTCAGTTATAAGCTTGTCTTCAGTCCGACATTATTTTTAAATGCAAGTTCTTTAATTTCTTCAGTATGTTTCCTCCAAAGCCTTGAATACCTGAGAAATTCATATTTGCGGTTGAAACATAATAGTATTTTTGTGAATAAAATTTAAAGGTGTTATTCACAAGCAGAAGGCATTATAAAAGTGCTTCATAAATTCACAAGTCTTTTTATGTCTTTTAGTACGAAGCGTGAGAAAATCCAACGGCTTCTTTTATAATTTATTTTGTTCATAGTTAATACCGCACAAGAGTCCCAACTGCTCCCAACCGTCTAGAGTCAGTGAGAATATTACACCCCCAACCGGGGTATGTTGTGAGACTGAGCGTAGTGGGGAGGAGAATGAGATGTAGAGGAGGAAGGTCGGTAAGTATCTGGCTATTCAGATTTGGTCACCAAACACGGCTGAAGCCATTTCAAGCAACTTTTTGATTCTGATGGTGGTCTTTCACCAGGGCGATACCTACAAATCTGTAAAATATTATTTTCGCGTTGTTATATGAGGTTTGGTAATTTAATGTGAAAGGCACTTAAAGTGAACCATCACAAAACTGCACTACCTATATAAATTCACTATGATTATATTACTGAATCAAAGTACCTGGTAATTCAGATCAGCACGGCTAAAGCCATTTCAAGCAGTTTATCGACCGACAAACAAGGACGCTATCCGATGATGCTTGGACTCTCACGATGATCATTCAGATGTATCACATTCCTGGCAGAGTAGAGATTGTGACAGTATTGTCTGTTACCCGGTGGGAGAGCACGTGGCTAGTCAACAAAGGTTAAAGCTATTTCAATCAAGCAACGTTTTGATTCTGAATGATGGTGTTTCACCAGGTCAATCTACCACTCTGGAACGTGCCACAGATATACTGTTTGTTATTTTATGTGAATTAAATGCGTAATAATACATATTAATTGGATAAAATTAATTTGCGCACGCCGGGTTTGAACCCACGACCCCTAGATTCGTAGTCAAGCGTCTAACCACTCGACCACGGAGGCCGTCAAAACTTTAAACATTTTGAACGTTACGAACTGTTTTTTTTTTCCTGTCAATTGAATTAACCATCAGACCTCCTCCGCAATTGTAGGAAGAGAGGATTAAACGCCTTACGCATCTATCTTGGCGTAAAATCCTTGCTTTATGCATATGAATCCCTCGTCTTATAGCTATCCTTCCGTCATTCAGACTCTTGGCAGGATCTGAGTCGTCAAACCGATTTATATCGTGCTGAGTCATCCTGGGGTATCCTCAAATTTTACTTCCATGCACTTGCTCATTTTGTATTTCCTGATAAATAATTCTACAAATAAATATTTACCGCTTGCTTAATTTTATTTATTGCGCAAAATGCATTTGTTTGAATCATCTTATTGGTAATTTAGTCAGATATAATTAAACTAGAAATGCCTCTCAGGGATTTTATTTTCAATGAAATCGGTCTACTTTCGTTTTTATTTCTCCCGTGCTTTACCTTCCTATAGCGGATAAGGGTTAGTATCAGAACTTTTTTTGTGATCGTACATCTTCACTATATTTTATTAAATTAGTAGTTTAGATAATTTGTCAATTAATTACAAGTAACAAGATGTTTCACATGATAATTATGTATAAAGGTTCATTTTCCAGTCACAGAGTTACACTATAAAATGCTGTATTACAAAATAGTACCAAAATAAACAAATACATGTCCTCTGTTACGAATAAAATCTATTCAGTTGGTCGTTTCGAATGATTTGTTACGCCATATTGCCTGAAATAAATTTAGCTAGAAGGTAACACGTGGTTCAAATTAAGTGATGATTTGTGAGCTTTTATAAAAATGTCCCAAACTTTTCTCCGTGAAAAATCCAGTTCAAGCTTAACTCGCTGATTTTTTAAGGCGAAGATTAACGAAGTGTTTTTGCCATACTTTTACGAATATTGCATCACAAAAAAAATTATGACTATATTGTCAGCAATTGCATCGGCTGACATTAGATTTTTTTTTACATAGGTTGCTCCCAACCATCTAGAGCCAGTGAAACTATGGCACCCCCAATTGGGGTATTTTTTGAGGCTGAAGGTAGTGAGGAGGAGAAGGATATGGGTAAGATGAAGGTTGGAAAGTATTTGACTATTCAGATCTGGTCACCAAACACGGTTTAAGCCATTGCAAGCAACGTTTTGATTCTGAATGGTGGTCTTTCAGCAGGGCAATACTTTAAGTATATACCACTCTGGGACGTGCCGCAAATATACTCTTTATTATTTTATGTTAACTAATTGTGTTATGACACATATTCATTGAATACAATTTAGTTACGTACGCCGGGTTTAAGCCTACGATATCTGGGTTCGTAGTCAAGCATCTTACCACTTGATTGGAGGACTCAGAGGCCAAGAAGAAACCAAAACACAATTCGAATAATAAGACATCAGATAGATTAAACATTCAAAGTAGCAGTCTCTCAACAAATTCCCAATAAATATCAAAACTCTTCGGAAAATCATATTCATTAAATATTGTAGGTTTATTACTTAGCTAGCCATTACCTTTATTATAGGACTCAATAGTACCATTTCGCAAAGTAGTGCGAATTTGAATCTTCTGCATCTTAAAATGTTCACAACTTACTACTTTACATAAGTGTGAACCTCTTCACAGTCTTTGAGAACTGCCAATATATCAATATTTATTTATTTAAGCCTGTTAAAGGCGTTTTACACAAATATTTACATATTTTTAAAAACAATATACCCATAAACAGTGCAAAAAATATTGTACAAGAATGAAAAAATAGTATTGAATAACAGGTACATCCAGAGTTTAATAGTTTCTACAGTTAATTTAGCTCTATTAGATGAAAAAAACTGTACTAAGGTATACTAAGAGTATGATATTGAAGTATTAAATATATCAAAAACATCGGATAATTTCTTTTCAGATGTTGAATTCGCCACGTGGGAGTGATATATTGGGAGGTTGAAGTAGAATTGTCACAATAATATGGTAGGTACTTTCTTGTTACTGTTCTGCCAGGAACATGAAATGCAATTAAATATAATAGTGCAGGGCTCTAAATCATTGAATTTATAATTTTGTATACCCAAGTTAAGTCGGTAATTATTCTACATTCAGATAATTTTAATAATTTAACCTGACAAAGAAGGAAATCATAATTGATATATTCCCTTATTATGCCCATTTTATAGTAAATGAATCTTGAGAATTTATTTTGAACTCTTTATATGGTAAAGGAATGAATAGCATTACTTGGTTCCCACGCTGTTTTATGTACTAGCTTTCAGTTTTCTTCTGTTTTTAGTTAATTTCTAGCATTTTAAAGCGTTTTTGTCGTGGTATTTCACAAGAATGGCGGTGTAAAAAATATGCAAGGAACATTATTAATAGTATAAAGATTAAAAAAAATTAAGAAAATGACCTACTTCAAAACCAAAGGACTGAAAAAAAAATTACAGTAAGTCAACCACTGGGCGAAATCTACAAAGGGCAAGGGTTTAGGTGATATGGCAGAAATAAGGGCAATTTGGCACGGTTTAGCTGTAAATTCATAAGGCAAGGACATGGAAGTATTGCCTAATGTCCTGTGATAAAGGTGCCTACTCATTTATTTGACCGTCATATGAAATATTGCAATGGTGCTTATATTATTATTCACCTCGTTTTCATTTGATTATGTATTCTCTCCTCGCCCCCTGTAAAATAATGTATAATTGGAATATTGGATTAAATTATTTTATCTTTACATGTATTTTGAAAGTTTGTGGCATTGCTTTTATAATATTTCAAGAATTCTGAATGGCAAATTGATAAAATTACTTTGTTCCCTAAAGCTGCAGAAATTATTCAATATTTAATTTCGTAAAACTTAACACAATGCGTGTTTATTTGGAAAAAATTATGTTATTAACGAAAATGCAATTTAATTATCAGAATAAGCAAACACTTTGTAGATTGACATGATTAATTATATAAAAACACACGTTGTTTTAATCCACTTTATTTTTGTATAAGTCAACTAGTTTTGATTCTGCTGAATCTTCATCGGGAACTAAAAAAATACTATATATTTAAAAAAAATACAAACTGTACATTTTTAAGTCCCGAAGAAGATTCAGCAGAATCGAAACTAGTTGACTTATACAAAAATAAAGTGGATTAAAACAACGTGTGTTTTTATTTAATTGAAAATGCAATTAATCATAAGTCATTGAAATCATATTCAATTTTGTCGATTGAGAACACCAGAGTACTTAGAAGTTTTTTTTTAAATAAAAATCGTAAGTCTTCAGTACCTGGTTAAATTTAAAAAAAAACTCAATGCTTTCACTGAGTTATCTGAAGAGAAAAAAACAAAAAAAAGTCCCAAACTTTTGTCGCTTGAGTCAAGCCTTCTCCTTAATTGTATATATATTTTAGATAGCTTCACGAAAGTTTTCAGAATCAAATTAAAGTCGGAACATTCGATGAAGAAAAAAAAACTCATCAAAACTGCATATTTAACTAATTTTTTACCAAAATGTCGCTTAAGCCCTTTTGCCTGTCTAGCGACGACATATTTTTGGGTTCACCTCAAAACTTCTACCGTAACCGTGCTCAGATTATTTTAACTAGTGCACCTGCCAAAGCCGCAGGCTTCTTATCCAAACTTTGGGACGACAGACGCTACCAACGCCTCGGGACAAAACATTAGAAAATCTCAATGAAAACCAGCCTCTCATCCTATAATGTCTGATACAGAAACATTAAAAACTTTGCTATATAAAGCGCCATTAGGGTGATATTTTTTTATTAAATGCGCTATGTAAGATAGTCTAGCGGTAATTTTTTAAATTTATTTATAAAACACAAATAAAATATTTACATGAAAGTATCAAGCAAAATATATTATGTACAATCGGCGTGTAAATATCTCTTACAAATGTGTTTTCAAAATGTATGGTGCATTTGATAAAAAAGTCTTATTAGATAAAAGTTAATTATTTAGTTACAAACAACAATGTTTATTTATCTAACCTAAGCTCGGTGCATGCAACAACACGATAGTGATACGATGGCCGACCAAACGAAAACTGAAGATTTTACTTCGTTTAATTTAATTTTGTATTTTAATTATGAAAAAAATAAAGAATCATCACCTGGGGCTTTATGTAATAGGATTTCAAATGTATTTATGGAATTTAAAAAAATGACAAAGTTGTGATGTTTACTTATTTCATTATTCAATCTTGGTATAAATTATACTTGGTTTAATAATAATAGAGTTACACAAAAAGCCGGATGTCTGCTTTCTTGAATCTCTTCACATTACATTGATTTATAACGTGAAGCTTCTTCGTACTAGTTTATCCCGGAAAGCTTTTTTTTTTGTCAAAAATGTTTTTAAATTAAATTCAAATTCTCCACATGCCAAAAATATGATTTCACATCAAACGAAAATGTTGTATCTCGAGTCAAAAACGGAATCATTCTGACATTAACACAACCAGCTTCTGTGAGAAAGGCGTTTATTATATTAAATGAAATAAAGGGTATTTGCCGCTGAAAAGGGTATTCTCGTTTAAATCTCGGCAGAAGTGAAGGATTACATATTCAACTTATCCTTTTTTTAGTGAAATTTCTCAAGGGATTCCTGGTTTGCGTGTGACTTAACCGAGCCTCTGCCGTTCCGGAACCTTCGGCGGCAGGAGTGTCGGGAGGGGAGGGGGAGGGGAAGGGTAGTCCCACGGAAGGCAGAACTAGTTAATTGCGAGACTGTATAATGTACAAGGGTAGAAGACGGGTTGGATCTCAGAGCAATAATATACAGGAGGGAGTGCTTCTGTAGTCAGTATTGATGATTTTTGCCTGACTCGACTAGACCTCGGCGTGGCTAGGACTACGGTTAGGGTATTTATACATCCATTCATAGCATATGTCGACATAATGTTTATTTATATAACCACTTTTTCAAACTATTGTTACAAACAAAAATATAGGATATATGTTGAGTTATGTCGCAGGAGACGAGGGAGACCGGGAACACGTTTACATACCGAATGGTGGTGCTATATTATGTGAGAACTTGTCTTGTCTCTTTCTCTTTCACGGTTTACGACTTAAAAACCCGGAGAAAGTTATTTATCGTAAATTTGTATAGGTTGGGTAAAAACATGTAGATATCTCTCCATATATTCTTGCTCTGAGGGTTGGATTCAAGTCAATTCACTTTATCGAACCTTTAAGGTTTTCTATTATTTAGCACTTGATAGAATTATCGTCTTTGGGCGGTCAACGCACCCTCCTTCGCCCGAGTATGTTAACCTACAAAGTTTAACCATTTGGACAATATATTATGTTGTACCTACACGGTACAAGAAATTTGGTGCTTATCCCAAATTGATTAGAATTAATTGAATTAGGCGATCGCGGTTCATCTACAAACAAGCCGATATGTGAGAAAACCCCCCAATGACCTGAGGTATACGAGTACGTGACCGTGGGGCGGAAGAGCTTGGAGTAGCGTACTTAAAAGGGTAAATAAATCAATATTTAATCGGCAAATGTATTACACGTGATATGTTATTTCGATAAACATGTTCATTTCACTCAATATCAACCTACAGAATCTAAGAATTGGAGTTTTATGTGCCATTTAAAAAATATATTTACTGGTTAGTTTTTCTGTCACTGTCTATAAGACGTCTCTTCATCTTCTATGCTACTGTTATCAATATTGCCATGACTGGGTGTCTAGAAGCGATCACTCTCTGGATGACCTCAAATAGACTTAAATTGAACTCTTCAAAGACAGAGTTTCTCTGAACCGCCACAAGCAGACGTCAGCGTAACATCGATAACTCCCCAATAGCTGTCTCAGGAAGTGACATTATTCTAAAGACATCTATCAAACTTTTAGGTTTTAATTCGGACGCTGATTTCTCCCTAAAATCTAAAATTAACAGGACTGTGAGTGCAGGGTTCTTTCAATTAAGACAAAAAAAAGCAGTGCGAAGAAACCTGCCAACAGAGTCAATCAAATTACTTGTAAACTCGTACGTCGTTTTGCGTTTTGATAACTGCAATGGAATATACGCTAGTCTTCCTAAACATCAAATTAACAAACTACAACTAGTCTTCAATGCCGCGGCAGGACTTATCACCGGCGTATCAAAATATTCCCATATCTCAGAGCACCTCAAAAATCTTCACTGGCTTAAATGTCCCGAAAAAATCTAGTTTAAGCTTTGCTGGATGGTTTTCAAATCAATTACCGGAATGGCTCCGGCTTATTTATCGGAATTGTGTATTCCTGAAGATTTTAATATGCGAAAGTCAACCCTTAGGTCGGCAATGTCATCGGCTATCGGAAGGTTGAAGGAACCACAGCGCACACTAGACACTAAGTTCGGAGAGCGCGCCTTTAGAGTATCAGGTCCTAAAGCCTGGAATGGACTACCACATGATCTGAGAGTAATAAAAGACTCGACAGAGTTTAGAACCAAACTCAAAACCCATTTTTTCAGAAAATCATATCCATAATCAAGATAAAACAAGCCTAATGGAATTTCTGTTCAAACCAAGAAAACTTTTCAGACTCTCGTTCCTTAAATTCATTAGAAGATTATCACCATTATCTGTTCCTCACTGCGAAAAATTTAAAAATACGATATACTCTATTTTAAATTTGCTCTCATTCCCTAAAAATGAAAAAATAGTAATATAAATACAAAAAATAAATAAATGTCAAAATCAGCTAAATTTAAAATTATTGCGATATGGTGATTGTGTCCAGTCAGAAGTGACCCTCGGACAACTGCCAGCTATGCCTCATTCTGTCATCATAGAGAGCTCCACAGTCAACTGTTCCTATGAGGACTCCAACAGCTCCTCGAGCGACAGTAGCAGATCCAAGAGGCGCCGCAAGCAACTCAAAACTTCCAAGATCGAGCACGACAACCCTCCGCGCCCCCCTTTTCCCTGCAGCCAGCCGCCCGCCAGTAGTCAAATAGTGAGGGGTGAAACAGATAGCAAAATTACACAAACGCCTTTAGAAAATCACACCACTGCGGACACCAGCCGAGTTCAGGAGCCCGTGCCTCTCAATGTAGTCAATGCCCAACCTGTAATTGTCAATGCCAACTCAAGTGTCGACAGCAAGGAGGAGAAGGCCCCGGTGGAGAGACGATTCTCTTCCGAAGATAACGCCGTGTGCCGGTGGTCTCCCAAACTAGAAGAAAAAATAGTTCAGAATCTGAAACCATAGATAATATAGCCGCCATGATTGCCTTCACAGACAACACAGATAATTTCCCAAAACTGGAAGAATCGGGGATGGGAGATGGGATTGGCCAATCAGCTACCCCCATGCAAACGGAACAACTGAAGCAGGTCCTCGGAAGTCCAGGTCCGGAGCCTGCTCCAGAACCTGTTGATAAAATTCCCCCGACGGTTCCCCCAATTGAACCTCCCCCGGAAGATATGAAACCTCTGAGGAGAAAGAGAAACAGAATATCAAACATAGAAAATTCGCAAAATGAAATTCCTGAAGATATGAAGCCAGAACGCGATGCAACTGAAAGCAAGCCTCTAGCTAAAGTGAAGTCACAAACAAGTTTTGTCGAAGTTGAAAATGAACTTGAAAAAATGTTTGCAGGCATTGAAGAAGAAGCTCCCAATTCACCTTCGAAAACCTTAGATCCTGTCACAGGCCTAATGATGGAGAACAACACCACAGATGAAAATCTCTAAACTAAGAATTAATATTAAGTAGAAATTTAAATTTGTACAGCGCCCTTGAGGTGATTTTTCACAAAAATGGCGCTAAATAAATTATCCAAATATTATTATTATTGTCCATGTGATACTTATTGCTTCTTGTCGCTTTTTATTTGTAAAACTTCAGCTAGACAAACCGCTCTAATAAACATAATTTTTAGTATTAAAAAAAAAATTATACACTCAAATACAAGAAAATTACTTATACTATTTTAGTACGCCTGGCCGTTCATGGTATCCTGAAGATTATTTCTCCAGTACCACATCTAAATCAGATAACAAATCATTTTCCTAATATTAGTTATTAAGACTAGTTAAAAAAATGATTTATTTTATTTTATGTTAATACCAAACACGGCTAAAGTCATCTCAAGCAACGTTTCGATTCTGAATCGTGGACTTTACCAGGGCTTCCCCTTCCCCTTCCCCTTCCCACCCCATTCCCACTACCTTCAGCCCCACAGTATATCCTTTTTGAAGATGCTATAATCTCACTGGCTCTTGTACTATATTCACTTTAAAAAAACAAGCCTATGTCAGTGAACACACGGTTATAGCTAACTGGCAATACAAGTCCACGTGCGAAAAGCGCGGAGGTTGTACAGCATACAAGGCGCAGTGTTTACCCATTACCGGTGAAATTTATTGATCATAAACGAGTTCATGATTCACGGGGGTTATGACGGTGGACGGCGGGCGGTGGCCATGAGTTATTACAGCCTCCTTAAGGGGCAGACCTTGTTCCCGTCACTCACAAGTAACTCGTTCCGTTTCCGTTTCTCCCGCTACAGCTGCTAGCTGGATTTGCTTTGTGCCCCTTCCACAGTGGCATTCAACTGTGATTTTGCGAAGAATTTCTTCTCTGGAATTAGCAACTTTAAAAGCTAACTTGGCTGTTGAAAAATATCACGTACTTGTCACAACTGTTCGGAGATATTTAAACCGTGTCATTCCGTATTTGATGAATGGTATAAAGGTGTTAAAAGTGAAAAAGAGAACGAGAAGGAAAACAAGAAAGCTAAAGCTATACCAAAAAACTTTTCGTTTCTCAGTGTTTGCCTCTAAAACAGAAGGTGCAAATATATTATTTTACGTTTAATTCTGTATCATAAAAAACGTATTTGAATTTTACAATATTTTTTCACGGCTTCGAAACCCTTGACATTTGGGTTCTGAGATAAGCGCTATGCCACAAAGTCCAAAAATACAATAAATAAAGTCCAACCAGCATTTTCAGCAACTTTCTTCACATTTGACATCGTCACATTTGACATCGTCATATTTGACATCGTCCCATTTGACATCGTCACATTTGATATCGTCACATTTGACATCGTCACATTTGACATCGTCATATTTGACATCGTCCCATTTGACATCGTCACATTTGATATCGTCACATTTGACATCGTCACATTTGACATCGTCACATTTGACATCGTCACATCTTACATCGTCTCATTTAACATTAGCGCGATTGGCGCCATTCGTTATTCTAACATTATAATGGTCCCCGTGAAACGTCGAATCTTGGTCGAAATTGTGTTCGGTTGACAAGCATGCAAAATGGCCGTTATGATTTCTAGCTAATCGGGATTTGTTCAAAAGCTGATATGGGCCAAGAATCGACGTTTAAAAATAATTTTCGAAATTTGTTTTAAACATGGCGCTTAATGAATTGCGACGATGTCAAATTGAAGAAAGTTTGAAACACCCCAACCATAGAGATTTTTTGTTTATTTAAACTAAAGTTTTAAACCCTAAGATTTACAGTACAGACCTTTAAACTAAGATTATTCTTAAATTAATACTTTAAATTAATTTAAACATGATATGATTGTATAAAATAGGCGTTTTGTTATTTTATTTAGAAAAGAAATCATTTTTACCGTACTGTATTTCATTTCGAATAGCAAAATTTGTTTAATAACGTAGATATTAGCAATAACTAAACACCGCTTATGAATTGAATAGGACTTATATTTTTTTATGTTTAAAAACTCATTAATTTAATTTTAATTATTACTATTAATAATAGTTACGTCCCAGCGCTTTATATTTTTTCATATTACAATTTAAACTTATTTTTTCAGCAATTTAAGAACAGTAGACAAAAAAATTTCAGCAAGAACTATGTTTTAAATATAATTTGTGTTCAAAATCTGCAATTAATGGGATAAATCAATGGAAATGAATTACATAATGATAAGTTTCTTGTTTGTTTTAATTTAAGAATATTATTTTTTATTTTTTTCCTACAAAGCAATTACTTTGTGGTTTGAAATATTTAATGAAATGAAAAAATAACTTCTTAAAAGACCAGATCTCTTATTTTAATTTTTATTATCGACTGATTTTGCTTAGCCTAAGCATCATCGGGGTACAAAATTACACTAAACAACTCATGCAAAATGTTCGTTTATTTATACAAACTGTCTAACTAAGATGACTTTTCCGCTTAAGACCAGTCAGATCAAAATTTTCAGAGATTGATTATAAAACAGTTAAAGTCAGTTTTCTTGGGGAAAGCATTAGTTCGTTTAACTTTCTCCCTAAATTGTGAAGCTAACCAACTTATGACGAACGTCTGTACTTTTTATTTTCCAAGTCTATATTTCTGATGTATGGCGTTGAGAATGAAAAGTGTTTTTGAGCGAGGGATGTTTTGGTGGTAAGTGGTGCAATTAGATTACTCCGTGAGTGTTGTCGCGTACCGTGGGAGTGCTCGATAGATGGGTAGAGGTGACGTTGTTCATGAGTGTTTATTATTATTTTTTTATGTATATGGCTAGCATCTAGACCTCGCAACTCTTCCAGTAGTGCATCTTTGTGGTAACTACATAGATTTTTGAGAGTGATCCTCCATGGTGATTTTCGGCTTTTGCTAAGGGATCCAAAATAATTCATTTTAATTTATTTATAGTGAATACCGCACAAGAGTCCTAACCCCTCCCAACTGTCTGGAGCCAGTGCGACTATGGCATCTCCAATTGAGGTATGTTGTGAGGCTAAATGTAGTTGGGAGAGGAAGGAAATTGGGAAGAGATAGGTTGAGAAGTATCTGGCTATTCAGATCTGGTCTTCAAACACGGATCAAGCCATTTCAGTCAACGTTTCAATTCTGAACGGTGGTCTTTCACCAGGGCGATACTTAGAGTAGCTACCACTCTGGAACGCGCCACCCCAGATTTGTAGTGACCCGCATGTAGCGTCGTAAATAATTTGTCATATTAATTAAAACGTTCATATTAATGCCATATAAATGACGGATCAATTCAAACTCATGAACAGTGACGGATTAGATCGGTTCAAAGCGAAGTGACGGAACAATGCGCGCTGCGCGTTGTGCGCATACCGGACACATGTCCGTCAACGCGCGACGCGCGGTGTCAGCAATGAACTCATTAACAACCAATACGATTGCAGTAAAATTTGACATGAAGCACTCACTTTGTGGTAAGACATAATTAAATTTTAAATAAAAGTAACTTTGTTTTGACACCACTTTATTAGATACAAATACCAACCGGTTTCGGCTCTACCTGAACCTTCTTCACGGTTGAACAAAAATACATATTTATTCAACCCTGCAGTACTTGAACAAGGCTCGTGTCCCTTAACATCAAAATATAAAAAATATATTTATTCAAAACTTCAGTAAAAGGGTTAGAGAAAATTATGGGATTTTTTTCAAATATTGCCGTCGTACTAAACTTGATCTTACCAGTAAAGAATTATAATTTCAATTTGTGTTGCAATGTTGACCAGGACAAATCTCACAAATACGTACATCATCGCCCATAACGGCAGGCGTGGTCATTTTCACAACAACCAGACTAGCAATACTCGCAATTTATGAAATAACAACATCCATTAAAATATACGTGGTAATGGAACCCGCAACTTTCTCATTAAAATTCAAATTCTCAAACCAACGCGCTGCGGAGGCCGCTGTTTATTTTGAATTCAACCTCCCCAAGCCTCACGGTTTCAAAATTACAACTCGTTGTAATTATATTTCGTCTGAGAGCTAAATAATTTGACTCGTGCTCCCAAGTTACAATCTTACTGTACTTATTCCGAGACGATTTAGGTTGGATGGTTACCTTTTGGCCAGCTGTAAAATAGCAATACCTTTTCAAAAGTTTCGACTATTAAACAGCTGTTTAATTAATTTTGTATTTGTGAAAAAACTTTAATTATTAATTTGTATAGCAGATAAAGGCAAAAAAATGCATAAATACGAGCCAAAATGCCCTTGAATGTGATGAAAAAGTATTTTCATTGCACTGCAAACACCAGTTAAACCCAAGGAATAACACTTCATTGGTAAGTACACCCAAATTAGGTATTATTTTAAATAAAACGACTATTTCTACTTTTTCCTGAAGATTTTAAGCACCATTAGATAGAGTGAGATGGTGAACGTCGGAACACATCAACACATAAGTATGAGAGGGACAACTTACTGGCAGTAGGTCGTCTTATAAGGCGTTTCCTATTCATCGATGTAGGATGTAGTATTGGACGCAACCTGTACGAAACTCAGCTTGGTCTTTTATCTATTTCGTCCACACACACATATATTTTTTAATGTTTTTCTTTGTCATTCATTACCAATGTTTGAATGACGAATGCGTGTTTATCTTTGGGAAAAAAATAAAATATCCCCGTGTACGTACCTTGCATTGTAAGGCTTATATACAGATATTATTTTTGTACGACCTCCATGGCCGATCGATTCCAGAGGTTGCTGGTCAAAACCTGGGGTGCAGACTAAATGTTATGTACCTACATTATTTATGTAATTTCAAATATAATAAATATTAAATAGTAAGTAATGTTTTACAGCGATTTTCAGAGTAGTGAATACTCTCAGTTACGCCCTGGTGAAAGACCACCCTTCAGAATCTAAACTTTGCATGAAATAACGAATTAAGGTTCAACACCCAAAATGGCACTAAACAGCATTTTTGATCATTCTAATACAAGCAATACTGCACATGATTTATTTGTTAACTCTACATCGGCAGTTAGGAAAATGTCTAAGCTATCCAGTGAATAAAAAAATTAGGCTGTAATCTTTTAAATTCAACAAAAAAACATATTAAAATGTCAGTAAAAATGCAGTTTGAAAACAAGTGCTGCCATTTTTTAACGTTTTACCCAAAGTTCAAGTATTATTTTATAAAGAATTAAAAAGATAACAGTAAAAAAAATGTATTCACTAGAAACCTTAGACATTTCCGTCAATACCTGTATAAAATTAACAAATAAATCGCTTAGTATTTCTTGTACTAGAAAGCCAAAAAGTGTTTATTTTTGCTTGCTGACTCTTAAGAAGAAACTGAAATTTCTTAATACACATAAAATCATAAGATCTAAATAGCCAGTTACAACCTACCAACCTTCCTCTTTCCGATCTTCTCCCCCTCTCACCTTCAGCCACGTTATATACTCCAATAGAGAATGTTATGGTATCTCTGGAAAGTTGGCACTCTTGTGCGGTATTCACATTTTTTTTTAAATAGACGGAACAAATCACTCACAGAACAGACAACCGGTGAAAAATTTCATAGCTCAGATAAGTTCACTATGATCGACGAGATACTCAAGTTTGCCAAAACAAAGCGTGGGTCTGAAGAATGTGCAAGCCACTTGTTGAGACCTTCTTCCATTATTGGACACACAGTCGCTGACGATGTTGATGATGATGGATCGTTCAGTGCGACGGTACCTCCGCCGATACGTTATATGTGTTCGTACACATTGTTAACGGGATAATGGAGGCACGTATACCAGAGTATGTTTGATGGTGAAAAATGGATCGTAGATTTGAAAGGAGATTCCATTGAAACGGCCCGATATTGACACCTCCGACACGCCTGTCGGCATTGAAATTAATGAGATTTCTCCATTTCTCGTGCCAAAGTAAGCGATTCGCTTTTTCAATGTATTGTTACGACTGCTTGTAGGCTGAATTGTCCCGAATTGTCGTACAAAATATGTAGCGGAACTTTCGATTGTTGATGTTTTCACAACGGAATAACGCTTATGCTGGAAATACACATTTAATCGAACAATCTAACTAACCCGCGTCAAATAGTTTGTACTATGGTACGACATTGACCTGAAAGTGTTTGATGTAAAAAAAAAATTACTGTTCTCTTATTTTATTTTATACTGTGTTTCCCCTTGGAGTAAGAATACATATGGAGAGAGAGCTCAATGTTTTTACCCAACCTATACAGATTTACGATAAATCACTCTCTCCGGGTTTTTATTCCGTAAAACGTGAGAGAGAAGGAGTCAAGATAAGTCGTCACATAATATCGCACCACTTTTAGGTATGTAAGCATGTTTTCCGGCTCCCGTGTCGCTTACGACTCCGCCCACTCCTTTTTGTTATGCGACATAACTCAACGATTTTTGAGGTTATATCCTATATTTTTGTTGATAACAATACTGTGAAAAAGTGGTTTTCCAAATAAACAAAAACATTAGGTTGATATGTGCTGTGAATGGATGTAAAAAGGTGTGTTCATGAAAATCCTAGCCATGCCCGAGTCAGGAAAAAAATCAACAATCTTGACTACACTGTTTCGCAAACCTATCCCTCCTGGTACGTTATTGCTGTGAGGTTCTCTCTCTGTATGTATATATATAACCGCGAATTTGTATTTTTTTTTAAGTTTAATTTTGTATCCTGATGAAGCTTGGGCTAAGCGAAACCGGCCGGTCTTAAAAAATAAAATTAATGTTGAGGTCTTACACAAAGAAATTATTTAATTTACATTAAAAAATATATTTTTGTTCTTAATTTTTTAATAATCTTAAATATACTCGTACCTTATTGATCACACTTTACATTAGACCACGATGTAAAAGAAATTTCCATTTGTTCTGGACATAAATACATCCGAATAACACGGATATTATAATCTTATACCAAGAACGTTAAGATTGAACAATGAAATAAATAAACAACATTGATATTTTCTCAAATTCTATAAATCTATTTAAAATCTTATTACAAAAAACCATACCTGATAATTCTTTTTGTTTCTTCATAATTAAAATGAAAATATATAATCAAATAAAATTTGTTAACCGTTTTCGTGATATTATTTTGCCTGCAACATTTTAACATTTTCGTTTGTTCGACCATCGTATCACTATCGTGTTGTTGCATGCATCGAGTTTCAGTTAGATAAATAAACATAGTTTTTTTGTAACTAACATTCATTACCTGTATTGAGTACACCATACATGTTGTAAACACACTAATTAAAGATATTTACGCTCCTATTGTATATGATATATTTTGTTTGTTTCATAAAAAAAAATTGCAGAGTGAAAATAATTTAAGAAGTAATGAAATTTTTAGAAAAAAAAATTTTAGTTATGTATCAAACATAAAATCGATATTTTTTTGGAATTATTTTCAATTACGTTATTACGTAAATTTTGTAATAAATTGAACTCACTTCCTTTCATCAGTAACACTTTATTATGGGCTTGTTAAACACAGTCGATATGTTAGCTTATTTTTTTAACTTGTCTACAAAGAAATGTGTAAATAACTTAAATATGCCAAACTTAACTCGGTAACACTGGTGTGTCATCTTGGGATCGGAAGGAATTTTTTGAACTTTGTAACGGAAAGGTTAAAAAAATAATTCATTAGTTCTTCCTTTTGCCGTCTACATAGTTAACTGTGTCGAGCAGTATCAACATAGTTAACTGTTGTACATTTAGTTTGCTCTCCTCGACAACCATCATCGTTTATCACTGGAACATTCTCACATCATGTGTCTCCCATTGTCTGCGCGGGCGAGAACACGTAAATTGCCGGTGTTATAGAGCGCAGTTATAAGTACTGTCGCATTGTGCGGGAGGAGCTAAACTCGGTAGTCGGTGACTTCCCATCTATAAGATGCTTCAATAGTTTTTTTTTGTGCGCAAATTAGTTTTATTTAACTAATGTGTCATGAAACATTTACTCAATATAAAATAAATGGTATATTTCCGCACGTTCTCTAGTGGTAGATTCTCTTTGTGTCGCCCTGACCACTATTCAAAATCGAAATGTTGCTTGAAATGGCTTTATCCGTATTTGGTGACCTGATCTGAATATCCAGGTACCTCCCAACCTTCCTCTTTCGCATCTCCTTCCCCTCCCTACTACCTTCAACCTCTTAACACACTCCGTTTGGGGATGCCATAGTCTCACTGGCTCTAGGCGGTGGAGAGCAGTTGAGACTCTTGTGCGGTATTCACTATTAACAAAATATATACGAGTATATATATAAAAGTTTTAAATATCAAAAAATATAAATTGCATTACTGCCACCTTAGCATAGAGACATTTTTAATTTTTAATTCTTTAAAAACCTTATAATGAATTTCTTAATCAAGTTGGCTTTTCGAGGTAGGGGGAAAATGTTATGATGTTCATTATGAAAGAATTTTGCGAACATAAAATAGACATTTAACATGTAAATTTAAAGAAAAACGTTAGTACGTTTATTGATCGGTGATGTGTAATGCTAGTTTTTCCATTCTCCACCTGGATAAGTCCGGTGGTTTGCAGGTGAAGCTGTCTGTAATCCAAATTTAAAGGGCAGCGCTGGTATTAAAGAAAAAAAAATCGTCATTTTGTTGGGTAGAGAACGGAATTCATAAAAAGGAAATGGACCATGTCCAGGAGAATATGACGAATTCGAAATAACTTCCTAACCAAGTCCTCGCGTATCAGATTTTGTTATAATAATAATTACATTTTATTTCAGCGGAACAGAGCGGTGGGTGTAATTCTCTGTCTGCCATATAAATAATAAAACATATGAGTGTAATGAAAACAATAAAAGAGATAACAAAAATAAAGAGATAACGATAATTTAAAAAAATAAGAAAACAATATAAAATGATAAAAATAATATACGAGCGTAATGTAATTACATAAATAAATAATAATTCAAAAGAGAAAAAACGAAAACATAAAATAAGCTTTACGGCGGATTGAGGTATATTCTCCACCCGTGATGTAGGGCGCACTGTGCCACTGTAATAAAATAGTAATAGTCAATAATATTTCATAATTAACAATAATAGTCCTTTGGCTAATTTATATAGCACCATCTTTATGAAATGTCTTCTCGATGGCGCTAACGTTATTTTACCAGTTCGATAGTGTTATTCTCGTCGAAGAAACAAGTGATGGTTTTAGTAGATTCCGATACCTTAACAAGTCAGTTATGTTCAAAATATTATTTGGATTTTGTGTTGTTATTACTTTCTACATAAGGAACAAATCAGTAAAATAATGATAAAACAAGATAGGTGCTTTTTTTACGAAAGTAGTTTTACTTTGAAAACCAAAAATCCTAGAAAGTTATGCATCAATCAACTACTCGTATATTAACCTCTTTTTATCATCGTTTTTAATTTAATAAAAATATTATGATTTTTATTTTATTGTTTCGCTGATAAATTAATATTATATTCGTATATTTTGTAGTACGGAATTTTTTTTATTTTTAATTTTTACCTTGTATTGCTTTAATATTGATGTTTTTAAGTACTAACACTGTCATTACAATCTATTGAAAGCCATAAACGTATTGTCATAAAATATGAATAAATATCTTGTAATTTTTTATACCTATTCATACTATTTGCATTTATTATTTTAGAATTGTTATTTTAATATTGATGTCTTTAAGTACCAATAATTAACTGTCTTCAACATTATTTCCTTTTCTTAGTTTTTACAAATCTCTTCATATTTATGTATACACTTTTCATTTTGATCTTTTTACACCCTTAGCTCCTTCTAAATTATTGTTCAATTAGTTGTACACATGCACTGTTTAACCCATTTATGGTATATTGTTAATAAAGATCGTGATTTTAGATAGCTTTAATTTGCAAACATATGACCCCATAAGAGGTAAAGTGAACCAACAATCATATTCATCGCTTATGTGTCTTATTGCTTATATTCTTTTCTGTAATCAATAATATCCAAAAAACTGTTTATTTATGTACCCAAAATCCATGTTTATTTTAAATATTAGCACAGTTACATGAACTTTTGTGTCTGGGTCATGACCATTGTTCTTTTTAGTTTCTGCCCTTTTTCTGTTTCATATTTGTGTTTAAGATTATTTAAATATTTAAGAATGTTCCATTCCAATATCAAACTTCCTGATTACCTTTTTTTGATTTCCCTGTACACTAGTCAAAAATTAATTGAGAAAAATGGTTTCCACCAAACCGTGATATTGAAAGTCGAAAATCCTTCAAAGTGAATTTCTCGAATCGTACTTTTAGGTGTAAAGTAGCGAAATGGGAGGGAAAAGTGGAAGCTGTAGACAGCGTCATCAAACTACAGACTACAGACGGAGAGAACAGAGCCTCCGATAGAAGTATTGCTGGTAGGTAAGCTTTATAGACCACCCTTATGGGGAGAGGGTTGGTTCCACTTGGCTGGAGACAAACGATACGGCCTGAACATAACTGCTTTTCATAGAAAACTCCAAAACCAGAAAGCGCTCGTAATATCGCACGGTTACACACTAACACTAAATGAAAATAAATTATTACATTGCTTTGGTTTTTAAAAGGGCAATAGTATTAGCACTTGTCAATGCATTTTTTTATAGCTTTGTTTAGCTTTGGTTAACGTTCGCCATGTGAGTCAATAATCGATAATATGTTTTTAGATATTTTTAATCTTTGCATCTCATCAAATTTAATATTGTTATTAGCAGTTTCTGTAAGTTTTTTTATAACTTATTTTTAGTGACAGCTGTTTCGGCGTTTAACGACACTATCAAACTGTAGCTAGGTTACATGGAAACTACGTATTTATGTGATTTTGGTGGTTTTTCATCCAAATTCTAACCTACCTAACCATTTCACTTTATCGCCGTTTTGAATAAATCGGCGACCGTTCGAAACAATTGACAATCGAACAGAAGAGTTTTTGTGTGAAAAACGTGGTTGATCGTTCGTTTCGCTTGTTGGTTGGTTTGTTGTTCGATATTCTTTAAATATAAAATAAATGTGGTGTTTCGTGAATTAGAAGACTAAATTAAATATGTTTTTTTCGTGAATTGACTCAGTGATAAAATTATCCAAGAAGAGTCAAGATCTTAAAAATGATATTTTGAAAGGCAAAAGGACTTAAGCGACAATTTATTGTTTTCTGCACCGAATGCTCTGACTCTCGTATGATTCTGATTCTTTTGTGACCCTTCATCCATCTAAAATATATTTACCATTCGGGAGAAGGCTTGACTCAAGCTACAAAAGTTTGGGACTTTGGGAGCTTTTTGTCGCTTTAGGTAACTCAGTGAGAGCATTGGATTACCTTAGTTAAATTTATTTCTCAAAATTCAACTAGGTACTGAAGACTTATGAATTTTGTTGTAAAACAAAATGAAACTATAAAGTGTTCTGGTGTAAGCTTCCCAAAATGGCGCTTCAGCGCTTTTGTCCGTCCAGCGATGATATGTAAATGGCAGTTTTATAGTTTTCCTTACAAGAATGGTTTTTTATGTCATTTAAAGATGTGTTAAAACGCTCAACTACAGGGGCTTGCAACTTCACCGCAGGGGGTAGGCAGAGAGGACGGACCGTCATACAACTCTGTCTTGGCACACACTCCTTGCTTCATTCTCATTCATACATCGTCGCATACATATACTCTTCTGTTATTTCGACTAATCACAAGATCCGATTCAAATATTTGATTTACTTGATCGTGCCATGTCTTTCTCGGGCGTTCTCGACTTGTTATTCCATTCGCTTTCATTCACTGCCCCAAATAAATTTACATTAATTGATATGAAATAAATGTGTTGCGACACATATTAATAAATTAAAAGTTATTGGCGCACGCCGGGTTTAAACCTGCGACCTTTGGATTCGTAGTCGAGCGTCTTACCACTCGACCATGGAGGTCGAGTGGTAAGACTCTCCACTACCTTCAGCCTCACAAAATACCCTAATTAAAGGTGCCATAGCCCCACTAACTCTAGACCAGAGGTTCCTAAATTTTTTTAGCCAGTAGACCACTTGTCGATTTTTTCTGTTTTGTATAGACCCCCTGCTTTCCTAGTATTGATTTTTTTTGGCGTTGGGAAAAACTTCAAACTTTTGTGAACGCTTCAGGAACTGCTAGTTCTTTGAAATGAACCTTTCGCGGTGAACACTTCAATTGTAGTCGAACTCGTCAAAAAATAGTACTAGTCGGCAGAGATCCCAAATCGAAAAGTGCTAGCAAATCAACAAAAATCCCTCTCTGAAAAAAAGCACTAGTCGGTAGAGATTTGAAATCGAAAAGTACTAGCAAATCAACAAAAAATCCTCCCCCAAAAAGTGCTAGCAAATCAACAAAATTTACTAAAAACGGAATCCACTCCCGTAGACCCCCATTTACGTCTCATGCACCCCCAAATTTTTTTTTTCATTGACGTGGACCCCTTGCAGGTCGGAATCGACCCCTGGGGGTCGATATAGACCACTTTGGGAATCACTGCTCTAGACGGTTGAGAGCAGTTGGGTATATTGTGCGGTATTCACTATTAACTTTTATTTAATTTTAATTTAAGTCTTTCTGGTTCAAACAATAGATTATTCTCACCATTGTTACGATATGCTGACGTGAAATTTAATACTTGTGGTTTATTCTATGTAAGTTTATGCATATTACGATTCGTATATTATTAACAGCCCAAGTTCCCCACAATGCGGCAGGGTAGATAAACCAAAGGTTAATATGAAGTGAAGAGCCCCGCAAGATTGGGTTGCCTGCAATAATTAGCATATTATAATGGACTACGTTATTCACGTAGACGTACAAACATACGTACCAACGTCCGACTTGACACACGTAAATGCTAATTCAGGTTGACCGTGTTGCTACTAATCTTCCGGCACACCGTTGCCGCGGAGGCTTTCATATCACATATTGGTCTCGAAACTTATGCGATGTTATTAAGAAAAGATTTAAAATTCAACGTACAAAAGGTAATATAAAATTTAATAAGACTAGTCTTATTCTTCTGGTGCTCTCTTTTGTCGAAGGTTTATTTATGTATTTATTATACATATGCGCCTATGTAATTGAGTATGTAATATGAGTTAACAGTTATTAATAATAAGATATGTAAAAAAGAAGTACATATGAACGAAAGAATAAAAAAAAAATAACTAACTAACCATCACGCCGTTTCCCCACAAGGGTAGGCAGAGAGGATGGACCACCATTCAACTCTGTCTTAGCACACACTCCTTGCTTCATTTACATTCATACATCGTCTCATACATATTATTCTTTTATTCTGACTCTTCACATGACCTGATTCAAGTATTTGATTTACTTGATCGTGCCATGTCTTTCTCGGGCTTTGCATTTTGACATCATATATTTTTCACGCTCCTTTCTTCGTTCATTCGCTCTACATGCCCAAACCATCTAAGCGTCCCTTTCTTGATCCTATTCATTACGCTCACATCAGCCTTGCTTTTTTTCCAGATATCCACGTTTTTAATACGGTCACACGTGGTTTTACCGCACATACGTCTCAAAGATCTTTTATCCACAGCAAAAATATAAACTAATTAAACACAAGTTTTAAGAGCCGAATGAAAATATTGGTTATTTGATAAAGTCAATAGTTTATACATGTTTGATATTAGAGAGAATCAAAAAATATGTAAATTTGTAAAATTTGTTTTGTAAGAAAAAAAAACATAATTATCCGGTAAGTAAGGATAAAAGTAAATATACCTTTTTATTTTATAGACGAAGAAGTATTTTACCATAGTTGTATATTCAAAAACTGAATGATTTCCAGGTACTGGGAATACTTTTATTTTAGTAGTAGCATATCGTTACTTTAGTACTCGCATATCAAAATTATAATACATTATAAAATCATTTTAAAAAAATTTACTTAGAAACTTTTTTCAACTGTTTTTTTAAATTATTTTTAATGTACATGACTTATTTTTTATTTCAATCCAATTACAGTACAATGCAAAACATCAAAAATAGATTTTTTACATCTAAACCTTTTAAAATTATAACATTTTTATATTAATTAGTTTTTTGAACATAGGTAAATTTTCGCTAAATATATCAATATATGTAAATGATTTATTTAATAGAATTATACCCCTTGTCATGCCATGCTGTGCCAAAACATCTGTCCGACCATAGGGTATACTAAACGTGGCATGATTTCTGCTGCGGCAGTATTTCTCAGGCACAAATAAACAGTAGCATGCCAAGAGGTATGGACAGTCGATCAAGTGGTTTATAATCTTAAAGCCTATTGTCATGAGACCAACACTGCGCCTAGTCTCTAAGCTTTGATAATTTGTCTCTTCTAGTAGTTCTATGTGATGCATTAACATGGGTATGTTCCGTGCAAAGGCATGCACACATACCTTTTTTCTGAATCTGTTCCAACATATTTATATATTTGGTCTGATGTGGGACTTTTTGTTTCTTACATCATTTTTTACATAACCTACCTCACTAAATCATTAGATACTGTTCTGAGGTAGGTGACAGTGAGTGCAAGTAGAATAATTAAAAATATGTTGATATTTGTTACACAATGCTAGATGATACAATAGACACTGACCGTAAAACTCTCTTGATACATTATTTTTCCATATAAGATACATTGACAATAGATAAATTTGCATGCCACTAAATTCTATAATTAATGACACTGAATACGATATAAATATACGCACATTTTACATCGTACCTGTCCTATAATTATTGATAGTGAATACATTACCTAAAGAAAGAAAAAAATCAAATTTTAACTAGTAATAATAGTGGAGTAAAAAGAATTATGATTTAATATTTATATAATATCGTGTTCTTATGTAAGAGAAATGTTTTTTTTAGGCTCGGGCATTTTATAAAGCTGTTCTAGTTTATCATGGAAGGAGTGAAGAATTTCAAGTGCTATTTAAGGAGGTCTTCAATTTCCTTCCAGCCTTACTCATTAGCCATTTAGTAATGTGTTCATTAAAGAAATACATTTTGGTGATGGCTACAGTCTGTGTATAATAATATGGTGTCAGTAATTAGTTTTATGAATAGTGAACAGTCAAGGTTTTTAAGGTCAATCTTAATCTCCGAGAATGCAAACCTCCATAACTCTGCGGAACTGTACTTGTACCAGTCACGTAGATTAAGAAAACAACGTAGCGTTGTGTCTTCTTCTGCTTCGTCTTCCATCAATCTTCTTATTATTATATAGACCGTTTATTTTTCAAGTCTGATCTTTTTGCCCCAACAAGCCCCAACCCTTATTTTTGGAATGTAAAAATAACTTAGGTGAGGTTCAGATATTAATTTAAACACCAATCTTCGTTATTTTTATTAATTCAAGCGCCGTTAAATCTGTGTAAAATAACTAAACATTGTAATTATCAATATAGTTTTGGGAGTTTTTCAGCTTCATAAACCTTGATTTTATATTCAAATAAAATTGCCAGTAGCAAAAGTAGCCAACTATGGTAATTACGCTATTTCACATTTTCCCGTACAACAAAATTATGCCCGAATTTCATGTACAAAAATTTCACCAAGTTAGAAAACCTCGTGTTTCGAACCACATCATACAAACGCAAAGCAGAAAAAAATTAAAGGTAGTGCCTACTAAACAGAGCGAGTTTTATGTTTCACCCAGTTTAGAAAAACTGAACTCTGGATCTCAACTTTTGATCAAAGGATTTAATGTTTACGTATATTTTTTTCCTTCTTAATTTAACTGCGATATAATTCAAATTCTAAGCTTTTCCAACGTGTATTTCTCAGAAGTGTTGTTGCTTTGTGAGACCAGCCAGAGAGGCGAAGGGCACAGGTCTCGCGCAAACTAATTTGGTAGACCGTGATGCGAGATAGAAGTATCAAATGTTACAATGTAATAATTTTTTCAGGGAAATTAAATAGATAAGAGTTTCTGTTTTTTGGAAACTGAGTAAAAAGAATATTAATGAAATATCAAATATTATATTTAAAATTAATTTTGAATCCTTGAGTTAGGAACGCTTGGGAGTCTAGCACAGCCCAAAGCTGCACCCGAAAATACTCACTTTTTGGCTTTCTAATACAATCAATACGTCAAATAATTTATTTCTTAATTCTATACAAGTAGTTAGAGAAATGTCTAAGGTTTATATTTAATACATTTTTTTTAAATATATTTTAAATTCGATATGAAATTCATACTGGAACTTTAAGTAAAACGTTCGAAAATAGCTGCGCTGGTTTTCAAACTGCACTTTTCACTGGCATTTTAGTTTGTTTTTAGTTGAATTTAAAAGATAACAGCTTATTTTTTTTATTCACTAAACACCTTAGACATTTTCCTAACTGCCCATAGAAAAATTACATATTTTTTTTTTTTTTGCAGTGTAAATTTATTCAGAATCTCTACAAAGTGAATCCCATGAGTTCCATTTATAATACATAGGAGCTAAAAAACGTTCGTTAATAAATAAAAATAGAAAACATGATAACATAGTAATATCTGCAATTTGATCAATGTCCGGAAATAAAATTAAACTTCGATGGCGACACATCAGAAATTAAACTATTTAGTATTGAAACGTCTAATTCAAACGAGTTCGTTTTGCAAAACCGATTTTGTCCATTGTTTTCGGGATTTCCACGTCTTCTTTTAAGGCTTTTTTCATGTGCAAATGTTTATTAGAATGCTACTGATGCCATTTTGGGGCAGTGCTTAAATTTCGTTTATCGAACTGTCGCCCCTCGTCGCCAGTATATCTGCAGGGTCGTTCTCGAAAATGTTGAATAATTAGCAAAATTTGAGATGAAACGTCTAATTCAAACGGTTCTGTTTTGCAAAACCGATTTTATCCATTTTTACAGTTTTTTTTTTGACACGAAAAAATTTATGAACTGTCACACGTCGCCAGCAATCTAGGGTCGTTCTCGAAAATGTTGAATAATTAGCAAAATTTGAGATGAACGCATTTATCGGGTTGATGTTGAACTTTTTATCTTTTAGTTTTTGACACCAAAAAATTAAAGACTTAATTGGGTTCGAACATCAAAGGTCCATCTTTAACAATGTATGTTTTACGTACAATCCTTCGAGCTATGTTTTTTATAAATTTATTTCGGTACTTACCTCCAATTCATTATGGGCTGACACAGCATACATACATGTATCTAGCACAAGAAAATTTCGCGGAAAATTCGCAAAGAAATGTATCTTCGGTATTTTTTGTTTTTTATTTTCGATCGGTGAAAATTCATTTCGCCTGCCCATTTCTATATTTTTGAACGTGGAAAGTATTCATGAAAATCAAATTCTTCCTTTGCTGAATTAAACATAGATAATAATTACAATATTATACACTTGTGAGTATCAAATAAACAGATTAAATATGTATAAATAGAACACATACACTTTGTTTTTAACCACTTTTTTATTTAATATTCTGTCTAAACCCATAAAAGTGGGAAATGGATCTCGTACTTGTTTTGCAAGACCAATTTATATTTTTAAATAGTGTTGAACCGAGATCCTTCCAACTTTAAGGGTTCTGAATCAATAAATGATGTAAATGCGACAATTTCCAACCCAAATAATGCGATAAAAGGTGACAGCCTTTTAAGGTGACTTTGACCGATTCAATCTTTACAATCTTTTGTCGCTTATGACCCGATAAAAAAATATATTAATGTTTTTTTGTAGAAAAGGTTCGATATTTGAAATGCTCAGATTCCAAAACCTTGCTTGAGTTATTGTTAAGGATTTCCGTAAGCCACTTATGGATGATCTATTTATTAAAAAAAACTATCGATCTCTTCTGAGAAAATATAAGTTTATGATTTGTTTTAATTTTCAATGCTCTTGATAAAAAAAAAAGTTGTTTTCAGTTTTCATTAATAATTTCCTACCCTACTAAGTGTTTTTGATAAGTGCTTTCGAAAAAGCTGTTATTTGAAAAAACAGGTTTTATTTAAAAAAATCTAAATCAATGTTTTTTTTGGGAGAGTGAGAAAACATAACCTTGACGTACTGTTTTTAGGTGTAGGCTTGAGTTTTCCTTCGGAATATCGAATGAATAACATTTTTTTGAATATTCAAAAACAAATGTACTATCAAAAAGAATCTTACAAAATATTCACAAAAACTATTGGTTAAAGCACGCCAAACAAGTTTTTTTTCAATTTCGGAATTGATATATTTTTAAATTTTGACATGAAGCACTCACTTTGTGGTAATACGTAATTAAATTAGAAATAAAAGTAACTTGGTTTAAGACCACTTTATTGGATACATACACCAACCGGTTTCGGCTCTACCTGAACCTTCTTTAGGGTTAATTGTTGAATATACATATTTATTCAACCCTGAAGAAGGTTCAGTATGTATCAAATAAATTGGTCTTAAAACAAAGTTACTTTAGTATTTTAGAAATTATTAAATAGAACAAACACTTTTTTAACAACTTTTTTTTTTTTTGTCTACCGGTTTCAAGTACCCTTCCATCATCAGGACAATATTAATATATTAACTAATATACATTCTCCAGATACTTCAAAACATACATTTTTTGATCGTGTGCAGAATTTATCTCCACATATGTTTCTTCCAGAAGAGATGAAGTTATTATCTAAAGATTAATTTTATATTGTCCTGATGATGGAAGGGTACTTCCGAAACCGGTAGACAAAATATTAAATAAAAAGTTTTAAAAACAAAGGCATTTATAAATATGGCAAGCCACAAAGTTAATGCTTTTTACGAATATATAAATAAAAAAGATTGGGCAATACTTCAACGTGATTTTTGCCCTAAGTATAGGGGCACGTTAAGCAATTGATAGAAAACATAACTCTTCGGTTGAGGTTTTTTTTGTGGTTATTCACGTAAGGTTTCGGTACATCAAGGAGGGTGTTTAAATATTAGTCCCATTTATATTGTGTTTTGCTAAACAGGGCTGTAGCCCTAGCCACGATATTGCCATATACACCTAGCAACCTCATACAAAGGGAGTAAATCATTACTGTGGATTGATTCTTAGAACCCATAAAAGTGGGAAATGGATCTCGTACTTATTGGGTGCAACACTCTATTTAAAAAATATATATATATTGTGAATACCGCACAAGAGTCCCAACTGCTCCCAACCGTCTAGAGTCAGTGAGACTATGACATCCCCAATCGGGAGTATGTTGTGATGCTATAGGTAGTGGGAAGGGGAAGGAGATGGGAAGAGAAAGGTTGGAAAGTACTTGGCTATTCAGATCTGGTAACCAAACACGGCTTAAAGCCATTTCAAGCAACGTTTCGATTCTGAATGGTGGTCTTTAACCAGGGCGATACTAAGAGTATCTTTCACTCTGGAACGTGCCGCAAATATACTTTTTATTATTTTATATGAGTTAAATGTGTTATGAAATATATTAATAAAATAAAAGTTAATTGGCGCACGCCGGTCTTGAACCAGCGACCCTTGGATTCGTAGTCGAGCATCTTACCACTCGATTATGGCCGTCGAATGCCCGTCAAATGACCGTCGTATGAAGAGGTCTGAACCTTATTTTTTCAATTAAAGAATAATCTTACTATCCGGCCTTACTCGAGATGCAACACTCGTTTTTTGAAATATTTTTTTCGTATTCAGGTAGAAAGCAATCACTGTGTGGTTAGACATATTTAATGAAATAAAACAATAACCTTCTCAGCTGACGTTTTGTATCTTTCAACTCGTATCATCTGTCTCTATCCCTCTGTTTCTTCGCTATAATTGAACGTAGTTATGCAGAAAGCATCCAACCCCAAAAAGATAAAATTAAAAAAAACCCGTTTGAAACAAAAGCATATTACGGCATTTTCAAAATCATTGATTATTTCTTTATCATTAAATTATTATCAATAGGTATTTTATAATCTATCAATGTACTCGTATTTATTAAAAATATATATTATTTCGTGTGTTATCTCACATTTTTATGTTTTTAAGCTCTTATTTAAATTACTGAAAAAACGAATTACTAAAAATCTATTGCATTTGGACCATGTTTTCAACAGATATAAATTTCGTATTCATTTATAGGAAAACATGTAAAACTCAATTTTGGCAAATTATGGGTTGGACGCTTTCAGCTTAACTACCTCCAATTTAAATGCTATTTATTGCTACCTCGCTGTTCTCTTATTTTATTTTTATATTGTATCTCCTCTATGTGTATATACAAACGCACACTATGTATTTTTGTTAAGTCTAATTTTGTACCCTGACAAAGCATAGACTAAGCGAAACCGGTAGGTCATAAAAAAAAAATATATGTTGCCTTAAACAATTATTGTTTGATATGTTTTTCAGCTACTCTTATTTACATATCGGAATTATATTTTCACAGTAAAATCAAGAAATTATAAAATAAGTGCAATTTGAAAAGACCAATATTATTTTCATAATGCGAATATTTATTTGAAGCAAATAATGTATATTGCTGAAATTAGGAACTCATGAAAGCAATTTTAAAAAGTGTTTGCCGTATCAAATAATAAGGCAAAAAAATATTCAATTTTATTTAACATTTTTTGGTGGTACGAACACTCAGAGCAATAATATACAAGAGAGAGCGCTGCTGTTGTCAGTTTTTATGAGTTTTGCAGGAATCGGATAGACCTGGGCGTGTTTAAGACTAGGGCTAGGGTATTTATACATCCATTTGTAGCACATGTCGACATAATGTTTTTGTTTATTCGTATAACCACTTTTTCACAGTATTGTTATAAACAAAAATACGAGTATAGCATATAACTTTAAAAAAACAGTTGACTTATGTCCATTTATTTCGCAAATGAAAACGTGTGGGCGGAGTCAAAGAAGACGCGGGACATGAAGAACATCCTTACAATACTTTAAAGCGGGGTGATAATTTGGAAAATTTTGCTGTATTTTCCTTCCTCATAATTTATTTATTTATTTGGAACATTTGACAGTGACAACATTACATACATACTGACAGATACAAAATGAATGGTAGGTCATCGATCCATTTTCAAAATGTTCACATCATGCAATTAGAAATACACTGTATTACACTAATAAAAACAATAGAAAAATAAAAGAAAACAACCGTTTATAAAAAGAAATATCAACACAAGTTTAAATTTAGGAAAAAAACATTATAAAACATAAAATTACCTTAATAAGTTGTATGTGTGTACCTTTTTCTGTTTTATGTTTTAAGTAAAAATAGTATTTAGGATTTGATTAAACCTAAAAGGTGAGTTGGAGAATATATCAATTTCGTTTATCATACCATGTTCGTTAATCTTGCCACTACAGTGAATGTTTTACAGTCGACACATTCGCATAAGAGGTTGGGAGAAGGTTAAATTAGTTTTTTTGAAAGGAATGTAAAAAGTTTCGGGGTTTCTTAAATGACGGGAATTAGTATTAAATTTAATTGTGGATAAAAGGGAAGATTCCACGTGGTTATTTATAATTTTGTAAAGAAATTTGACGTCATTTTTGTCTCGACGTTCATTCAATGTTTCCATTTTAGAATATTCCAAACGCTTCTGATAGTCGTCAAGCAAAGTGGACAATCCAGCTCTATAAGACAATGCTCGGACTAGTTTCATTTGAACTGATTCGATCCTCATTTTGTGAATTTCGTAAAATGGACTCCAAACTACGGAACCAAACTCAAGAATGCTGCGAATTATAGATGTGTATAAATATTTGAGAGACATTGGGTTTTTAGAATGGTTTAGTGACTCGATACAGAAATCCAAGAAGACGATATGCCTTAGACACTATGTTTTCAACGTGAAAATTAAAGCTAAGTTTGCTGTCGAATTCAACTCCGAGGTCTCGAACACTGGTAACACAATCAAGTGTGATGTCATCAATTTTATATTCGAACGCTATTTGAGAACGATTTCTAGTGAAGGTAATGGAGCAACATTTATTTATATTTAAAGACATTTTGCTTAGAGAGCACCAGGAAGATATGGATTTTAAATCGCTTTGAAGCAATACACAATCATTAAGAGTGGGCCAAGATTAGATCCTTGGATTCTATAATGTACAATGTAAAAACCCGGAGAAAGTGACTAATCCCATATTTGTATAGGTTGGGTAAAAATAATTAGCTCTCTCTCCATATATTGTTACTCCAAGTAAAAACATGTATGAGTTCTCAACAAATAATTTTGTTTATCTTAGAAAATTTTACTCTTATTGAACAAACAAAAAAATACGGCACAAACGATATGACTTTTTTTCACTTTCTTTGATTGTGTGATCGATATTAATTCCACAACTCAAGCAAACTTATCATCGCGCCGTTTCCCGGAGGGGTAAACAGAGAGGATTTTCTGCCATAAAACTCTGTCTTGGCACACACTCTTGCTCCATTCACATTATCTCATATATACTTTTCTATTATTCTGACTCTTGACATAGCCCGACATAAGTATTCGATTCACTTGATCGTGCAATGTCTTTCTCGGGCCTCCCCGATTTTTTCTTTCATTTGCTTTCTCGTCATAAACTCTTCCCACACTCCTTTCTTCGTTCACACGCTCTACACGCACAAACCATCTAAGCGTCCCTTTTTTGATCCTATTCGTTACGCTCACATCAGCCTTGCATTCTTTCCGGATATCCACATTTTTAATACGGTCATATATGGTTTTTCCGCACATACGTGTCAGGGATCTCATTTCCACACCATTCAGTCTACTTTCATGCTTCCTCTGCCCGTTCCATGCCTCACTGCCACACATCAGGGTTGGTATAAGCACTCCATTGCGGGCTGTTAGCTTCGATTCTTTGGATAATTTCTTATTTGCGCCAACAGCGTTTTGTCTCCATTAACGGAGTTTTCTGCATTCTCCCTTCTTTTAAAATCCTTATCAGCCTTTCTCCATGATGTAAATTGCAATGAGAGCCTTAAAACCAGTGGCGGCTCGTGGCTTTTTAGTGTTCGTAAGTGCTAAGATTGAAAATAACGTCATTATTGATGTTATTGTAGCCGAAAATGATTTTTTTTTCAAAATTTCAGTTTTATTAATGAAGATTTTTAGGAAACCGTGCAATGCAACACCAAAACTGAAAAATCCTGAAAAACTTCATACAATTTTTTTAATTTTTCTCAGAAAAATAAAAATCATTTTCGGCTACAACAACATCAAAAACGTCGTATTTTTCAATCTCAGCACTCTAGCATACTAAAAAATCACGAGCCGCCTCTGCTTAAACCTTACGTTTTCGTAGAAATTCCAGACAGAAAAGCTCTAGATATACATATCATGTCACCAAGGCTCGCTGATTTTTTTTTTCACCATTCGAAAGTTGTTTTTTGCCGTGGAAAGCCTTATTCTACAATGTGTGGGTAAAACCCGTAGACAGATGAAAAATAATATAATTATTGGTATGAGTTTAATGAAGAGAGCGTTGATTTTCATGACTCTTGAAGAGGAACTGATGATTTGTAGAAGTAATCGGAAGCCGTCACTAACATTTGTGGCGCGTTCAAATAAGAATGGGAATTTATTACCAGTATACGAGGCCTGTTCAAAATAAAAAGTTAATTTTGAATTTTCGCGGGCTGTGTACATTCGATTATGGATTTTTTTTTATATTTGTATTTATATGCTTATCATATGTTAGCATTGTCAGCCATTTTGGATTAGTGGTTTGTTTTTGACAAAATGGAAAGGTTAGTCACGTTTTTGTGTGTTCTTCGATTTTTTACTTTTGAAAAAAATGGATCAAAAAATATGTATTAAATTTTGCGTTAAAAATGGAATAAAGTGCTCCAACGCACTTAAAATGTTGACTGTGGCATTCAGCGAGTCTACTTTGTCTCAAAAAAGTGTTTAAAAGTGGTACAAGCGCTTTACAGAAGGCCGAGAAGATGTTAATGACGATGAGCGTCCTGGAATTGTGGAAAAACAAATCATGGATTTTATTCTTTGATCCATTTTTTTCAAAAGTAAAAAATCGAAGAACAGACAAAAACGTGACTAACCTTTCCAGTTGCCAAAAACAAACCACTAATCCAAAATGGCTGATAATGCTAACATATGATAAAAATATGTGTACCAACATAACAACAACAAAAAAAAATAGATAATCTGATGTACACAGCCCGCGAAAATTCAAAATTCACCTTTTCTTTTGAACAGGCCGTATATATTTCACGGAAGAGTTCTTTAGAATATTCAAAGGTGTTTTTTGGCAAGATCTGAATAGCAAGGTACTTCTCAACCTTTCTCTTTTTCCTTACCCTCCCCACTACTTTCAGCCTCACAACAAACCCTAATTGAGTATGCCATAGTCTTACTGGCTCCAGACGGTTAGGATCAGTTGGGACTCTTATACGGTGTTAACTAAAAAAAAATTAAAAATGTTGCAAGATATATAACAATTAAAAAAACATTTTTTTAATAGAAGATAGGTGATTGTTAGGCGGACGATTTTTCCTCTGAATTTTTAAGTGCTATTTTAACGTTTTTATTTTCAAAATGTAATATTAACTTTCAGCCGACGTTTGAGTCCAGTTCAGTAATTATTTGTTTTTTCAGCCTACGGAACAAGTTTGTCAAAACAAGACTTTAAAACCTTTTAAGGGTTCCAAGAATTATTATTAATTAACTTAAGTTACCCACCCTTCTGAATTCCTTGTTGTCAGCTATAAGAAATAATAATGCTTGAAATTTTGTATTTCAGTGGTATTCGAAATCATGAAAACTTTATTACCTTTTCTGCCGCTTCGAGTAATAGCTATGATAAACTCAATTTCACATTGTCCTTTTTTTAATTTCCGGTTTCCGTAGCGGAATAAAATTCAAAAGTGCTTATTTGAAAAAGTTTAGCGCTGTTTATGTTAGCTTGAAAGTTATTCTTCCTCTCGTAAGAAACAAGAAACAAAAATCGAGGTTACTCCAGCGGCTGACAAAATGCCCACCCCGTCAGAAAGTTATGTCTGGACTAGTTAAAGACCACTATTCAAAATCGAAGTGTTGCTTAAAATGGCTTTAGTCGTGTTTGGTGACCAGATCTGAATATCCAGGTATTTCTCAACCTTTCTCTTCCTCCTTATCCTCCCCACTACCTTCAGCCTTACAACATACCCCAATTGAGAATGTCACAGTCTCACTGGCTCTAGACGGTTGGGACTCTTGTACGATATTCACTATAAAAATTAAAAATAAATGTTTTAATATTGCCGTGATGATTTTTGATACACTAGTCATGCAAGCAGTCGGCAAAGTACATAATTATATTTTAACATACATAAAAACTGATGATTTAATATGTCTACCTTACCATCACCTTCAAGATTGACGAACGCTTTCTATTTTTCTTTTGTGAGAGAAATCAATTCAGTATCTTAACTTTATTTGAATTGCCTTTGACTGCTTTAAAGGGCTAGTTTTGAATATCCATGGTTCTTCTAACCTTTTTGTTATTTTTCATCCCCCTTCTCCACTATATAAAATCTTTAACATCCCCAACATTGAAATGTCTCAATCCCCTTGGCCCCGGGCAGTTGGGGAGTTTATGTGAACACACAAAAAGAAAAATTATTTTGAAATCATGTATTAAATAACGATGGTTCAATAAATCAAGAATCGAGTTAGTAGGTATAGAAGATAATGAAGAATAGCAGTATTTTTATACGTTATTCAGCGCATTACTTAGCACGTTTTCATTATGAAATAAACCTTTAAAGTTAAATTATTTTAAGTTCCACGATGGCATTTAAGATAGTATTAAATGACGTCAAAACCAAGTTGGAGCGTTTAGATTTACTGTTTCTCTAATCATTTATTTAAATCAATTAACAAATTTGACTGTTATAAACTCCTCCACATTACCTTCAAAGTACCTCAGTGGGCAATTTGAAAAAAAAAATTGTGTAACAATATTTTCTCATTATTCTTCGCCTACAAACACTTGAAAACGAATTCACGTCAAATTTAGACAAATTGCACGTAAATTTCCCAAAATTCAATGGACACTTAAACGATATCATCGCTGGAAAGGCAAAAAGTCTTAAGCGACACTTTGGTCAAAAATGAGTTAAATATGCAGTTTTGATCATTTTTTTCTGTATCGAATACTCTGACTGATTCTGAAGAGTTTTGAACCCTTCAGTCATCTAAAATATATTTACCATTTGGGAGAAGGCTTGACTAAAGCGACACAAATTTGGAATTTTTGTAGCCATTTGTCACTTTAGGTAACTCAGAGAGAGCATTAAATAACATCTTATTTTTTTAATCTGACCAGGTACTGAAGATTTATGAATTTTATTGTAAAACAAAATAAACTTTTAAGTGCTCTGGTGTAAACTTTCCAAAGTGGCACTTCAGACCTTTTGCCTTATCCGGTGATGGTATATTTATTTGTAACTTATGTAGAAAATACCAAAAAGGAATGTTTATTTTATTTTAGTTTGCTACCTATATTTAAAAACTTATCCCCATTTTTATTGTGTTTCTTTCATGCATACCTTATTTGTAATTATCCTCTGTACACTAGAGATGGCTGATGTCAGAATTGAGTGTACCTGCGGTTCCAGTTACCGGTGACCGGCAAGGAACTGGTTATTTATTTAGTTCTTTTTTAAATCGGTTCCTAGTGCCTGAAAAGTTCCTCCAAGAAAATTGTTTTATTATATAGAAAAAAAAAACTCCTCACAAAAAAAAACTTTCATGAGTGGGGAGGGGGTTGCTAGAGAAATTCTGAAACCAATAGTACTGGAACTGGTTCTTCGACAAAAATAAAATTTCATGGGGGTGGGGGGGGAGGGTTGCTAGTAATTTCCAAAACGAAAAGAAGGACTGGAACCGGTTCCTCACCAAAAAAAACGAAAACAACGGACGAAGGAAATGGGATATTTTTAATTACCAAGATAAGGAACCGGTTCCTCGGAGAAATAATATCGACAGTTCCAGTGACCGGCTTGGAACCGGTTCCTTTTAACCGGGACAGGAATATCGACCATCTCTACTGTACACACCCACTTACTCTGTTGATTTTAATATGTAAAATCAGGCCGGAAATAAATAAAATGTAGGTATAATAATACCAATGTATGCAGAATCGACGCTAGAAAAATTTTCATACATATTGCGAAGTCAGTCGTGTGAGGGAAAAATTTTCGTGAAACATGGCAACATCGCCGATAATCCAGAAAATTGTCACACGACTTGTTACCGCAACGTTGTCAGATTACCATAATATTATGTCGCAATCTATTTTGCCTTGCTTTCTTGCTTTTCGGAAGCGCAGCTCTTTCGATGCCATAAATTCAACGTTACAATTGGACGTAGTTATGCAAAAAGCGTCCAACCCACAATTTTTAAAGTCGAGTTTTACATGTTTTTCCATAAATAAATATACACATATAAATATATATATTATTTTTTACAGTGAATACCGCACAACAGTCCCAACTGCTCCCAACCGTCTAGAGCCAGTGACACCATGGCATCCCCAATCGAGGTATGTTGTGAGGCGGAAGGTAGTGGGTAGGGAAAGGAGATGGGGAAGAGAAAGGTTGAGAAGAATGAGATTTCTATCTGCAAAAACAAAGATTTTTGGAAATCCACTTTTTTACTAACTCATTTTATAGATGTTTGATTTAAATTGAAGTTTAAAAACGTTAAAATGTAGAGTCATATTTTCAAATTTCTCAGTTTTATCTTTTTGCGGTTGGATGCTTTCTGCATAACTACGTCCAATTTTGCATCGAACTTTCCAGGCGCTTCAGCAATATTTTAAAAAAGCTTACGACTACTGCCTTCGAAAGAGGGTGAGCACTTGGAAAGTGAAGAGCTTATGCACGGCTTGGGGTTAAGATGTGATACTTATTTTTAATATTAAACACCATCTGAAATAATTTTTAAGGGAGGTTTTTGATTTTTTTTTATTGGTAACTGCCCAGAGCCAGTAAAACTATGGTTTCTTTAAATTTAGTAAGTTGTGAGATGAAGGGAAGGGGAAGAGATGGGGAAGGGTAAGGTTTTGAAATACCAAGTTAGATATGGTTATTCTACGCAGTTAAAGCCATTTCAAGCGACGAATGGTGAATTCTCACCAGGGCAATACTAAGCGTACTTACCACTGTGGAACGTTACCAAATATACGAATATCTGTAATGTGAAGTAACACTTATAAAATTTATTTGCCAAGGATTTTAACCGCTCGGCCACGGAGGTCGTCAGAACAACATTGATTATTATTTATAAAAAAATAATAAAACGAACTAACCATCACGCGATTTCCCCGCAAGGGTAGGCACAGAGGACGAACCGCCATACAACTCTGTCTTGGCACACACCCCTTGCTTCATTCACATTAATACATCGTCTTATACATAGTCTTTAGTTATTCTTACCCGATTCAAGTATTTGATTCACTTGATTGTGTCGTATCTTCCTCGGGCGTCCTCGACTTCTTCTTCCATTCGATTTTGCATCATTTATTCTTATCAAACTCTTTTATTCGTCCATTCGCTATACATGCTAAACCATTTTCCTTATCTTATTCATTACGCTTACATCAGGCTTACATTCTTTTCGGATATTCACATTTATAATACGGTTATACATAGTTTTACCATACATACGAGTACGTCTGAGGGATCTCATTTCCACAGCATTCAGTCTACTTTCATCCTTTCTCTGTCAGTTCTATGCTTCACTGCCATACATCAGGGTTGATATAAGTACTTCATTGTGGACTGCGAGCTTCGCTTTTTTGGACAATTTCTTATTTGCGCCAATAGCGTTCAGTCCTCCATTAATGGAGTTTCCGGGATTCACCTTTCTTTAAATATCCTAATGCGATAAATGGTGCTAAAAATATTACACACTATAGTGATAATATTTTGTCCGTTCGAGTACAAAATTTTCAAATTAGAAACTAATGTTAATTGAAAAATAATCCTTTCATATTCCCACCTTTCAAATAAAGCACCTGCCTTTAGTGTATTTAAGCAGATATTATTTTAGATTTGAAATAGATGGATTAAATCAACTATTTTTTTTCCTCATAAATCTAGTTACATACCATGATTTTTCACAGGCAAAAACTAGTGTGCAAACAAATTTGACTGGCTAGTAGCCATGTAGACAAACGCGTCGGATTCCTACCCGGGCTTTGTGAATTCAGTTACTCTGCTAGCTAGGTCGTCCATCATTGCACAAGCAACATCTTGCGATTATTATGATGGCAGTAGGAGTTTTTCAAATATCATCGGGTTGTTCGTTATACCGCCTCCACGGTCGAGTGGTAAGACGCTCGACCACGAATCTAAAGGTCGCGGGTTCAAACCCGGCGTGCGCAAGTAACTTGTATTTAATTAATATGTGTAATAATACATTTATTTAATTCATATAAAAAATAATATTAAATTTATTTGCGGCACGTTCAAGAGTTGTAGATACTCTTAAGTATCGCTCTGATGAAAGACCACAATTCTGATTCGAAAAGTTGCTCTATTGAAAGGCTTTAGCCCTTTGTGACCAGACAGGTACTTCCCATCTTTTTCTTGCCTAGGGATACCATAGTTCCATTGGCTCTAGACGGTTCGGAGTAGATAATACTTTTGTGCGGTATTTGCTAAAAAAATTGTAACCCATGAATATTTGTCTTTCTTTTATAAAAAAAGTTTTTCCACCATGAAAAATATGAAATGAAAGTTTATTCGACAGCTATCAACTACAAAATCTCTCGACAAGGACCCCAAAGATATAGCGAAATTCTTTAAAGATAATATATAATATGTAAAACTTTTTAAAGATGAGTGCGAGCTATGGCTGGCTGACAGGATGAACAGCAGTTCTGGAAGAACATAGTTATGGCCATATAATGCTTCACAAAAGAAGTAATCTGGAAACTTAATAAAATGCTAATTTATTAAAGTTATTGGCGTAATAAACTATGCGCCAACCCAGGGCTAGCCTGTGACTCACGCCCTTTAAATTCCCGTGAGAAATAAATAAATAAAATACATATTCGTAAAAAGCTTTGTGGCTGCCATATTTATAAATAAAACATATAATTTTGTTTATAACCACTTTATTATTTAATATCACGTCTACCGGTTTCGAAAGTACCCTTTCATCATCAGGACAATGCCAACAATGGACAATGACAACGCCACTGAACTATTAAATTGCATGTCTTTAGTGAAGGGATATAAATTATTTAACTTACCATCACGCCGTACTCCGCTGCGATACGCAAAGAGGATGGTTCACCATTCAACTCTGTATGGACACACATTCCTTGATTTATTTAGTTTCATAAATCATCTCATACAGACTCTTCTTTTATTCTCTTGATATGGCCCAACTCAAGTATTTCTTCCCTAGATCGTGCCAAGTCTTTCTCAAGCGTTCTTCACTTGTTCTGCTATTTACTTTTGCACCATATCGTCACCGTAAAGGCAAAAGGGTTGAAGCGCCATTTTGAGAAGTTTACACCAGAGCACTTCAAAGGTTTTTTTAGTTTAGCAATAAAATTCACAAGTCTTCAGTACCTGGTTGGATTTTGAAAACCATGTAACTCAATGAGTTACCTGAAGCGACGAAAACCTTAAAAAGTCCCAAACTTGTGTCATTAATTTAGCTGTCCGCGCGGCACCCATATGCACTGCGGCAACTGATAATAAATTCCGCTACACAGCACTCAATTTATATGCGTTTGTGCGACGTTATTATGGCTTTTTTATACGGTATAATTTAAATGATGTATGCATTACGTTTGTTGAAAACGGTATTCAGTGTGCATTAAATTAACGTTTTAAAAATCTGATTTTAAAAATATATATTTGCATTGTTTCATGGAAATAATTCTGAAAAGTACATATAATCTCATTTAAAAAATTATACATCGAAACAATATCAAAATAATTTACATGCAAACGATAAGTTTTGATTTTTTTAAAACATTTCTAATATTGTTATTGTAACAGACAGGATACGTATTTAGGTAATGAACTTTATCAAACAATTTAGCGGTTGCCCGGGAGTTGTCGGTTTAATTTCTCTGCTAGCTCAACTCTCCATCTTTGTACAAACAACATTTTCCTCTTATTAGAATGGTAGTAGGAGTTTTTCAATTATTGTCAGGTTATTCGTTACCTGTATATGTACCCATATATATCAGAGTGGTAGATACTCTAAGTATCGCCCAGGTGAAAGACCACCATTCAGAATCGAAACGTTGCTTGAAATGGCTTCAACCGTGTTTGGTGACCAGATCTGAATAGCCAGGTACTTCCCAACCTTCCTCTTACCAATCTTCTTCCCTCCCCACAACTTTCAGCCTCACAAAATACCCCGTTTGGGGACGCCATAGTCTCACTGGCTCTAGACGGTTGGGAGCAGTTGGGACTCTTGTGCGGTATTCATATATAAAAAATAATTTAAATAAAAAATATTTTAGTTTTATGCCACTTTATTTATACACATATAACAATTCGACCGGTTTCGGTTAAACTTAACCTTCTCCAGGAACGTATATATATAAACTCAGTTTATATTATAATTATAATTAATGTTTATCAAAATTATTTAGAAAATATCAATTAGATATATCAGAACATAAAAATAGGTAGAAAATTTATTTTTTGTTAAAGATATTAGTACCGTTTACAGCTTAGATCTTCAATTAAATCGTTTAATGAACAATAATTTTAGGTAATTTCGACAGCTAGTGTGAATGGTAAAAGGGAAAATATTTACGGAAGAGTTACGTTTCCCTTAATTAGTTTAACACGATTTTATTCTCCAGTATGGGCCACAGTTCAAACTGTTTGCACTATGGTCCGGCAGTAATTACAGCGTGAATGCGCAATAAAGTTAAAACTGCACAGCAATCTAGAAAGGTAGTGAAATTTGAGCATTATCAGTAGCGTTAATTGCTTTCAAGCAAACAGAATTGCAACGAATTTTATCCCCGTTAGACATGCTTGTTTCGTTTAATGGTCAAATAATGCATGTGCGAGTATATCCTTATTTACGCATTCAGTATATTCTTAAAATGAGTTTCTATAAATTACATTAACAGGAATCTAATATAAAAATAATTTTGTATTATGTATAAGATGTGTTTACGACGTATTATGCTTGTAGTCAAAAAAAAAAAAAGAACAAAAGTGTATCGGACGTGATACGCCCCATTTTCTATACCTAGATTAAGTTCATATGTCTTGTGTTTTTGCCTGTACGGACGACGTAGTCTCTAGGGGCGTAAAAGGGAAATGAGCGGCCTGCGCGAACAGCCTCTCCTTTTACGCCACCAAATGACCCTACCTCGTGCGTACGGGGCTTTGTCCACGGAAAATCCCGCGGGCCAAACAAAGGCAACCCTCTGCCGTTGGCGGCACGGTACCGCTGAGGAGTTAAAGATAAAAATTTCCAAAAAATAATTCGTCTTCACCGCTCCATCGATTCCTTCTTCGACTTGCCCGCCTCTACATCTCCGCTGCCTCGCCTGCCTTCTACTGAGAATCTGGAGTTTTATTCTACACCCTTGGCCTTTTCTCCTGCCACACCACTCCAGACTTCGAAGCGGAAGGACCGGCAGCGATCGCCAGACTGCGGAGCAAATACACCAAGCAAAATTCGAAAACAAATACTCCATACAAAAGTCGCCTTTCAAGCGCACACTTTGCACATATTTACACAAAGTCGATTGGTCCCAGTACACTGAAACAAGCCGAAGCAGGTCCAGCACACACTCTCTTCTGACGCGGACGTGTGTTTACAGAACACGTCCCGTACAAAAAGAGATTGGAGAATTAATACTTATGCATAAATGTCATACGGGAAAGTAAGGCTTCAGGGGGTAAGCCGCTCTCCCTATTTTGTATATTTTGAAGCTAAACAAAAATGTTATTGCTGGTATATTATGATAATGTTACTAGATCGAGTTTATGAAATAAAAACACTATATTCTGGGTAACTTTTGGCATAAAAACCCAATTTATTAATAAAAGAACAAAGAAAAATGAAACGTGAGGTACAATTCAAAACAAAATGTGCTGTGTGTAGATGTGTGTGTATAAAGATACTTGCGTGAATGTCTAGGACCACCAAGGCGATGGAAAAAGACGTGAGTGCGAGCAAAGGTTACTCGACTTTCAGGACGTGGTGTCCACGGGTCGGTTGGCCAAACCGACCGCGTTCGAGAGTAATTTCTTGAGTTTGTAGCCACGTACAAGAAAAGTATGGCGATATGTGCCCGTCTAGTCCGGCCGAGTTGGCAGCCCCACTACCCCGATTCAGGCAGACAAACCTGAGCGGGAGAAGAAGCAAACCAACCTGGCGCGCAGGAGCGTGACGTTGGCAAAACTAATACCCAACAAATCGTGATATCCCGTTTATGTAACCACGAACAAGAAAAAGATGGCGATATGTGCCCGCACGCGAGACAACGCGGCAACGAAGGCGCCTAAGGGCGGCCTCGGGTGAGTAATTCCTACTCGATTGTATTACGTTAAATTGAATAGTTGGCAAAACTAATACCCAGCAAATCGTGATATCCCGTTTATGAATTTATCTCACCAATGCAAAAAAGACGCGGTGTAACGAAATGTTCTTCGGCCGAAGCGTCCGAGCAGTAAGCCAGTCGAAAAAAGAGTGACGACCCGACGAGCATAAGGTGAGCGTAAACGCCTAGCCCGGCCGAGTTGGCCGCCCTGGCCACCCGACTCAGGCAGACAATCCTGAGCGGGAGATGAAGCAAACCAAGCAGGCGCGCAGAAGCGTGACGTTCGCAACACACTCTCCCGCGAATAATTGAATACTTTTGTTTTTTTCTTATTATAACGTGTTGAATCTTTTAATGTTGTTCTAAACTTAAACCATATCCTATTGGGTGTTAATGGCTTGAGAAAACAACGCAACATAATATGTAAAGTTTGTTTGTGGAGAAAATTTCTGTGAATATGTATTTATGTTATGTTTCGTGAACACTTCCTTAAGAGAACCTGTACCAAGGCTTTACATGTAGGCAGTAGAAGTATTTGTCTTCCTTTCGTTAAGTTTTTACTGTCTAGCTTTGGATAAAGCCTACCCCAATCGTCATCAGTTCTAGCGATTCTAGGCAGCGACATTCTAAAGTCAGCAGTTTTTTTTTAATCATAAGGGGCTATTTCACCACCTCTCAATAACCTGTCAATAAGAGCTACCCATATGATAGCGTATGTTTTCCGTTTCACCACCACTGCGTAACGCTATTCACCACGTAAAGTGTCTGTTAAACTATTCACTGCTCAAACCTACGATTTGCTGCTACCCAGTAGTTAGTACATATCTACTGCTATAAAATGGCTGCGAACTGTTTTGACACTTGACGGCTGATCAATGAGACAATAACATCCTCTATTTAGAGTATGTTGTGAAGCAATATAATATGGGATGGGTAAGACAATGAGGAAAAGAAAGGTTGGTAATTCGCAAAGATGTTGGTACTACTAATCGATTAATTGAACTATCTCGATCAAATAAACTGTCTACGGTGCGCTTTTCGTATATCCGGCCCAGTCATCAAGAATAAACTTCCCACATTTTCATCCCGAATCTCCCCAACATACAGAATTCAGCAGAGTTTAAACGGGGTTTAAGAGCCATTAACAGAATTGTTTTAAACTTCTGAGTGTAAAACATAACTTCATGTACGAGTATATAGAAATAAAATGTTAAGCCATATTTCTTTTGAGCGTCCTTAATTTCCTTAGTTTTTCTTATTTGTATCCTTGCTACACAATGTCCATACTGTCTACTGAAAACCATATCGTCGCTGAAAAGGCAAAAGGACTTAAGCGAGTCTATAATCAAAACTGAATTCAATATGCAGTTTTTATCATATATTTTTTCTTTTACCATTTGGAAGAAGGCTTGACTCACACGACACAAGTTTGGGACTTTTTTTGCTTTCTGTCGCTTCAGGTAACCCAGTGAGAGTATTGAGTTACCTACATTAACTTTTTTTTTTTAATAATCCAACCAGGTACTAAATAATTTTATTGCAAAACAAAAAAAGTTTAATTTGCTCTGGTGTAAATTTCCCACAATGGCGCTTCAGCCCTTTTGCCTTTTTGGCGACGGTTAATATAACCTGTTTAAGCAATCCAACAATTTTTTATTATTGAAAACGAATTAATTCGACTTTCAGGAACGTCCTCAAAAACCTGCTACCATCTTGTTAACTGTATATTATTTTTTACATAAATATTATTCATTTTTCTTTGCCTCAACAAATTTGTTCATATTTACACATACTTTTGACAGGATTTTTTCAACCCTCAGCTTCTAGTTAAATGTTTTTTGATCTGTCGATGTACATATTTACTGTTTAACCCTTACCCAAACATATTTTTTCATAATTTATGATAACGATCACGATTTTAGTTTTTTTTTAAATAATATAGTGAATACCGCACAATAGTCCCAACTGCTTCCAACCGTCTAGAACCAGTAAGAGAACTATGACATTTCTAATTGGGGTATGTTGTGAGGTTTAAGCTAGTGGGGAGGGGAAGAATATAACAAAAAGGAAGATTGGAAATTACCTGGCTATTCAGATCTGGTCACCAAACACGGTTAAAGCCATTTCAAGCAACGTTTCAACTCTAAATTTTGGTCTTTCTCCATGGCGATACTTGGAGTATATACCACTCTGGAACGTGTCACAGATTTAATTTGCATACAAATTTGTTAAATATTAATTTTAAGTTGTTATATTAGGTTAAGAATTTAATGTGAATTCTTTATAAATTAACTGTGATTATACGACTGCATGAAAGTGCCTGTTTATTCAAATCTGGTCACTAAGCACGGCTTAAGCCAATTTAAGCGTATCGATGGACAATCAAGGACGCTACCCGATGACGCTTGAACTCTGGCAATGATCCTTCAGTCGTATGAAATTCCTGGCAGAGTAGAGATTGTGACAGTATTGTCTGTTACCTTTGTCTTGCTTACCTAAATAAAAACTTCTCTGTTTGATCAATTGTTTCGAACACGGTGTTGATAAATACGGAAATTGAATAGCAAAATGATTGGATAGGTAGGAAACTAAATGAAAAAACATCAAGGTAAGAACTGTACAAATTGTCACTTTGAAATCTAACAAACACTTTAGTTGTTTTTTTATGTAAATATTGTAATATTGTACAAGTATAATGCTTGCATGATAAAAAAGCTCTTAAGCAACCGTAGAGATGCAGGTAATTTATAGTATTTTATTAACGAATTCTGCTTTCTTTTCCGCAGACCGCGTTGCATAATGCAACAGCCTCTCCTACAGGCGTGTCCCATGTCGGGAAGGTTATATATGTTAAGCGGTTATCTTGCAATTTAACCCAGGATATGTAGCTACTAGCTGGTAGAAGGGTTGAATAAGCAAACAGCATTAGTGAATCTCACCGCGCATTACCCTCCCGAGACCGGCGCAAATAGTTTGCACTGCCTACACATTCAGAGAAAACAAATATACGCACCTCAACCCCATGCTTTGTTTTACGGAGTCCCATTCCAGGAAAAAAAATAACGTGTTTTCGTGATCACGGCGAGTGGCCATGAGAATTCAGAAAAATAAAGTATAAATTCACTAAGATCCTTCGTGATTCATTTTGATGCCTCAAAAGGACACAAATGAAGGTTTATCCATTGAGATGAAGAGATTTCATGTGGGAATATTTTTTTTCAGCTTAGATTTCTGTAACAGTTGAGCTGGGTTGTATCGCTATTGCACGCGTTAGCTAAATTTAAGGTGCTTAACTTCAAAGCAAATATGCATTAAAAGAAAGCAAGTAATTTTGTAGTTAATTTAATTAAAGCTCCTGAAACGTGCTGTCTTGCAAATGGAGATCTGCACAAGGGATCATTATTTGGATTAAACAGTTAGCCTCGATGTCAACTGTTAATGCCTTCGAAAGGTGAAACAGCTGTCACGCACAAAAATAATTACATAGCAGAACTTTTTTATTAATAAAAAAAAAGATTTTTGACTTTAAAATAAATTTTAAGAAAAACAATATTTGTTTAGTAAAAAAAAAAAAAGCATAAGCATGTGATTTCTTCGCATGAAAATCTAACAAGTCTTTGCATCACGTGTTATTTACTCCACGAGCAATTTATTCAAAGTGTAATTTTTTTCACATGATATAAATTCCACGTGTAATTTAAAGTTTAGTTATTCAAATTACATTCATTTCTAACCGTCCTAAGTGCGTAATCGTGAACGGTTTTTAAAGTTATTCCGCATCATCGTTTTCAACGCTACATCCTTTGAAGAGTCTTGGTCGCTTCTAGCGAGCAACTCCGCTTTTGCAGTTTTTCTGAATTTTCTTTCGTTTTCATCACGGCCAAAGATCACTCCCACAACTTCAACCCACCGAAGTTTCGTTCTCCCAACAGTCTTCGTCTTGTAAGCTCATTGTACAAAAAGTCCGTTTGGTGGTCGAAAATCCTCCACCCTACGACCACATTTACTCTACAAACAATTACTCTACCCAGGTTCTGTTTTTCATTCCTGTTTCATTATCTTACATGGTTCATCTTTAAAAGCTCACCTATTTACTTGTTACCCACACAACTTTACCTCTGAGAAAATAATCACAAGCTAACAAAAGCAAGACTCATGTCACGTAAAGAGTTGACGGGAGTTTTTAATGGTATGTTTAGAGTTTGAAGTTAAATGCGCTCAAATGACGTCTGTCCGGAGAATTTCTGTCTACGAAGTTTCTGTCGCTTCATTTCTAAACGTATCTCAGTTAAATGCTACGACTGGCTGCATAATTCGCGAGTGATAAGTACCTGCTGCTTTGGAGCAAAGAGATGTGCTTGAATAAGGAACGCGTAGCTATAGCTCTCTCTTTAAGGAGGCATAACCATACTTAAATGTCAGACACTAAAAGGATTCGCTTCTCTAAGGAATACCAAAGTTACGACTTAAAGTGTTGCTTTTATTGAATTAATCATTCAGCGAGGGGAACTTGTTTTTAAATGGGATTTAAATTCGACTACGTAGATACTTTATTATTCAAATACGTAGTTTTATAATGTTCATTATACCCATTTATCTCTATGAGCACTTTTATCTAACAATGGGGAATCATAAAAGTCTCAAAAGAAATATTTTATAAGACGTAGTGATATCCTCCTACGCTTGTAAGGACTTTACAAAATGTAGATATCTACCTACTTCGTTTTAAATACTCAAAATCCAGAAACAATATTTATATCTAGAAATATAGCAGGATTTTAATTACCATATCATACAAATCCATTATAAAATCTTTTCATTAAAATAAATTGCTCATGTCAACACCAAGTTTTTAATCTAATCAAAATAATTTATTCTGAGAAAATTTAAAAACTTCCACCACAGGCACGAATATCAGACGAGGAATAGAAATCAATCAAAAGTACCTTTCAAAAAAGTAACAAAGTCAAAAGTCATTGATGTACGGAGCTATAAAGACATTTGACGAATTATGGTATTAAAATACATGAAAATATTTAAAATAAAGTTAATAAAATATATGTGATTTATGAATTGATGCCAAGGAATATTAATTTAAGGGTTTTATTAGAACATATTATATATATGTTGGTGAGTTGTGTGATGAAGAGCATAAGATACGAATATCTTATGTAGCACGATCAGAAAAAAATACAAAATATAGAACCTTCCAACCGAACTCTCGAATAGTCGCATTTGTGACGTTAACAATCCAAAAATATGCTCGAAATTTGAAACGTATTTAATAAAATAATTATATTACGTTGACCCTAACCCACCATGAGTTCTGAATTATTCTTGGAAGTGCAATACCAAGCCCCAGGTTGCTGATCATATTTGACGGTCGAGTGGTTAAAACGCTCAACTATGAATACGCGGGATCAAATTCCGGCGTACGAAAATATTTTTCATTTGACTAATATATGTTTGTTCACACTCAATTCATAAAAATAATTTATTGTATTATATATTAATACATACTATAAGTATCGCACTGGTGAAAGACCACCATTTAGAATTAAAACGTTTGGCCGTTTTTGGTGACCAGATTTAAAGAGCCAAGTACTTTCCAATTTTCCTCTTCTTCATCTCCTTCCCATCCCCACTACCTTCAACCTCACCCCATACCCTGATTGGGAATACTAATGATTTTAAAGTTGAATGTTTATGGAAGTTCGAACAACTTGCACTATAAATGTTTTTAAGAGCCACCAAAAATCAAATATTCTCCTCAACACATTAAATCAGCATTCATGTATAATACATGACGCTTTTTCATTATATTCTTCATATCCAAATTTCTTGCTAACCGTAAAACCTCAAAGTAATCCGTATATGTGCTTGCCACCATTATAAGGGCTTTGCAATTATATTTCCATGTTCTATAAACCAATATCAAAGGCGTTCGGTTTGGAGTTTGTATTATTTGCAGATACGGATATACCTATATAAATATTTAGTTACTTGGCACATGGCTACAGGGTAGAACCTGCCATGTCGTGCTATATATAGACAGGTATCTCGGTATTATTCCCGTCGTAACATCTCCCTCTCTCTCATAAACGACGCATGGAACAGAAAGAGAGTTTGCAACGCAGCTCTCGGGGGCAGGGCGATACCAAGAACACCTGGATGTCAGGGACTGAACCGCCGAAACCCGAGTGGCTTCGTAGACTGAATCACCTCCGCAAAACCATTTGGAACACCTGTCTGTCTATACGATCTTAATATTAACTCTGAACACTGTGGGCAGAACCGGCTGCGGAAAATCAATATCAATTAATATACGTATGGCCGACATCAGCAGTGAACCGTCGTGACTCTCACCGACAAAGACATCACTATAAACAATATAGTTTTGCATGTGATGTGAGTACGTAACATTCTAAAATTCAAAAACACATATTCTTATTTTCAGTACATATGTTTTTTTTTATGGTTAGTACCGCACAAGAGTCCCAACTGCTCTTAATCGTCTAAACTAGTGATACTATGGCATCCCTATTCGGAGTACGTTGTGAAGGTAGTTTGATAAGGGAAAGGGGTGGGAAAGAGGAATGTTGGATAATACCTGGTTATTCAGATCTGCTCACCAAACACGACCAAATCCATTTCAAGCAACGTTTCTATTCTGAATGGTGGTCTTTCACCAGGGCGATACTTGGAGTATCTACCACTCTGGACCGTACCGCAAATATATAATATATTTTTCTAAATGTGTTATGACACATGTTAATTTAATTAAATGTATTTGAGCACGCCGGGCTTAAGCCCGCGACCTCTGGATTGGTAGTCGAGCGTCTTACCACTCGACCACGGAGGCCGTCAAATAAATGTATGCCTCCGTTTTAACAATTTCTGGTGATGTGACTGTCATCATAGTTGCCTTCCAAGCAGACGATTGGGTTTTAGTTCTTAACCGTGGCATTTTTATAATTTAAAAATAATCCCCCATACTTATAAACGAGGTGTAAATTTTACGCGTGTTATAAGGTCGGAATAGCGATAAACTTGCTTTAAAACCACGGATTATATGTCTAATTTAATGGCCTACGTCCGGTCTAACTAAACCAACGCTAAGTCGGCGCGTAAAAATCTAATGAGTAAGATGGGCTTTGTTTACCTATATTTATAGATCTTTTTTTTTAAATTTAAGAATCTCAATATTTTAAGGTGCAAACATTCAACTTTACAAATCATCCTACAATTCTGAAGTTTTCACGGGTCTGCGGTAATACTAAATGATTTTTTCCACATTTATCCCTATCACGAAAACGAAGAAGTAAAAAATACTAGAATGTCAAATGTTTCTGTTCAAATGCCCATAGAAGTCAATAAACGTACGTCCTTTTTAAATCGTACCCCTTTGTTTGTGTCAACAAAAAGAATTAGATTTACGAATGGTCACTATTTGGCTTACGTAATTGTTTCGAATCAAGCTTACGCCATAGCTTTCATTGTCATCTATTCAATATACTATGGCATAATATTTTATTTCTTCATAACGGTGCTTTCTTTTTCAAAACGATATTCGACCTTTTAAAAGATTATAAAGATAAGAATCAAAATGTTTTCTTTTTATATTTATTTAAATTAAAAGTGTGCATGTCGTTTACACGGGCGTATATTTCGGAGGTTTTTTCTACCAACCAGGTGTCATTGGAGTTTTCCCTTATGTTTTTTCCTCTTCTTTGAATGGTATAAATATCTGGATACCAAAGCAGGCATGTACAAAAAAATAATTTTTTTTAATGCAATAATATGGCTGATGTAAAAAACTAACTAACGACCCGTCGGTAGCTGAGTGGACAAACGCGTCGGATTCCCACCCGAGCGTCGTGCGTTTAATTCCTCTACTGGCTAAGTCCTCCATCATTGCACAAGCAACATCTTCCGCTTCTTATGATGGCAGTAGGAGTTCAAAATATTCAAATATTTTCAGGTTAACGAAAGCGGGAATGTTTGTCTTTCTTTTTAAAAAAAATAAATAAATTAACCGTCGCACCGTTTCTCCGCAGGGGTAGGCAGAGAGGACGGACCGCCATACAACTCTGTCTTGGCACACACCTTGCTTCAATACATCGTCTCATACATCCTCTTCTGTTATTCTGACTCTTCAGGTGACCCGATTCAAGTATTTGATTATTTTGATCGTGCCATGTCTAACTCGGGCGTCCTCGACTTTTTCTTCCATTCACTTTCGGATCCTATATTCTTTTCACACCCCATTGCTGATGTATGAATTGCGAAAAAAAATGATCATCTAATAAACTCAAATGATGCCGCTAGTACAGATCTCATTGGAAATATCAATGATAAGGCCATAGCTATCTCCACCGAAAATTATCTTTTATAAAGTGATTTCATGTTTAAAGAATGGTTGATACTCTTATTGCCCTCGTGAAAGACCACCATTAAGAATTTAAGACAGTTTGCTTAAAATGGCTTTCGCCGTGTTTAGTGATCAGATCTGAATACCAAACTACTTCCCAATCTTCCTCTTCCCCATCTCCTTCCCTTCCCACTTCTTTTGGCCCCACAATATACCACAATTGGAAATGCCATAGTCTCATCGGCCCCGGGCAATTAGGGACTTTCATTAAATTAATTTATTTATTGGTTTACGGTACACGTCCTTTTGAATACACAAAAGACATCAGTTCAAAAAATATAAACAATATAAACCTGTTTATATGATTCTTAAATTAACTTTATTTACAGTGTGGCAATGAAAATAAAAATACTTATTTGGAAATGGTTTTTTAAAAATACTTTTTTTAAGATACTTCAGTGCTGTTGAAAATATCTGCAATTTCTGAATATTGGTTACCTAGACTATATACTCGTACACATGGAATGAGAGAGTTTTTAAACGAAGCAGTTTTTTAAACTATTGTTACAGTGAAAAAGAGTTTTGGTTCGCAATTTTTTAAAGTTAAAAATTTGGTATTGTTAAAATCGTTTAAATTGAATTCTTTCAAAATTAGAAATAATACACGTATTTATAATATATTTAATGAAATGAAAAAAAACCTTGTATAAGACCACAAATATTATTTTATTTTTTTATGACCGATCAGTTTCGCTTAGTCTAAGGATTATCAGTGTACACAATCAAACTAAACTAAAGGTTATATATACAAACAGAGGGAAAAAAATTATAAAATAAAATGACAAAACAATGAGAACAATAAACATTTCAATTATAACAAAGGAACAGAGAGAAAAAGACAGATAATATGAACTGAAAGAGACAAAACTTCAACTGAGAAGGTGATTAAAGAATAATGATAAATTTTATGAGTGTACAGGAAATATACCTAATATTGGACTACTGGACAAATTTATATACTCGTATATGTTGGTTATAAAAATTAAAATAATATTCGTGGTCTTTGACAAAGTTATTTTTTCATTTCTTTAAATACGTCAAACCACAAAGTGTTTGCTTTGTACGAAAATATATAATTTATTTTTTTTTATATTACAATAAATATATCGATTTTGATGCATTGACTAAATCAATTATATATGTGTTTTTATACTTTTCCAAAATTCTGCGATAAATAAATTCATTATATTGTTATAAATTTATTCCAATTTTCTTAAGAAGATAATTTCAATATTAAATACAATTTTATGTTTCTACTTCGATTCTGTTCGGAAGGAGCGGCAAATAGAGACAAACACTTCGCTTAATTAAACTGTGACCACGATACTATCAAACGCCGGGTTGTCGTCTTGGATAGGGGCGCCAATCAGTCAAAAGTTCACTTTCATCACTATTAAAGTTACCACAAGCTGGAAGGCTGTGTTTGTACCTTTTCAAATCAAAGACGCGCCCTACCCAAGAAACTAGATAGCTACCGTTGAAATTACTTAAATGTACCAGAGGACTATTCGTTAACAGACTGTGAAACTGTTTGATTTGAGTATTTAGTTACTTTTAAAATTACCTTTGTTCAAATTCCTTCGCAGAAATAATCCCTTCCGTCTTTTGATACTAGTTTAAGAAGTTCAATGGTCGAATTAGAGTGTTTTCAGGTTTCTAGGGATAAATTTGAGGAAACGGTAACATTTTTTGGTAATTTCTTTTGACATAATATTGTGTCAGGCTAAGTTGAATTTACGTTATTTTCAGTGTCGGAAGATCTTCCAATCTTTAGTCCGTTGGTAACTTTTTTTTTTACGTGAATATTGCACAAGAGTCTCAACTGCTCCCAACCGTCTAGAGTCAGTGATACTATGGCATCCCCAATTAGGGAATGTTGTAAGGCTGAGGGTAGTGGGAAGGGAAAGGAGATTGGGAAGAGGATGGTTGGGAAGTAGCTGGCTATTCAGATCTGGTCACCAAACACGGCTAAAGCCATTTCAAGCAATGTTTCTATTCTGAATGGTGGTCTTTCACCAGGGCGATACTTAGAGTATCTACCACTCTGGAACGTGCCGCAAATATTCTTTTAATAATTAAATTTTAAATAAAAGTAACTTAGTTTTAACACCACTTTATTGGATACATAAACCAACCGGTTTCGGCTCTACCTGAACCTTCTTCAGGGCTGAACAAATATGTATTGGAACATGTTGTATTGGAATATGTTGAATTACTGAACAATACATATTTGTTCAGCCCTGAAGAAGGTTCAGGTAGAGCCGAAACCGGTTGGTTTATGTATATATGTATCCAATGAAGTGGTGTTAAAACTAAGTTACTTTTATTTAAAATTTAATTATGTCTTTTCACAAAGTGAGTGCTTCATGTCAAACTTTTTATAATTAGCTACGTTTATTCTAGATTGATAATTTTTCTTGACACTTACAAAATAAATTAAATGAATATTACCAAAATAAGGTAAATATTTTTTACGAATTACTGTCCGTATCTGTGTTCTTAAATAAATAAAAAAGATTACGAATCAAATCCGTCATGCTCTAATAAGTTTGATTTAGTTAATATGTATCAGAATACAAATAATTCAAAAGTAAAATATACATGTAAATAGACACTTTTTCAACTTATCCGCAATTTCTAAATCCTAGTTCAAATATTTTTCACATTAAGGCGATGCAATGCCAAATATTGCAATTCATGTTTTTTGATTTAAAAATTGAATATTATAAATATTAAAGACGTTTAATTATAATACTGCAATTAGAACACAAGAGGATAAAAAAATTTCATATTCACCTCGTTACGAAGTCATCGGTGATCACAGATTTGTTTACAATTTTAAACACCGAAGCCGACATGTTGCTTGATAAGATCTGAATAGGCAATCATTTTCAAACCTTCCACTTTCTCATCGCCATACTCTCCCTACCAGTGGCGACTCGTAACTTTTTAGTGTGGAGTGTTAAGATTGAAAAAGACGACGTTATGATGTTGTTGTAGTCGAAAACGGTTTTATTTAATTTTTCAAAATTTTGATTTATGTATGAAGATTTTCGGGATTTTTCAGTTTTGGTGGTGCACTTCACGGCTTGCTGAAAAATTTTCATACAAAAAATTAAATTTTAAAAAAAGGTAAAAATCATGTTTTTCTTTCAATCTTAACACTCTAACACACTAAACAGTCACGACACGCCACTGCTCCCATACTGCCTTCAGTCTGATAACATTTCCCAAATAATGATTGTCATAGATGCCCCAGCTCCAAGTGGTCGGAGTTTTGCTGTGTTAGCAAATAAAAACTACTTTTTTATTTTCTTTCCAGCTGTTAAAATTTCTAAGGAATATCTTTTTATCGTATTCTACTTTTCAATAATTGTGTCGTTTAAGCGATAATGCGCTTATGCCATCATCGCCCATTAATGAAAAACATTAAATCGGGCAAACTTTAATCCAAGAATATCATCCCAGACCTGTTTCGCTCCAGATAAAGTCTCCGTTTTGAACCTGGAATTTGCATAAGCTTCGCTAAAATGGCGCCGGCGCCATTCGCCCGCGGCGCCACTGACGTGTTGCGGCGAAAATTGAAAGCCATTCAAAAATCGAGCATTTGAATTTCCGCTTGTATTTTCGTCATCTTTCGCAAGGTAAAGCACATCAAAAATATTCCGCAATTAATCGGATTATTTTCCATTGTGATACCGTTGTAATATCTCTACCTATGTTTCATTGAGAACGTATGTAAACAGGAAGAGAGGTTTCAATGGAGCTCTCAATGGCAAAAACATATAAGACATAAGCAGGCATGCATCTTTTCAGGTAAGGGGGTTCCGTGGAGAGATTATTGTTTATTATTTATTGAGAAACCTTTAATGACGATTTTTGTGTTCGCGTATACTTCAACGTTTCTCATAATTTCAGTGCTTTTTTTTTTATAAGTACCTACAAAACAAATATTTTATTAGGTACACAACTTTGTTTACACTGTTTTTTTTTTTTTATGAAATATGAGGTCTTATTGTAAAAAACTGGTTATACATTTATGATTTATAGTATTGTCCGTCGCTGGCCACTATTTTCTCCCATCTTCTGGGCAGCGTACGAATCCTGCGTTGAAAAAACTGGTCACTTTTTCGACGAATCGATCATTTTTTTTTACTTTTTATAAGACCGGAAGTGTTGGCCAGTCAGGTCATGTGTCATTGATCGAAAAAAGTGATAGTCAGAGGGAGTAGAGAATTAATTCGGCTCGTAAACTAACATTTTCAATCGAGAATAACTTTATGATGTAGACACAAATCGATTAATGTTTCTATGAGGTTAGATTGACAGATGCCCAAGTTAATTTATTTTTAGTTGCTTTTTTTATTTCATTTTATTTTGTTTTAATTTATTTTATTTTATTTTATTTTATTTTATTTTATTTTATTTTATTTTATTTTATTTTATTTTATTTTTATTTTATTTTTATTTTATTTTATTTTATTTTATTTAAGTTCATATAACAGGCATGATGCCCAAAACATATATATATATATATATATATATATATGTTTTGGGCATCATGCCTGTTATATGAACTTAAATAAAATAAAAATAAAATAAAATAAATAAAATAAAAATAAAATAAAATAAAATAAAATAAATTAAAAACAAAATAAAATGAAATAAAAAAGCAACTGAAAAATAAATATATATATATATATATATATAAATAACCACACATATATATATATATATATATATATATATATATATATATATATATATATATATATATATATATGTGTGGTTATTTAATTGTAATATTTAATAACTTTAAGAAATCAAGTAGTTTGTGAAAAATGCAAAAATAAACGAATAACAAACAAAATCAAGAGAATAATATTATAGAAGGTAGAACATAAATGAGTGGATTATTGGCACCTGGACTGAAGAGATGCCTATAAGCCGCTTGGTACTTCATATAACCAGTCTATAACTAAAGGGCATCATTACAATATCAGCTTGATATGATTGACAGTTTTTTTTTTTAAATTGAGTATTTGTGTTTTTGGTGAAAGGTAATAGATTGTTGATTTCATCGGGAGTCCAATAAATGTTGAACTTGTTAAAATCGCCAAATATTAAAATGTGTTTGCTTGATGTTGTTAAGTACACATTTTGTAAAATAAGCTCACTGTGGATTCTTCTTCAGATCTTGGAAGGTATACTGTACAAATATTTAGTTTAACATTCCTGTTATTGAGGTTTAAATTAAGTTGGATCCATAAGTCCTCTGCTTAACTTTCCCAATGCGCCATCCTCTTAGCTTCTAATTTTCTTGAAACAGCAATCATGTCTCCTCATCCGTCTTTTTTTGTTTTGTGCAGTCTATCCTTCCGGTATACTTCGTAGCGGTCATCAAATAGTTCCAGATCGATTCCTTCAGCCATGTCTCCGTCAGACTTATTATTTGATAGTCGTTGTTAAGAATTTTTATATAAAATTCATCAATTTTGTTTCTCACCCCCCTTATGTTTATATAATAGCAGTTAATCATTGTTTAAAGTAGTGTGTTAATCAATCTTTTCGTATTATAGGTAAATACGTCAATCCGTTATTTTTCTTGGGTTGGTTGGTTGTTCTGTAGGTATATACGATAGGTTTTTTATTAACCCTGGCGATAATTGCTTCTCATGTGAAATCACTATAACCTTGGATGTACATGTCTTCCTGAGGTAGAATCGCCCATTTCTTGACTATGCAAAAGCGAAGTTGTGTTCTTTTGCGAATCTTTTTGTAAACCTCAACATGTTTTTTTATCATTTGTTGTGAGGTGCTCGCTTATGAAGATAGGAACCGTCTTGCACGACGTCTATGATCTATTTATTTCGACCACTACTTACCGCTAAAGCCATCTATAAGAAAACGGCGGAAGCGAATTTGTACATTTTTTTATATGTATATACGAGTATATATGTTTGTCGTCGGTCTAACTTTTCTACTGACGAATAATAATATTTTGTTAATTTGTATGGCGCCGTTTTTGTGAAAATCACCTCAAGGGTGCTATACAGATCTTATTTTCTAGTTGATATTTTTATTAAACTAAAAAAACATTTTTTCATACTCTGTCGGCTGGTGTTGGATTTCTTTGCCTGGACGACATGTTTTTTCACAATGCTTGTTATGACAAAACATCAAATCTTATTGTGGAAACAATATTAATATTCCAACGATATGAATCCCAAAACTTAACTGAAAGGAAACAAAAACGGCGTGAGACAGATACATATTTTACATCATGGTGGCATCCTAGCATTTTTTCTTTTCTAAATGGTTTTTATTTATTTAAAAAAAATTAAATTCACAAACAAATATTTACATGAAAAAAGCATCAAATAACATAAGTCATATACAATCTTTGTGTAAATATTTCAAATAAATGTATTTACAACGTGTTTGGTGTAGGCAATACTAAAGCTTTCAAATTATTTAGCGCTTAGTGTTTGAATATAAAAAAAAAAAATTCAAGAGTACATATCATGATAAAAGGGTCCGTGTAAAAAAAACAAGATTATTTAATAATATTAAAGGGTTACATTAATTCGTTCAATACGCTGAGAAAATAGTACTAAAAGTGCTTTTGATACCGCCTACCTTGTACTTATGAGCTTTGAAACTAATGTTTTAAATTCAACAAATAAATACAGTGGAACCTAGGTTTACTAGCATAACTCTTGTTGGGTCCTAGAATCAACACTTTGATGGGTCCAAATGTGATGTTCACTCTTACCCCGTTTTCCTACCTATTTCCTATACGTCACTTTGCGACCCTGTCCTGCACTATTGGCATGGCTGTGTAAAACATGTATTAATCAGCCAGTGACTTGACCCCCACTCTCGGATCGGGTCGTTCGAACGGTCGACACCGGTCCCCATCACTTGAAAACCATCGCCCGGACCGGGAACTTCACTTCAAAACTATCGCCGGGACAGAGAGGTTGGCCGCTCTTAGCAGACACACAAACCAGGTGAGCAAGATGGCGTAATCCTTTTACTATTGTTTCCCCAGATAAATCGAATCATCCACCAAGTAGAACCTCGTTTTACAGTCCACTTAATTCAATACAAATCTTCCCAGAACCGATTCGCGGTTTCGGGATCGAACACATTGAATTTCATCGTTTCACAGTCCATTTAATCATTACAGGTCTTTCCAGAACCGATTCGCGGTTTCTGGATCGAACATTTGGTCCTTCGAGCCGGATTATCGTATTATCGTACTATCGTATTATCGTATTATCGTTTATTGTTTTACCTACTTGGTGAATCGATTTGATTATCTGTTTTCCTAAAAAACCTTGTTCCATCGATTCCATTTTTGAAGCTACAAAGTGTTGATTATTATTCCGTGAATTAGTTTTATTGTCACGTAAAACGTAAGTCACACACGCTCGATTTTCGTATTTGAATTCCAAGATTCGTTGGTTTGTTTTTGCTAAATAATTGTTGATTATTATTCCGTGAATTGGTTTTTATTGTCACGTAAAACGAAAAGTCACACACGCTCGATTTTCGTATTTGAATTCCAAGATTCGTTGGTTGTTTTTTGCTAAATAATTGTTGATTATTATTCCGTGAATTAGTTTTTATTGTCACGTAAAAACGTAAGTCACACACGCTCGATTTTCGTATTTGAATTCCAAGATTCGTTGGTTGTTTTTGCTAAATAATTGTTGATTATTATTCCGTGAATTAGTTTTATTGTCACGCGAAACAAAACTTACCATGTAGGCATAGGCAGCGATGAGGAACCGATTATCGAATATAGCTTTGATTGAAATTTATAATTGTTCATTAAAGGCATTAAATTCGGCTGATATTATAGATAAGAATTATCTACAGGTTAAGTTCAGGTACATCGAGTATGTTAAGCGGGAGTTCATAGAGTCGTACGTGATCCTCGAAACGGCTCAGAATAAAGATTGTGGCATGGAGGAATTACAGAGTCGTCATACATGTTTTATGAAAATGTACTTTGATATCCAAATTAATTATAATTCGGTTTTCCCTCCCATAGAGGATTGTCATTCGGCTAGACTTAACGGTTTTAATTATCACAAGAATTACCCGTCGGTATTAGATTTCTCGCGTAATCGGATAAGTTCAGACGACAATAATTTCGACCTACCGACTGTTGAGAGGTATGTATCGCCGCCTCCGGTTATTAACACAATTCTATCAACTAGTATCACGCCGCATGTGGAACTAATTAAAAACACCGAGGTGTTAACTTGCTCGAGTAACTCGTCCGTTTTATTATCTACGGCCGTCGTACAGGCAATAGATAAACATGGACGTTATCAAAATGTACGCGTCTTATTAGATTCTTCAAGTCAAGCTAACTTCATAACTCATGACTGCTCAATTCGTTTGGGCCTCGACTGTTCTAATCGAAATATTCCTATTCGAGGAATTGGACAGTGGTCGGCCACCGCAGAGAAGGAACAGGTCAATGTTCGGATCCGTTCCCTCTGCTCCAATGAGTATGTTAATGGGGAATTCGTTTTGTTGTCAAGTATTTGTGAAGATGTCCCTAGTTCTCCCATTCGTCGGGGAGACTGGAAACATATCAAAAACTTGAATTTAGCTGACCCAAATTTTGAAACTCCATCTGCAATTGATATGTTGATGGGCGCAGGGTTGTTTGCATCCATTCTTCGTTCGGGACGAATGGAAGGTGACCCTACTGAACCCATTGCTCTGAATACAGTTTTTGGTTGGATTTTAATGGGATATGTCGATAATTGCGTGTCTCATCCTATTAATTCATTTTTGACTACGTCAGAATCATTTATTGATACTCGTTTAAAAGCGTGTTGGGAAAACAAAGACCTTTCAATTCATCGTTCGTCGTCATCTCGAGAAGAGTCACTCTGTGAAAAGGCATTTTCAACTCAGGATTATAGAAATATTTCGGGACGGCACGTTGTTTCGCTCCCTTTCAAGGAAGAGTCATCGGAACTTGAGGATTCATATCATTCGGCAGTATCTCGACTGCATCACTTTGAACGTCGATGTTCGCGGAATCCACATTTTAAATCGGCATATATTAAATTCATGACAGAATATGAATTTTTAGGTCACACGATATATGTGACAAGCTCATTAACTTCATTTGGAAAATATTTTATTCATCATTGTGTGATTAAAGACACTGGTTCTACAAAGAACCTTCGAGTAGTTTTTGACGCAAGTTCGAAAACCACATCAGACCAGTCATTGAATGACATACTTTTGACAGGACCTAAACTTCAACAAGATATTGTGAAGTTAATTTCGAGGTTCAGAACGCATAAAATAGTTTTTACAGCAGATATCTGCAAAATGTATAGACAAATCTTAGTTCGTCCGGAGGATAGACCGTATCAACACATTTTGTGGCGTGAATCATCTGATCACGAGATCAAAGAATTTGAATTACAAACTGTGACTTACGAAACTGCTTCTACCTTTTTTCTCGCTGTAAGTACGTTACATATTTTAACTGGAGCTTCTACGCTCGAAGCGGCGCGTAAATTACAACAAGATTTGGTGGAGTTGCTTCATCTTGGCGGTTTTGAATTAAGTAAATGGTCTAGTAATTGTTCAGAATTACTTTATGATATTCCAATTTCACATCGGGAATTACTTATAGAATTAAATTCGGATCACGATAGCATTCGGATTTTAGGTATTGGTTGGGATTCGAAAGGTGATTCGTTTTCGTATAGAATCAAAATATCCCAAATAACTTATTCGGAAAAGTTAATATTATCAATATTTGTTACGATTTTCGATTCGCTTGAATGGATTTCTCCCTTTACGTTTTCGGAAAAGTGTTTATTACAATGGTTGTGGAAGCCTGGATTGAACTGGGACATTCCAATCCGTGCCGTAACATTGGCTAGCATCGACATTCCGCGCTACATCGTAGAGAGTTTTGATAACAATTATCAATTAGTAGGTTTTGCCGATGCGTTTGAAAAGGGCCATGCCTGTGCTGTGTTGTACATTCGGTCCAAGCACTCGGAGCATAGAGTTAATATTCGCCTTTTGATTGCCAAGCTAAAGGCGGTTCGCGTAAAAACCCTTTCTATTCCGCGGTTAGAATTATGCGGCGCTTTATTGCTCGCTCGACTTTTAGATTACGCTTTGAAATCTGTTAATGACATTTTAAATATTGATAAAGTGTTCGCTTTTACGGATTCTACCATCGTTTTGTCATGGATTCATACGCCAACCATGACTTCGTGGGATGAAGCCGTCTTAAATAGATTTTCGTCATTAACAAAAATACAACAAGTTACAACTTGGATTGTGAGATTTATTGTTAACATTCAACATAAGGTAGAAGATCGCAATTTCGGAGTTTTTATTGTCAAATAATTATATTCATCGCTAAATATATGGATAGATAAAGTGGAACAAGTGCATTTTCATAATAATTTAAAACTAAATTCATCATAATTCTTCTCACGAAATTCATCATAATGCTTATCACGTTCGCAAATTAATACTTTCTTTTGTAGATTCGGTTGATTTACTTAGAGTTGGTGGGAGATTGCATCATGTCCCTATCACTTCTAATAGTCAACATTCCATATTTCTATGGAATAAAAGTAATCGACTAATTTGATTATTGATTCGTATCGTTCGGTTTATTTGCACGCGGGACCTGGGACGTTATTATTAAGTTTACATGTAACAATTTGGATTGTTCCCGCTCGCAACGTCATTTGTTTACGCCTTAGCAAATGCATAATTTGGTTTAAGGCTCGTCCTTTTAATTTACAATTTGTCATGGGCGATTCGCCACAATCTCAATTTCGTGAAGATTGTCTTTTTCAATATTGATGTTAATTTAGGTGTCCCCTTTCTTCAATAAAAAAGAAAGAAAGCGTAGAGGAACAAAAGTGTTAACCACTTATTTGTGTTTATTTATTTGTTTTAAGTACCAAAGCAGTACATTTAGAAATAGTATTTGACTTAACGTCCGCAGCATGTTAAGCGTGTTAGATCGCGTTCCTAGCTGAACGGGGATTATGTTCTAGTCTCACTAGTGACAATGGCACAAATTTCGTCGGTGCTAACAAACATCGAACGGCTCACGAACATCTATCATCTGCCGTTATTATTACGCGTCAAATCAAGTGGTGTTCTCACCTCCCTTCCGTATCTCATTTTGGAGGCATATAGTTGGGGCGTATCGAGGAATGTCATTTTGATCATGATCAAGTCGTGCGTGTAGTGATAGTTAAAAATGCACACGGAACATTTCGTCGGCCAGTTGTCAAAGTTTATCCGTTACCGGTCTAAGTGTTCATCGACCATGACGAGGATATATGCAGCCTGGTTTCGTCCCATGAATCCGTGATTTTCAATAGTTTATCTACTTTATTTTATTTCTTTTTTGAATTAAGTTATAGTAAATAGATAAAGTAATTATTTTAATAGTTTTACGTAGTAGTAAAACCAATTTTTCATTAATAATCGGAGGTGGCAACGCACATTTTCAAAAATAGGTGATCGAACTTATTAGATAGAGTTGTGCTAATAATCTATTATCTATATTATTATCCTAGTATGACTCCTGTTGAGTTTTCGATGCATACATGTTGAAAATAGCATACGAATAAAAATAAATGTTTTCAAACACGACGACAAGACAGCGATGTGTGTTTTCCATTTCGAATGAATAACGATGATGTTTTTTCCACTATTTTGACAATAACCGAAGGGAAGACTCTACTGTAGTTTATTCGAGTTTCAAAGTGAGTTTCCATAGACGTTAAATATCGGTTGCTTACACAAATAATTAATAATTTTGAGATTATCATTTTCGGTTGTTATGATTTAATTTGTTTATTGACAATAATCGACAATGTGTGAATCATCGACGTTTGGTAGATAAGAGATTTTCATCTCTTCTCGGGGGGGGGAATGTTGGGTCCTAGAACCAACACTTTGATGGGTCAAAATGTGATGTTCACTCTTACCCCGTTTTCATACCTATTTCCTATACGTCACTTTGCGACCCTGTCCTGCACTATTGGCATGGCTGTGTAAAACATGTATTAATCAGCCAGTGACTTGACCCCCACTCTCGGATCGGGTCGTTCGAACGGTCGACACCGGTCCCCATCACTTGAAAACCATCGCCCGGACCGGGAACTTCACTTCAAAACTATCGCCGGGACAGAAAGGTTGGCCGCTCTTAGCAGACACACAAACCAGGTGAGCAAGATGGCGTAATCCTTTTACTATTGTTTCCCCAGATAAATCGAATCATCCACCAAGTAGAACCTCGTTTTACAGTCCACTTAATTCAATACAAATCTTCCCAGAACCGATTCGCGGTTTCGGGATCGAACACATTGAATTTCATCGTTTCACAGTCCATTTAATCATTACAGGTCTTTCCAGAACCGATTCGCGGTTTCTGGATCGAACAACTCTATCTAGAAACGTTTTCGTAATCTGAAAAAGTCGTATATAAAAGAAAATTTCCTCATGAGAAATTATGAAAACTAGGTGACTGTATATATTTTATACTTAAAAGTAATTTATAAAAAAAAAATAAGAAGATGCCATAGTTCCACTGACTCCGGACATTTGGGGATTTAGTGCGGTATTCACAATACGATGCAAAATTGTATCATATTTATAAGTTCAATATGAAGTTAAATTAATCAAAAAAATATAAATATACCATCGGCATTTTCCATGGTGCTAAATACTCAGTATGGCCATGGTGAAAAACCAAAATTCAGAATTGAAATGGTTTTGTTGTGTTTAGTGACCAGATCATAATAGCCAGGTACTTTCCTAACCTTCCTCTTCTCCATCTCTTTCCTTTCCCTACTCCTTTCAGCTTCACAACATACCCCAATAGGTGATACAATATTCTCATTGGTTCCAGACAGTTGGGAGCAATTGGAACTCGTGTGTGGTATTTAGATATTTTTTGTCGAATTGATTTTTTGATTCGACAATTTCTTTCCAGTTTTTGCTTCCCCTCATATTCCGCATTATTAGATAGCGCGCGCTGTTATTATCATGTGACGTTTTTTTGTGATTAATGGTGCGTGAGGGATGATTTTCAATGGCACTCTCGTGTCAACGGCAGATTATTCAACGCGCCAGCAACCAGTACACATGTCAATTTGATTTTCGGATGGATTGCAAATTCGGCTGCGAGAATTTGTGTCTCTGAAAATAATATCTACAAATCAACCGAAATATTGGTGCTGTAAAAAAAATAACTCAAAACCCATTTTTGCAGAAAATCATATCCATAGTCAAGATGTGTAACAAGTCGAATAGAATTTCTGTCCAAACCAAGAAAAAAAATTCAGACTCTCATTCCTTAAATTCTTTCATCATTATCTGTTCCTTACCACTCAAATTTAAAAAAACCTTCGATTTGTGCTATATTTCAGAATTTGCTCGCATGGTCTAAAAAAACATATATGTAAATAAATCAGCTAAAAATTAAGTTAGTATAATAAAGTGATTGTGTCCTACCAGAAGTGACCTGCCAGATAAGTATGTTTCCGTATATTTATATCAACTAGGAATTAGTATTAACTACAAATTAAGATTTGTACAATGCCCTTGAGGTGATTTCTCACAAAAAAACGGCACTATACAAATTATCAAAAAAAATAAAAAATTCTAAAATTAAGGTGGTGAAAATTTTAAATCATACATGAAATCGGTTTTGTGACTTATGGCTGAATGAAATAAAATAGGGTAGAAATGAAGACCTGTATACTCCTTAGATAAAAGATAAAGCGAAGAAAATCAAGTAACTCCAGTAGACACTAAGATCTTTGGCAGCCACTCGCTTGTTATGTCTATGTCTAACAGCAGGTAACAAATTTTCATCCATCTTAATTTATCTTCCTCTACTAATTTTCCCTCATTTTCTCCTAATTGGCAATTATTTTTCAATCAAAGGTCGATTATTTTAATCAAACAATATAACAGTGTTTGATTTTACATTTCTGAGAAAAACCTTTTTCAATTTCAGATTTGATTTTACAAACTGAAATAAAGTTACGGTTTTTTTTTATTTGAGTCAAACACTGGCTAGACCAATAAACGTATGGTTCACAGTAATGTTTTACATCTTGATTCTACCATATCTAAAATTTGGAATGTTGTTTTCTCTTCTGATGGCTTCTCTTATAGGAATATAGTTCCATCAAAACAATATTTTCTTTTGCAAGACCTAGAAAATCTCGACAAAACTGCACTAGTTGGTATACTAAACACTCATTTTTGTATGCCACTAAGAATCTTTTTTAAAAATCTTTTTCCACCTATCTTTATCATAGTGTTTGAAAGAGAGAGTACGAGGATAGCGTTCGATATAGTTGGGAATGATGAATACTTGGAGCAAGTGGATGAGTTTGTATATTTAGGAAGTATGTTTACGAGAAATGGAAAGGCTGGTAAGGATATTGAAAGAAGGATGAATGCAGGAAACTCCATTAATAAAGGACTGAACGCTGTTGGCACGAATAAAAAACTGTTCACAGAAGCGAAGCTAGCAGCCCACAATGGAGTGCTTATACCAACCCTGAAGTGTGGCAGTGAGGCGTAAAACTGGCAGAGGTAGGATGACAGTAAAATAAAATCTCTGAGGCGTATGTGCGGTAAAACCATGTATGACCGTGTTAAAAATGTGGACATCCGGTAAGAATCCAAGACCGATGTAAGGGTAATGAAAAGGGTTAAGAAAGGGACGCTTAGATGATTTGGGCATGTAGAGCGAATAAAGGAGGAAAAAAGAAATGTTTCATGTCATATCACTTGTCTTTTTCATATTATGTTATTTTTATTCTTTTGTTTCTATTGTCTCTTATTTTATTTTATACTGTGTTTCTTCCTCTGTATGTATAAATAACCGCACACTTTGTATTTTTCGGTTACTTTCATTTTTGTACCCTGATGATGCGTATGCTAAGCGAAACCGGTTGGTCAAATAAAATAAAATTAAATCTGTGGTCTTATACAAAGTTATTATTTCGTTTTTATTAATTTTATAATAATTCCGTTCGATTTCTGCACTACTGGACTTTTTCCTTTTTTTATTATTGGCATTTCGCGAACCGCCACTGTTTCCAGACATACCTGATGACTATAATATCCAATTAGACTTACAATCAAATTGATTGATTCATTAATTATCCCGTTAATTTGACTCCTTTCTGGCTACTGGTTCTGTTAAAAAACGATTATATTTTTGGATCCTTTGAAGCTAAAGCGTCATTCAATGTAAATCCTTTGCCGTTCAGATTCATTGCACCCTTTCATCTTGGATAATAGGAATGCCCAATCAAAACATTTCCCAATAATTATTGTTGAGTCGACCATACACAATTGCGTTTTCTTCCTTAGCTGAGCGAATTGTTAAATGAAAGTTAAATTAACACGAAAATAAATTACTACAACCTTCCTTGAATTTAGTCGCCTGAATTAAAAGCTCATTATTATATCAAATTACAATAAAAAAGAACAGCAACGCATCGATCGAGAACTGCTCGCTGTTCTTGATCAAATCAAAATTATTATTCATTCACAATGGTCGAGTGGTAAGAAGCTCGAGTGAAATAAGTTCAATTTCATTAATATGCGTCGCAACACATTTGTTTCATGTAAATAATAAATAGTATATTTGTGACACGTTCCAGAGTGGAACATACTCCTTCGTACCGCCCTGGTGAAAGAACACCATTCTGAATCAAAACGTTGCTTAAAATGGTTTTAGCCGTATTTGGTGACCAAATCTGAATAGCCAGGTACTTCCCAACCTTCCTTTTCCCCATATTTTTCTCCTCTCCACTACTTTCAGCCTCACCACACGTTCAAATGAGAATACCATAGTCCCACTGTCTCTGTGCGAAGTTTCCGAAAAAGTTCGTTATTCCCGGCTGACTGCTAGTCAAGCTTTCATCCAATCAAACACAGCTAAAGCCATTTAAAGCAAAATTTATATTCTGAATGGTGGTCTTTCGCCAGGGATGATACTGAAAATATCTACCGCTTTGCAGCCCGTTGCAAAAATACCATACTCGTATATTAATTTACTCTGAAATGACACAAAAATAAGTTTTATTTTTTTAATTTTTCACTAACGGGGTTTCGAACCCACAACCTCTGAATTTGAATTCGTGGATCTTAAACGCTCGACCACGCGTAGTAAAAAGATCTTTTCTTTAATCTTTTAGGGTTTATTGGTTTATTTTTTTAAATGCCCAAAAATTATATTGTTTCGGTTAGCGATTTTTACCGAGGACTCTTTTACAATGTGTTTTGGATAAGATTAAAAGTAAAGTGTCTTTCGTTACGAAATACATTTTGAAATACTATGCTCATTCATCAAAGATATTTAAAAAAAAAAATAAAACACTGAATTTATAAAGCGCAGTTTTGTGACAGTTCCCTTCAAGTGCGTTTAAACTAAATTACCTTACCTTATATAACAAGGAAAAAATAATATATAATATGTATCGTTGTCATAAATCGGTAGAGAAAAAGGTTCAGATATGGGTATAACAGTGCATGTATACATCAACAGATTGAAAAATCAATTTAATACAAGCTGCGGGTGTGAAAATCCAGATGAAAAGTTTGAATTAATATTGTCAAATTTGTTGCAGCAAAGAAAGGGAAATAATGTTGAGGACAGTAGTTGGTATTTAAAAACATCAAAATTCAAGAATTCTAAAAATGCAAACAGTGTGAATATAATAACTTACAAAATAACAAAAGAAAAATATGTTACGACAATGAGTATAGGGTTTTTAACAGACAGAAAAGGACATTCAGTTACGAGGATACAAGTAAGGAAAAATCTGAAACCAAGCAAATTAAGGACGTTTAACAGAAATACGTCTTGAAATTTTATTCCTACGTACATCTGAAAACCATTATAAAATACCTCATTTCCAGGGGCGGCTCGTGAGTTTTTGTGTGATAGAGTGCTATGATTGAAAAATACGACGTTATTGATGTCGAATTTTTCGGTTTTGGCGGGTCAATACCCTACCAAATCTGAAAAATCTTCATACAAAAAAACGTTTTCGGCTTCAAGAAACATCAATCATGATGTTTTTTTCAATCTTAGCACTCTAGCACACTAAAAAATTACGAGCCGCCACTGCTCATGTCTATGTTTTTTTAACATGACCCAGAAGCTTTGACGTAGGAAATATAATAATTTAATTCATAATAATGCTCACATTCAAGTTAAACACTTTGTTATTGGTTCATCAATGCGACAACAAGGAGATATAATGAACATGCTGTTCGCGAAAGTGAGTTTCCCATTAGGTGCGTCACCCAGTGGTAAATTATTAGTTCTACGTTAGCAAGAAACAATATAATAATTTCACCTCACAATTTATTTTCAAAAGCACATTATTACATAGTTATGACTCATGAAAAGCTCTATCGGGGTAGAGCTTTACATAGCTTAAAGTTTGGTAAACGGTTTTTAACTCAACTTTCTCAAGGGGGAGAGGATGCATACGGCCAACCCAGCAATGTATTGAAAACAAGCCAGGGTTTTCAATATCAGTGGGTAAGCGATTACTCTATTGGTTGTTGGGAAGAGACCAAATAAATGTATATTTGCAAATTTTCCGGAAAAAAATGCTAAATTCGCTTCCTCATATCCGCCTAGCGCAATTTACATTGCTCGATGCAAATTGGTCGAGCAAATATCAGAAAACCTTAAAAATAATATGGAAAAGCGCATAAATACTCCATCAGAACATTTTTGCCTTTGGAGTTATCACACATTTAATACCATCATGCAGTTATATCTCTGCTACTTTCTTTCGTTTTATTTTTTACATCAAATCGATTAAGAACGTGTCTAAGAATGTTTCTTATTTTTACTTCTCTTTTCGTTAGATACGATGTTTTATAAGAAAGGAGGAGACGTTACGACGAATTGCTACATAATAAATTATGTAAAATACGAATAGCTACCGTACTATACTATTATACGCACAAATCTTACACACTAATATTACTTTTAAGAAGTGGCTCAAAAGACAGAAACTGGGCGCTTCGCAGTCGCAGAAAACAACGGGCAATCGACTTCCGAGAGGTTTTTATAAAAAGATTTAACAATATTTTCATATTTGCAGTAAATGAGGATTTCAAATATTGTTCCATTTTCTAATTTACTTCTAATTAAGGCGTTGTAAAGGAATATATTTGATTAAGGGGGAATGGTTTACATTTTGTGTGAGTTTTGATTTTTTTTTTAAAGAAAGACAAACATTCCCGGGTTACGAATGACCTAACAATATTTGAAAAACTTCTACTGCCATCATAAATGTTCCATCCATCGGAATATGCTATTTGTGCAATGATGGAGGACTTAGTTTTTAGTTTTATTTATATTAGTTACTGGTACATTAAAGTTTACAAAGTGTCTTATTATTTCATTTCTTTTTGACTTTTGAAGTATTTTAACTTATAAACTACTTATTATTTTGATTAATGTATATTTTTAATAGTTCTTACTGGTTATTTCGAATTTATTGATGAGGATTTCATCCCTTTATAAAGTAAGCTATTTTGTGTGTTGTCTTTCTTCTTTTCTGGTAGTCTGTTTCTTTGCATGCATAGGAATTGAACCAACGACACTCGGGTGGGAATTCGATGCGTTTGTCCACTCAGCTATTAACAGTCTAAAATCAAAGCTCATCACCTCCAATGATTGAACTATTGTACTTCATTCCATTTCATGTTCCTGGCAGGACGGTTACAAGGCAGTACCTGCCATATTATTGTAACAATTCTGCTTCAACCTTACAATTTAACACGCTTATGCGACGAATTCAACATCTGGAAAACAAATACCCCGATGTCATTGATCTATTTAGCATGTCAATATCATACTATAAGTATACCTTAGTACAGTTTTTTTCATCTGGTAGAGCTAAACTAATTGTAGAAACTGTTTAACTCTGGACCTGTTATTCAATCTTTTTCTTTTCTTTTTCTTTTCTTTTCTTTTTCTTTTCTTTTCTTTTTCTTTTTCTTTTCTTTTCTTTTCTTTTCTTTTCTTTTCTTTTCTTTTCTTTTCTTTTTCTTTTCTTTTCTTTTCTTTTCTTTTCTTTTCTTTTCTTTTCTTTTCTTTTTCTTTTCTTTTTCTTTTCTTTTTTTTCTTTTCTTTTCTTTTCTTTTCTTTTCTTTTCTTTTCTTTTTTTCTTTTCTTTTCTTTTCTTTTTTTCTTTTCTTTTCTTTTCTTTTCTTTTCTTATCTTTTCTTTTCTTTTCTTTTCTTCTCTTATTTTTCTTTTTCTTTTCTTTTCTTTTTCTTTTCTTTTCTTTTCTTTTCTTTTCTTTTCTTTTCTTTTCTTTTCTTTTTCTTTTCTTTTCTTTTCTTTTCTTTTCTTTTCTTTTCTTTTCTTTTCTTTTCTTTTCTTTTCTTTTCTTTTCTTTTCTTTTCTTTTCTTTTCTTTTCTTTTCTTTTCTTTTCTTTTCTTTTCTTTTCTTTTCTTTTCTTTTCTTTTCTTTTCTTTTCTTTTTCTTTTTCTTTTCTTTTCTTTTCTTTTCTTTGACAATATATTTTTGAACCTGTCATTCAATATTAATTTTTATTTTCCTTTACAATATTTTTTGCACTGCTTATAAGTTTATTGTTTTTTTAAAAGTTGATATTCGTGTAAAATTTGTTAACGGACGTAAATAAATAATTTACACATCATGATTTTTTTTTCTGGTTGAATTTCTAGTAATATCCGTTCCATATGTAATATTAAATAAAAAAGAACAATAAGTGAAAACTTTTATAAATATCTAATGTCCTTTTACTATAAAGTTATATATCCTTTAAAAATATTCCAAAATCCATTTTGTAATATAAAGGGGCCGTGTTAAAGTATTTTTTACACGTGTCATTTCTACCGCCAGAAGGATGTGATATTGGAAAACTTAGAGGTCTAATAGCGTCACCTTCAAAAATTTACGACTCCAAATAGCTTTTCTTTGTGCCAAATGCCGACACTATATTATTATTCTGAAAACGAACAAAATAGATTTCAAAAGTCGCAAGAAAGAAAACTTACTTTGTCATAGACAAGTTCTCTGGAATTGAATTGGTTTTTTTTTTTTATTATATAGAAGAAATGGTGAAAAATCTGCCTAAGTATGTTACGCATCATCTTTCGGGGTTTGTCATTTTTTGTAGTTATGTCATAAATCAATTAAAGTGATCAATTCAGAATGAAGTTTACAGACCCCTATCGATATAAAATTAATCTTAAATCATTAATTCAACCTACGATAAAATATAAGGAAGGGAAGAGCATTAATCTGTGTTTGGTCTTAGTATGACTTTTTGCTAACTTCTTCCTGTCTTCACAATCTATATATCAATCAATATATATATAATAACTTCTTCCTAATGAAGAAAAACATATAAAACCGCTAAAACCACGGCATCAGAGTGATATTTTAAAGATAACCGTGACACCAACAAGGATTGACGGAAAACAGGAAACACACCGACATACCCCAAGAAATACCAAAAAGTTGAACAATTACTAAGGTTTTTTAAATTTTTATAATAATCCTTATTATTTAATATCTAAGAATTTTACCGTTGTGAGTTTCAAATAATAATTTTTATTAAAGAAATAGTATGTTTACGAGAGACGGAAGACTGATAAGGGTATTGAGAGAAGGGTGAATGCAAGAAACTCCATTAATGGAGGACTGAACGGTGTTGGCCCAAAAAAATGTTCAAATAAGCATAATGGAGTGCTTATACCAACCCTGATGTATGGCAGTGAGGCATGGAACTGGCAGAGGAAGGATGAAAGTGGATTGAATGCTGCAGAAATAAGATCTCTTCGGTGCATGTGGGGTTAAACCAAATATGACCGTGATAAAAATGTGGATTTCCGGAAAGAATGTAGGGTTGGTGTAAGTGTAATGAATAGGATAAAAAAAGAGACACTTAGATGATTTGGGCATGTAGAACGAATGAACGAAAAAAGAAGTGTGAAAAGAATATATGATGCGGAAAGTGAATGGAAGAAGTCGGGGACGCCAGAGGAAGACTATATATACTAATATATATATATATATATATATATATATATATATATATATATATATATATATATATATATATATATATATATATATATATATTTATATTTTAGTATATATAGTATATATGTACATGTATAAAAAAGAGTTTTTAGCTCGAGAGGCTTAGTGTTACACAAGAACTCGATGGAAAATTCTTAAAAAATATTTGTGCAAATGTGGTTTTAACTGTGGGTTGATCTATTTTTTATAAATTGAGGATCTTGTGTTTCTTACCTGAGGTAATAAGAAATAGTTATATTTGTCACAAATTCATAAAAGACTGACACGGGCCTAGAATCGGCGTTTTATGAGAAGCATTCATATTTCAAATATTAAAAAAAAAAAAAAATGGCGCTAATCGATGAATTGTGACAACGTAAAATGTGAGGAAAGTTTGAACAACCCAACCTAATATTATTATTTATATTTGATTTTTTTTGCTGAATTGCTTTTAGTTTGACTTTTGTCCAAAAATATAGTATGTAGGTAGTATATTTGCGGCACATTTAAGAGTGGTAGATACTCTCAGTATCTCCTGGTTAAAAAAATACCAGTTGGAATCGAAAATTAGCTGGAAATGGCAATATTCGTGTTTAGTGACAAGATCTAAATTGCCAGACACTCCCCAACCTTCTGCTTCCCCAGCTGCGCCCCCTCCCTTTTTCTCCTTCCAGCCTCACAACATACCCCAATTGGCAATGCCACCGTCCAGCTGAGTCAAGGCACTTGGGACTCGCGCGGTATTTACACGAAAAAAGCTCTCTTCTACCTAATTATGGCAAGCTGCCATCTAATTACTTTTTCCGAGAATGTATTATTTGTGTACAACGCCCGCCAACAAGTATGTTTTGCCAAAAAAACCCGTTTTTGCACCTTTCGAGGAATTCTTCCCCTTAAATCTAAAGGCATGAGTATAATGAGGTTGTATTCCAGGGAATAAAAAAGCTCCCAGGCGGAAGGGATGAACGGGTAAACGTCAGGCAGAATGCAATATTACATCCTGCTTGATGCTGCGGTCGTTGTGAAATAGGATAAAAAAATATTTTGAGTTCTTTAAAATGGGATCTGAGGTTTTAAAATTACGTATTTATAAATTTCATTTTTACATGCTTACCAAATTCTTTTGCATGCTTTTTTGATGTGGCGTGTAGAGTTATTTATTCTAGAGTTTTTTTTTTCTAAATATTAGAGTGGTTTTTGCCATGCCTATCTCACTGGAAGGAGTTCCAGTGTCGAGACTGTACTTATAGTGATATATACGTTCTTGAAAACTCATCCGTGAAACTTGGTTTTTTGCCCTTTCAATTGGCATTTGTTGAACTATTAATAGTAGAACCACAGTAATTTGTATTCTTTTAGTGTTTAAACAGTAGCGGCTTGTGTTGTGTGCTGGAGTGTTGATATTGATAGTCAAAAACTAATCGTATATTTTTTTAACAACTTTTTTTACTATGAAGATCTTCAGACAATGAGGCACTACCTTTTATTGTAGAATATCTTCAAACAAAAAGCGAATTTCTGAATAAAATTAACATTTTCTGCTAAAACAATAATAAATATTTTTGAATCTTCGTAGAATATTTAGGTTTCACTCGGCCGATTGCGATATATAAATATATGTATTAAAATTTTACCTAATGATGCAACGAACCGTTATTACCTCTAAAATCAAACAACATAAAAGTTTCGATTGTTCACAGTGACTTTATAGAGAAAAACGATAATCATATCACTGTGCTAGTTCAATACTATAACAAATAAAATAATATTATATTTTTACTTATGGGTACCGTTTGATTCCTTATGTTATAAGGAATCAGAAAACTTCAACAACTCAGTTTTTTTTTTTGACTTGTTATAGAATAGTACTAGCACAGTGATATGGTCAGCAGGAATATAAAAAAGAGGAATGAATTTGATTTTTTTAAAACTAATTAATAATTATTTATTTTTTGAAATTCAATTGAATAAAATTTAATATTATTATTGCTTAGTTATGCTTGTTTAAGTTTTTTTTTATTTTTAGTGACAGCTGTTTCGGCGTTTCATGCCATTATCAAAATTTCATAACTGTCACAATTTGAACAAACTGTCACACATTGAACAAACTGTCACAAATGGAACAAACTGTCACAAATTTAAAAAACTCTCACAAATTGAATACAAAAACAATAAATAAATAATAAAAGAAGATTTCTCTAATGTTAAATTTGGAACTTTTAATACTTTTGAGACAAAAACTTGCTCGATTCGATTGATATAAAAATATCCGAAAGGTTTTTTTTTGTGATAACAGCTCACGTAAATGAATAAATCGTTGCCATTTATCCCTTCACCCTTTATTTTGCAGTTGAGACGTGAAACCTTAAATCAGGAATCACTTTTAGTTGTGTTATAAATCTGAACTGAAGGAAAATGATATTTTTTTATTGCTCTTCAGACCTAATATATATTTCCCCTGGGTACTGTTGAAAGAGAACACAGATTGACCGGCGAGAAAACTTGATTCCGGAAGACCGTTAAACAAGGTTCAAGAAAAGTTCTCTTTTCCTTTTTGCGAGAAACTCAATGACGTAAATATTAGACTTTAAATGGTAACCAACAGCTTAACCATTTTTATTGTTTTGTTAAAGTTGAAATGTCGGGGAATATGGCGACATATTTTTAAAACATTAATTATAAAATGAGTTATGAGATTTCTTTTGGCTTACAAAATCTTTCATCGCATAAAAATACGAATTATATTGGATTAAATAATATGAAATTATTGCAAAAAATAAACCTTCATTTTCAAAAATACGCGCGAAGTTCAGCTACTCACCGCTGAAAGCGCCCCACCGATTGTCCTACTCTAACGTGTCAAAAGCAGTAACTACATATGCCCAAATGTTCCCAATGTCACTAGACTACACAAAATATTTATGCATGTATGTTGTGAGCTGTGTGTGCGATCAAGTGGTTCGTTTGTGTTAGTCTATTTGTTAGTGTATAGGCAGTGCTTTTCTAGAACAAATGCAATATTATATACAATATTATGGCATCCACGCTCGACTACGGATCCAGAGGTGGTGGGCTTAAACCCAACGTTAGCAAATAACTTTTTTATTAAATTTATTTATGTCAACACATTTAATTCATATAAAATAATATCAAGTATATTTGCGACATATTCCAGAATGGTAGATACTCTGAGTATCGCCCTGGTGAAAGACTACGAGAGATTCAAATAACCAGGTACTTCTCAACCTTCATCTTCCCCATCTCCTTCTCTTCCCCATTACCTTCAATCTCACAACGTACCCCACTTAGGGATGCCATAGTCTCACTGGCTTTAAGCGGTTAGGAGCAGTTAGGACTCTTGTGCGGTATTTAATATTAAACAATAAAATAAGAGCCATCTTTTACATCTGTTGGTACCTATCTCTATTGCCAATTAATTCGCTGTTTTTACTACCACTGTCTACCCTGATCAAAAACCCTGTGCGCGCGACTGAATTAGAGGTAAATTATTTTAATCAAACTTCATTTTATTTGCTCGCGTTGAGTTTCGAAGTCAGGTAGTCAAAGATCTCACCACTCCGCCACGTCACTACATTAATTTTATTATCTCATTTATATGCCCCCTAATATTTCTTCGGCTTGCAATCTTCCTTTGTTTTCTTTCTCATCTCTCAGCTAAGCTTTCCACATCCAAGCGGCTCCGCGCATAACACCGACATCATTTGGCAGAAAGCATTCGCTGAAACTGTGACACAAAAACGCTTACTTCCGCCCGTATTAGAGGCACCCCCTTCAGAAAAACACCGGCGCCGGAAAATATCTGACAAGTGGACGCGAGCGATAATTTTTTTATGTTGTCTCTCGGTCCGCTAAAAGACATTAAATATAATGAATTGTCGAAAACAAAAACAATAAACAGACGTTGAAAATAATGAGAAAGGACGCAATAAACACTACCTGGACGTTTGAAACAAATATGACAGCACTTTGCGATTAAATTATTCCGTCTTTCTATTATAAGTATTCCGCGAATTTTTTTTCCCATCAAATATGAATAATTATGATAATTTTATTTATTTATTTTATTTAATACGCCCAAGAGGGCTTTATATCAAAAGATTTGCGTTTGACAGTGAAAAACTGAGAATTATATGCACAAACAAAATAAGGAATGGTTGTAGAGTAGTAGAAAATAGTGTTTGAATACATAAAAAGATTATTATTGATTAAAGAAATGTGATGTCATTATTAATTATTGATTATTACTGAACAACGATGATCGAATATTGGAGAAAATAACTATCTTAATATCATCCAAAGGATCGGAATATACAAATAACATATCTCGGTAGCCTCCGTGGTCGAGTGGATAAAACGCTAGTCTAGGAATTCAGAGGTCCGTGTTGAAATTCCGGCGTGCGCAAATACACTTTATTAAACCGAAATGTGTTATTTCACATTAAATAAATGTAAAATAATATATTTGCGGCACTTTACAAAGTGGTAGATACTATAAATGTTACTCAGGTGAAAGACCAGCATTCTGAATCGAAACGTTGCTTGAAATGTTTTCAGCCGCGTTTGGTGACCAGATCTGAATAGCCAAATACTTTCAGACCTTCCCCTTCCCCATCTTCCTACCCTCCTCACTGCATTCAGCTTCGCAGCATAGGTATAATTCTATTAATTAAATCATGTATATATTTATTGATATATATACCGAAAAGTTACCTATGTTAAAAAAGTTATTAATTTAAAAAAGTTATAATTTTAAAATGTTTACTTGTAAAAAATCTTTATTTGTTCTTTTCTATTATACTGTAATTGGATTCGATATCTGTTGTACAATAATAAAAAATAAAAAAAAGATCTAAAATCTACCCTCATGTCAGGCAGCGAAGTATGGGACTGGTAAGGGGACATGAATGCAGGATGAATTTTATGAGATTCCTGTAGCGTGTGTGTGATAAGATCTCGTAAGACTGTGATATGGATAAGAAAATGTGATAATAATGAAAACTCCATGTAAGTGCTTCAGACGTTATTCAGAAAGGAGCGTTTAGATAGTCTGAACATGGAGAGCGTATGAACAGGAAAGTTGTCTCAGGAGAGTATACGAAAATGGCGGAAATATATCAGGGATGCTTCAGGAATATCACGCTAAGAGTCGGAATAACAGAAGAGTATATGTGAAAGGATGAATGGGAATGAGGCGAGAAACGTTTAGCGATCATTTTTTTGCCCATCCGTTGGGAGGATAGCCGACAATTTATATACGGACAGTGAAGGAAGGAAGAAAAGATTTTCATATGAATTGACGCATAACACGCGATCGTGCGAGAACACCCGGACAGACATGACATCATCGGGAGAACCAAATACTCGAGGCGGGAGACGCAAAAACCTGTGGATGAAGCAAGAGTTAGGGACAGAGATGTATGGTGTTCCATCTTCTCTGCCTACTCCCGCAAATAAAATCCGAACACTCACTTTGAAGAAGAAACCCTTCACGGTTTACTGCGTCTTTGATCTACATTATCTAAGTATTGCTAACTTACTTACTAAATAACCAAATCACGGCGTTTTTCCGCAGAGGTAGGGCAGAGAAGACGGACCGCCATTCAACTCTGTCTTGGCACACACTCCTTGGTTCGTTCACATTAGCGTTGGCAAAAACTTCAATATCCTGTGAATGCTTCACGAATTGCTAGTTCTTTAAAATGAACCCTTCGCAGTGAACACTTCAATTGAAGTCAAACTCGCAAAAAAGAAATTTGAATCTATCCGGTTATTTGTACAGTTCTTTTTGGAACCGGTTCCTCGCCGAAAAAAACACGTACTAGTCGGTAGGGAAAGTATTAATTCAATGAAATGAACGAACGCTAAAATGAACTTCTACCAACTTCTATTGAAGTATTTGTTCAATGAACAATGAATGAAGTAGGAACTGCTGCCAAAAGAAGTAGTTCTTGGAAGTAGTTCTTTCAAAGCTGTCACAACGCTAGTTTATATTCATACATACTCTTCTGCTATTTTGACTCTTCACATGGCCCGATTCACTTAATCGTGCCATGTCTGCCTCGGGCGTCTCCGACTTCTTCTTCCATTCACTTTTGCATTTCCATATTTGTTTCATACTCCTTTTTTCGTTCATTCGCTCTACGAGCTCAAACCACCTAAGAAGTGTTTTTGGTTAGTATTACAATTTTTATAGTAAACATTACATAACTCCCAACTACTCCCAACCGTCTAGAGCCAGTGAGACTATGGCACCCCTGATTCGGGGCATCCCCAATTTATGTTGTGAGGCTGAAGGTAGTGGTAAGTGGAAGTAGATAGGGAAGAGGAAGGTTGGGTTACCTGGCTATTTAGATATGGTTACCAAACACGGCTAAAAGCCATTTAAAGCGACGTTTAGATTCTAAATGGTGGTTTTTCACCAGGGTGAAAAACTTATTTTATTTTTTAATTTTTTTACTTAGAGTATCTACCACTCTGCAAAGTGCCACAAATATATTTATTATTATTCTATATGAATCAAATGTGTTACTACACATATTAATTCAATAAAAGTTAATGGCGTACGCCGGGTTTGAACCCGCGACCTTTGGATTCGTAGTCGAGCGTCTTACCACTCGACTATGGAGGCCGTCAAATGGCCACGGCTCACTGTCACCTACACTATAACAGAGGTTACATCAAAACTTTATTCGTTGCATAATTTTTATTTTCCCATACTTTACTGTTATTGTCTTCCGAGGGAAGTTATGACGACGCAGAATTCCACTGTGTTGGACTTAAGCCCTACCAAAGACGTGGAATTGGCGAATAACGCTCCATAAATCAGTATTTGTATCGCAAGGCAGATTTAAATTTCAGCCTTTTTGTGAATAAGATGTCAACCCCCGTCAGGGTTTATGAGCAAGCTATTATGGGGATGATTTTTCTCCCTATTTTATGCTGTCAATCAATCTTGTTTTATAAGCCTATCGGAGGAAATAATGACGAAGATATTTTTTTTTATAATTAACTGGATTTATTTTTTATAGCTATCGTGTCGCCTTTTTTATTTTACAAAGGGTTTATTTTATGATAAGAATGGTGGATTTTTTTCCCCAATCGAAAAATTATATCCTTCTTTGAAAATTCAGGAATTCAAAGAATAATATTTTATTTTGACGATACTTCCCGATAAAAAAATACTTTGACGAAGGTTGTTGATGTAACGGTTAGAATAATTTTCAGGTACAGAGGTGGTAAACTTTTTTTTTTGCCACCTACGAAATAAATTATTATTATTTGTACATGTGGTTCACATTAATATATGTGTCAGTAGACACATATCGTCGCTGGAAAGGTAAAAGGGCTGAAGCGCCATTTTGGGAAGTTTACACAAGAGTACTTAAAAGTTGTTTTTTTACAGTAAAATTCTACAAATAAAAAACTTCTACAGTAAAGTCTTCTGTACCTGGTCAAATTTTGAAAAAAAATAATAACTCAATGCGCTCACTGAGTTACTTTAAAGTGACAAAAAGCTCGAAAGTCTCAAACTTGTGTCCCTTGAGCCCAACCTTTTCCCAAACGGTAAATATATTTCAGATGGCTGAAGGGCCTCAAAAGTCTTCAGAATCAAACGAGAGTCAGAGCATTCAATGCAGAAAAAGAATTGATCAAAACTGCATATTTAAACCCATTTTTGACCAAAGAATCGCTTAAGCCATTTTGCCTTTCCAACCACAATATGGTAGTACACTGTGAGTGTAAAACAAACAGTTATTTAAAACATGTTACATAAGTGCTGTGACCAGTGATGTTTTCGCAAGAAAACAAATAAAAAGAAAAAAAACATTTTAGACAATGGACAATGGTTACGAAAATTAAAAAAAAAAAAAAACAATATTTGCAAGTGGTTGATTTCAAAAGGTAAAATCTTTTTACATCTTACAACTAAACAGTAGAATCCTGATTGAAATTAAAATCGGTATACTCGTAAATAACACATCTAAACCGATTTGAAATTAAATTGATGTCTCCGTGGTAGTAGTAAGACGCTCTTGTTATTATAATTTTTTTGCGAATTACTGTCTGTATCTGCGTTCTTAAATAAATAAAAAAAGATTACGAATCCAGAGGTCGCGAGTTCAAATCCGGCATGCTCTAATAAATTTGATTAAGTTAATATGTAACAAAATAAAATTAATAAAAATAAAAATATATAAAATTTATTTGCGGCACATTCCAAGAGTGGTATATTCTAAAATTATCGCCCTGGTGAAATATCACCATTCAGAATCAAAACGTTGCTTGAAATAGCTTTAGCCGTGTTCGGTGATCAGACCTGAATATCTAGGTACTTACCAACCTTTATCTTCCTCATCTCCTTCCCCTTCCCACTACCTTCAGCCTTGCAACAATCCCCAATTTGGGATGCCATAGTCTCACTGGCTCTAGATCATAAGTTCCCAACCTTATTTTGCCCACCGCCCGCTTTGAGAATTTTTTTTTTCTAGAGCCCTTCATTTTTTTTTACTTTCCATCTGTCGCAAAACTGAAACAGCTATTGCCACGATTATATTTAAACGTGTCATTACACTGTAATATTATAAAGTCGTGTGTCGGACCCACATGGTCCACGATAATGTGTAGCATTAAGATTATTTTATATTATTTAGAAATGTTCATCAATCATTTTAAATGTATATTTCTCCCGGCTTGATAAGCCCTAATGACGCAAAGCAATCGGCCCTTCGGGCTGGGTCGGCCAGACTAGGGAAATAAGAAACGGAATGACGAGCGCGTAGCGCGGACCAATCCCGGCTGGCCTAACGAATCTTGCGTGAACGGGGCCGGGAGAAAATTAATCTGTCTAACCCTTTCACGGGGGGCAGGTTAATCACCCGGCCAAATAAAATATACCGTGGTAATAACTTGGCCCCCAGCTACATAACTGTTATAAATTTATGTATGTAAATATTAGGGTAAGTTAGTTATTAAGAGTTTAGCCCCAAAAAACCGGGCATTATTTGTAAACTAAATATTTGTACTTCATTTTGTGAATTTAATAAAAATGATAGAGGGGCGAAATAAAATTGAGGTTAAAGCTGGTGGAAAGGAGAAGGGGATAGATTAATAAAATATATCCCACAAAATTGCCAGCCAGCCGGGGAGAGAGGGAAAGAGGAAGCTAAAATTCTCTTATACAATGCTCTCTCACCCCGGCTGCGCGCTCCCGTGGCGATTATATATTGCACAAAAACGGGAGAAAAAGGCAGATCACCAGCATCCTCCGCTAGCATCACTCATCTTGACTACTCTACGCTCCTCAACTTTGCCTAAATCTTGACTCCAGACTTTTATTTAACCATCGCCTGCCCCCCTGGACCACTTGACTACACCTCTCTCACTTGAAGCAGAACCCTACAAGTCAACCCTGTCGTCTCCCTTACAACGAGACCGACCGCTTGGAGCACCTCACAGATTGGGACCGCTACCCTATACAGTTTACTTGTGTGCCCTGATCACGTCGGGTACAAGTCGTAAGATAGGATATGACTCCTCTCCTATTTCTGAGTTTAAAGAAGAATGTTTCAATGAGAACAATTAAAACGCATACTTAATTATATTGCGAAGTCCTTTTTTCAACGCCCCCTAATTTTCTCTGTGTCTTCTACTGCCCCCTTGAAAGTCTCAAACGCCCACAAAGGGGCGTTACCGCCGCCCACGTTGAGAACCTATGCTCTAGATGGTTGAGAGCAGTTGGGGCTATTAATAGTATTCACTATTAAAAAAAAGGGGCCAGAGAGACTTACGAAAATTAATTATCTTTCAAAAAATACTTCAATAACACAGATACTGCTGACCTTGTACAAATCGCAAGTGCACCCCACTTTTGAATTTGGCAGCCACCTCTATTTTGGAGCCCTTAAATACTTGAAAAAACCCTTTACTCTGTATAAAAGCAGGCGGTCCGTTTGATAGATTCTCCTATCTTAACAAATGGATTGCAATTTTTTTAGCACAGATGTCAGGTGGGAACGTTGTCCTTGTTCTACTGATATTTTAATGGAAGATGCTCCGAGGAACTTGCACCATTCCCTTCGGCATCTCGGTGTATATTCCAGAAACTCACCAAACGCGCGCCTAACATTTGTAAACGGTCGACATTAAATACGTGAAAACGGGTCGTTTTTACGACTCGTGCTTATGTTCAACAGCTCGGCTGTGGAACGATTTGCCGTCCTTTGTGTTTCCTCCCTCCTTCAACATGGGCCTCGTCAAGACCCAGATTCAGTACTTAATTTTCTCAAAAAGACCCTCCACACAGCATCTTCAAAAACGACATAAGCCGTGAGGGAAATCATTTCCATCAAGGCCTTTTGTGTAGAATTTTTTTTAAATCGATAGTTCAACGAGTTGAATTTCGTCCGAAGAAAGAAAAATGTCTATTCTCCGGCACACTTAAAACGAAGGTACAATCTTCAGCTTATTTGATCATATTCATACCGTTTACCACACGATACAATATTGTTTACGTTATCTTATTCAAATTGAGGTTGAGCCTGAACGGGTCACTTTAGCCAACGTAGGGTTGGATCGTGTTTAATAACGCCAGGTCAGCTGAGCCAAGGTTAGGTTAGGTTAGGCCGGGAGGGTCCTGCGTTATGCAAAGCCGCTCCGTGTACATCCGGCCCGGCCCCGTCGGCGGCAGATGATGCGATGATGGGAATTTATTCGGACACCCCTGCATAATTCTACGCCTCGGGCGAGAGATTAATGTCGCCTAATCGAGTTTCCCTTCGCTTAGCGTCTCTGAAACCACCAATCGCCATGCGAGGAGGCGTGACTGAGCCTCGAGATAGTGATGCGGGTTCTGAAATTTCTCGTAAATAGCCTTATCCGAACGTTTGACCTGATGATCACGGCCATTTCCCTGTCTGAAAGTTTAACATATTGATAATTTTTCCATCTGGCTGTATGAACACTTGAATGTTTAAGCTGTCAACATTTTCATGCCTGAAAATTAAAAACAAAAATAAGTAACTCTAAGCACGAGATTTTTGTCAATTAGGAGGAGTAATTATAATAAACTAGAAACTAGACATTGTATATTAATTTAATTTATATTTTGCCTACTGTTAGTATTAAGTAAAAAATTATAATTTTGTACAATTAATTACATAGAAACAAAAGGGCTTAAGCGCCATTTTGGGAAGTTCACACCAGAGCACTTTAAAGTTTTACAGTAAAGTTCATAAGTCTTCAGTACCTAGTTGGATTTTTGAAAAAAATTAACTCAATGCTCTCACTGAGTTACTTAAAGCGACAAAAAAGCTTACGAAGTCCTAAACTTTTATTGATAATTTTTATTTTATTTTAGAATATTACGTACTAACGTCACATCACATCCAAAATTATATTCTTAATACCATAATATATATAATATAACGCCGGAAAGGCAAAAAGGCTGAAGCGCCATTTCTGGAAGTTTACGCCATGAGCACTTAAAAGTTTTTTTTGTTGCACAATAAAATTTACAAGTCTTCAGTTTTTTTTTTCGATTTTGAAAACAAAATTTAATTCAAAGCTCTCACTGAGTTACCTTAAGTGACAAAAAGCTAAAAAGTCACAAAGTTGTGTCGCTTGAATCAAGCCTTCTTCCAAATGGTAAAAATATTTTGAATGGCTGAAAAGCCATAAAAGTCTTCAGAATCAGAGAGTCAGAGTTTTCGACGCAGAAAACCTGATCAAAACTGCATATTCAACTCATTTTTGACCAAAGTGTGGCTTAAGCCTTTTTACCTTTCCAGCAATGATATCTTATAATGACGTAGTTGCCCCATTCGATATATCTTATTAAAGCGTTTTCATGACATCACCTGAGATAATTTGTTTTTGGTAATACTTAAAAAGAAATATATTCACAATATTTCAGTAATCTTTATTCTAAATATCGCACAAAACTCTCGTTCGGGGTGACATTAGAACCCCTCTTTGGAACGGGAGTGTTAACCGCTAGATCATTTGAACGTCTGACCATTTGACCGTTTACCGTTATACCGTTTAACCTATCGATCGTCATATTGACCCTCGGTCCCACCTCACGATTAATAAATTTTTTCAAAGTGGTTATCCTTTCTTACTTATATTATAAAAAATCTGGGTGGTATATCTCTTACAATCGCCTTGGTGATATAAACACGATTCTTTATTGATAATTTTTAAAACTAACTTTTTAAACTTTTATTTTTAAAATTGTTAATGGTATTATAGACAGCCCTGATTTACTTAGCTTAATTACCTTCTATGTACCTAACAGATCCACTCGATCCAAAATTCTTTTTAAATGTAACAACAATATCAGTACTGAGTCATTTAAATACTCGCTTGTACCTAGATTGCATGCAGTGAGTAATTCTATCGCTGAAATAGTAGATATATTCAACTGCACTGAATCTAGTTACAAGAAGGCTATAATAACATACCTCTTTCTAAAATACTAGTGTTAATTTTCTTGGGCGTAATCAAATCGTCGCATCAAATGTTTTTGGGCGCATTGTTATTTTTTATGTCATTGTTATTTTTTATGTCACTGTTATTTTATTTTATATCTATGTTATGTAAAAGCCCATGAGGGCGTATAAAAATAAATAAATAAATAATCTTTGAAATGCCAGCGAATTTTAAAATAATTCAACATTAAAAATCCTGTCTTCATTAGTTCGAAGTCAAGTCAAATATAATTCTTCTGACTGGTCCTCTCACTTTAAAATCCAATCCATTGAAAAATTGCAACATAAATTTCTAAGATACATTAACTACAAACTCGATCTACCTATTGAAACCACGAATTATAATTATTTAATGAAAGAATTAAAATTATTAACATTTTCAGACAGGAGGCTTGTTTCCTACTTGACTTTTTGTTTTTTTAAATTGTTGATGGAATTATTATAGACAGCCCTGATTTATTTACCTTAATTACCTTCCATGTACCTAATAGAATTACTCGATCCAAAATTATTTTTAAATGTAACAATAATATCAGAACCATAACATTTAGATACTCGCTACCTAGATTGCATATAGTGGGTAATTCTTTCGCTGAAATAGTAGATATATTGAACTGCACTGAACTCTATTTAAAAGAAGGCTCGCTTCTATGCCCTAAATCGGAATTTTTTTTTTTTTAAATAATTATCATAATTTTAAGTTCATAATTGTGTCTATCTGATGGGACCTGCCAGGTAAGTATGTTCCTGTATATTTTTTTTATTTAAACTAGGAATCAATATGTCATTATAGAAAGTAAGATCTGTACAGCGCCCTTGAGGTGATTTTTCACAAAAACGGCGCTATACAAATCGTCCAAATATTATTATAATTATTATAATAGCATACCTCTTTCAAAAATATTATTTTTTGTTTGTTGCATTATAATATTTCTGTTAACTTACTTATGTTTTTGGGTGCTAACCATTTACGCCGTGTTATTTTTATGTCACTATTATTTTATGTTATATATTATACAGTTATGTAAAAGCCCATGAGGGCGTATATAATTAAATGAATAAATAATTACTTTGTTAGAAATTGCTTAAGCTTTGTTAAGTGACCATATCTGAAAAGCCAGATGCTTTTCCCCCACCTTTATCGCCTTGCAAAATATCCCAATTGGAAATGATATATCACCACTACCGCAGGGCTATTGGGAATCTTGTGTAGTATTCATGTAAAAATAATCATAAACGTATTTTACCTTTTAGGTAAATGACGTACTTGTCACTCTGAAACATGGGCCTACCTTAAAAATACTTACCTTACTCGTCATTCATTAATATTTCATATTTTGTATTATTCTAAAGTGAGTTTAAAACCGTATTTTAATTTTAATTCCACATGCATCCCCTTCCTCCTCTATCCTCCCACCAAACAAGAAATTAAAAATTCTACATTTCAAAACATTTCATAGCTTTTTCAATTCAAAACCCATGTTTTGGACTTTTTCCTTTTAGTACAATGCGATGTATAGTAATGACACAAAGAGGGGGATTTTTTTTTTTAAATGGTTGAAAAGAGTACAATTTTACTTCGCGAATATAATGAAAACTAAAGCACCGGCATGTTCATCAGTATGTGAATTAGACTAAATAAGAAGAAACATAGTTTTTGATTGGGCAGATAAGGAGAAATGTTTGATTCCTATGCTGTGACGGAATACGTCAAAATTGCGAAACGAGACGAAACGAATCAAAACGAGACAAGACGAGATAAAACGGTATTAAAATATATATTTTAGAAAGAAAGACGATTAATGATGATCGCCCAGCTAAGACAGGTATGAATCACATTCAACCGATGTAATATATGAAAAAATAAGACACAACAATGCGAAGCGTGATATGCGATACAGAACGAGACTAGACCAGATGGAATGAAACAGAAAGAGACTAAACAAGATTAAAGGGAAGAAGTGTGAAATAAGACGTTCAAAAAAGAAGGATCAGAGTTGTTGTTTGGACAGCTATGAAATATGAGTGAACGTAACGAAATAACACAAAATAAGACGTGATAGAATGGGATGAAACGAGACAAGACCAGACGACCTCCACTACGAATCCAGAGGTCACGGGTTCAAATCCGGCGTGCGAAAATAAATTTAATTTAATTACTGTTTTTCATAACACATTTAATTGATATAAAATAAAATAAAGCATATTTGCGGCACGTTCCATAGTGGTAGATACTCTAAGTATCGTCTTGGTGAAATACCAGCATTCAGAATCGAAACCTTGCTTTAAATGGCTCTAGCCGTGTTTGGTGACCAGATCTGAATAGCCACCTACTTCCTAACCTTCCTTTTCCTCGTCTTCTTCCCCTCCTACTACCTCCAGCCTCATAAAATACCCCTATTGGGGATTCCATAGTCTCACTGGCTCTAGACGGTTGGGAGCAGTTGAGACTCTTGTGAGGTATTCACGTAAAAAAAAGGCGAAATGAGACTAAGCGAGATAAAATGGGAGAAAGTAAGTCGAAAAATATGAATATGAATATGAAAAGAAATTAGATGAAAAAGAGTGAACCCAGACAATGGGCAACCAGCTGATACGTGATGAAGTGAGAAGAAAAGAAACCGATCGTTTCCAGAGCCAAGAAACCTTTTTGTGAAGCACTGCACTTCCTGTCATAAATCTTTCACACAGTGGCGCTGCAATGAAGTGCAACAATTGCATCCTCATATCCGTGTTATATTTTCATTTTACGGTGAGGAGAAATAAGCTTTAAGCTTTCCGGCCTCGGACGGTGTTGGTTGGGGGGAGATTGGGGGGTGGCGAAGGTTGTCTCGGCGCGGCCCGCCTCAGAGCGGTGCGGCGCGCCTCGGCCCGCCCAGGTTGAGGAAACATCCGGGAAATCCTGCTGCGCCGAGATTTATGATGTGGAAAATACCACACTGTATCATCCTTTCAAACGGAGGCGTATAAAAATTCTAGCAATATTTCGCGTGTAATATAAGATTATAATGCTGCGGATCTCATATTTTAAAGTATTAACTCGTAAAGACCACCTTTTATGTGTTATCGGGTCATCGCCGTGGTCATGCTCGCGTTAGTGCCGGTTTTTATGACCCTTTTTCTACATTACGTAGTGGATATTTATCGTCATCAACAGCTGGATGAAGGTCGGAACAAGTTACCTCGCTTTATCGGTTACGTGCTATGTGCTGAACGTATATCCGATAAGATTTGAATTACAAGCCTCGAGAGAATCCTTAAAACACAATATTAACAAGAAGCATTAATTAATTAATAGATAAGTGAACCACGTGTGGTTTGAATGTACGAGTGTGTACGTAATGATAATAAGAAATTGAACCAGCTACTTACCTAATAATTTGATTTCGAGTTTTTTCAATACCAGAATAACTCAATACCTTCAATAATCTTTAATTGAATGCCGTTTTTTTCCTTTCTTTTTTTCTGATTTTTTTTTTCGTAGAAAGCAATCATTTTGCGGTTGAACATATTTCATTAAAATCAAATGAAAACTTTGCATAAGACCACAGATGTATTTTTGATTTTTATGAATTTCTAGAAGTAAAGAAAGCCATTCAAATTAATAGTCATATTCTTATTTTTTACAGGAAGAATATAACTACCAATTAGTTAAATTTGTCCAGTAGTCCGATATTAGGTATACAGGGTGTCCCAGAACTCGACGTCAAGCCGGAAGCGGGTGATAGGCTGAGTCATAATAGTTATCAGAAATTTTTTTTTTTTTAAATCTAAATTATGTATTTTAAAAATTATAGGCATTTAAAAAAAAATCGAGAAAATTTACACCCTGTGGTGGTGTTTTAACTTCCGTTAGTACAAAACTTTTTTTTTTTTTTAATCATGTGATCCTAAATAATGCTTCTTTATATTATTGCCTAAATTTTTAAACCACCTACCCCAGCTTGGAAGAAAATGTCAATTTTTTCCTAACTAAGTTTTCAAAATGAATACTTCGCCCAATTTTAACTGTCTGCACTGAAAAAAAAGTACTACGCTAGCTTGGTAAGTAACTTTAAAAGTTGGCGCATTTAATAAGGATTCCAAAATTGTATAACAATTGCTGGTAATCTGGCAAGTTTCTTGGGTATATTTTTTTTTTGTAAAGAAACCCAGTTTTGAACATTTTTTTCTTACTTACTTAAAATGATTACAGTGTACTTAAGGCTTTCCTCGAGGCCGTAACTTTAAGATTTTAGTTGAATGAGACAAAGAGAGTAACTCTACGAAGTGTGAGTGAGGCAGATAGTGCCGCCACTGTTATTAACGTGGGATACAGATAGATATTACACGATTCGACTAGTGCGAGCGAGACAATGGTCGCTATTGTCCTGTTTCCAGGTAGTCCAAGGGGACCACAGGCCATCAATGACTCCTTCTTTTTTTATTTAAGTTTATTGAATTTTTTGTTTTGGAAAAGTTTTAAATTAAACATTATTTTTGAATTCTAAGATTTATTAAATTACAACAAACGTTCAAACTGCCTTCCTTCAGCCGCAATACATGCTCGACATCTTCTTAAAAAAGACCGGAGTATCTTCCACTATTCTTTGCCGCAGCTCAGCTACATTTTCGATCGGTTTTAAATAAACTTTTTCCTTCACAGCCCCTCCGTAAAAAAAATCTAGTGGGTTCAAGTCAGGAGAACGGGCTGGCCACGAGATAGTACCAGACCGCCTTATCCATATGCCCGGATATTCCTCATCGAGATGTTCTTTAACTGAGCGGGCATAGTGCGCTGGGCAGCCGTCTTGCTGGAACCACATCTCTCTGTAGATGCTTAGTGGCACATCTTCCAATAAATTTGGTAAATGATTTTGTAAGAAATCGAAATAAACTTCGCCATTCAAGACCTCTGGCAGCTCAAAAGGTCCAATGATTTTTCCATTTAAGATTCCGGTCCACATGTTTACTTTAAAACGATACTGCAATCCATCTTGTCTCATCGAATGCGGATTTTCTACATGCCACTCGTGTAAGTTGTGTAGATTCATGTAACCATCTTTTTTAAATGTTGACTCATCAGACCATAAAATTTTCTCCAAGAATCGCGGATCTTCCCGGTGTCTTCGTATCATCGTTTGACAAAACGTAACTCTTGGAACATAATCCCGGGGTAGTAAAGTTTGTACTCGCTGTACGTGATACGGGTGTAACTCGTTTTTTTTCAAGATTCGGTGGGCTGTACTATTGGATACTCCTGTGCTTGCTTCGATTGCACGTACTGAAGTACTTGCATCTTTTTCGACTGCTTGTAGTACGACGTCCTCGTAAAGGAAGGAAATTCTTCCTCCACCACGTGCATGGTTTGGGAATCGGCCTTCTGAGAGTAAACGATGCAGATTTGTAAAAACTCGATGATCCGGATAACGAGCAGCATTTGGGTACCTCTCACGATAAAGTCTAGCTGCAGCACTAGCATTGCCTCTGCATTCCCCATAAATAAGGTGCATGTTGGCATATTCCTGTACAGTATACACAGACATGGTGGCACTGCACAAACACACAATCACTATAGTCCAGGAGAAAGCAAGGGTCGTCAGAAAGAAAAACTAAGTAGTCCAAATCCAAATCACAAGCAATCAACATAACGAAGCAAAAAGTGGTAAGTACGAAATCATCACAAACGAATACGGAAAGATGTGCAGTAAACGAAGGAGCGTAACACACTGTTCTGTATTGTGTGTGCGTCAGTGAGATAGACAATGGCGACTATTGTCTCGCTCACACTAGTCGAATGGTGTAATATCTATCCGTCTCACACGTGAATAACAGTGGCGTCACTATCTGCCTCGCTCACACTTCGTAAAGTTACTCTCTTTGTCTCATTCAACTAAAATCTTAAAGTTACGGCCTCGAGGAAAGCCTTAAGTACACTGTAATCATTTTAAGTAAGTAAGAAAAAAATGTTCAAAACTGGGTTTCTTTACAAAAAAAAAATATACCCAAGAAACTTGCTAGATTACTAGCAATTGTTGTACAATTTTGAAATCCTTAATAAATGCGCCAACTTTTAAAATTACTTGCCAAGCTACCGTAGTGCTTTTTTTTCAGTACAGACAGTTAAAATTGGGCGAAGTATTCATTTTGAAAACTTAGTTAGGAAAAAAAGTGACATTTCCTTCCAAGCTGGGGTAGTTGGTTTAAAAATTTAGGCAACAATATAAAGAAGCATTATTTAGGATCACATAATTTAAAAAAAAAAAAAGTTTTGTTGTAACGGGACTTAAAACACCATCACAGGGTGTAGATTTTCTCGCTTTTTTTTTAAACGCCTAAAATTTTTTAAATACTTAACTTAGATTTTTAAAAAATAATTCTTCAATTATGACTCGGCCTATCACCCGCTTCCGGCTTGACGTCGAGTTCTGGGACACCCTGTATTTCCTAAGAACTTATAAAATTTATCATTATTATTTAATTACCTTTTCAGTTGACGTTTTGCCTCTTTTTTTGTTTTTTTTTTTATTTGATTATTCTTGCTAAAATATAAAAAAATACATGGGTTTAGTCCATTTCTGTCTCACTAGGATATTCCTGTATCGAGACAGACGTAGTGTACATAAATTATATAATATTAAATGCGAATATTAATAAAGAAAAAATAAAAATAAATAAAAGGAGAAAGAAGAAAATAAATGAAAGATGAAATTAAATGAAAATTAGAAGAAAGTTATTACATGGAGGTTGCATTTTATAGATATTGTTTAAGTTGTGCACAACAAGAAAAGTAATAAAAAGGAAAAAGAAATAAAAGGGAAAAGAAGAGAAAGATGAAATTAAATAAATATTAGAATAAAGTTATGAGGTGGAGGTAACATTTTATAGATATTGTTTGGGAGTATAGAGGTTGTGCATAAGGTACATTTATAATGTTTTTGGGTGTTTTATGATCTAGGTAAAGGTTAATACAGAAAATAAAAAATAGGATTGTATAAGCCTAGAGATAAAGATAGATCATATTTTCTTATTATTTTATATAATCTATCTTTTTTTTCTTTTTCATAGTGAATACCGCACAAGAGTCCCAACTGCTCCCAACCGTCTAGAGCCAGTGAGACTATGGCATCCCCAATTGGGGTATGTTGTGAGGCTGTAGGTAGTGGAGAGGGGATTCTAAGCAACGTTTTGATTCTGAATGTTTGTCTTTCACCAGGGTAATACTTAGGTATCTACCACTCTACCGTCTCTTTCTCTCTATTCTTTATTATAATTTTAAGTGTTATTCTTTTGTTTTCTCACTGTTCTTTTATTTTATGTTGTGTTTTTACTCTGTATGTATAAATAACCGCACACTTGATGTTTTTGTTTAGTTTAATTTTGTACCCTAATGATGCTTAGGTTAAGCGAAATCGGTGGGTCATAAAAAAATAAAATAAAATCTGCGGTCTTATACAAAGTTATTATTTGATTTTCAATATTAATAAAAGTACAGTCAAATTTAGTTATAACGAGCGCGAACCATGCTTAACTAACTACGAAATGATTTAATTTATGATTTCACTAATAATAATACGCACAGTACTGGATAAAAATGTTTCTTAGAGCGATAACTATCAGGGATTATAAACCCTCCTAAACGTGATTTGAGGAAAGTCCATCGCCGTGCAGGACGGGTGGCTTTCTTTGTCTTGTTTATGACATTATTCGACTGTTTCGAGAATTGGGTTTTTTCTTATACCCGGGCGCATTGAGTTGACAATATTATTTGGACGTTATATCGGTGAATCGACTTCGTTATAACCCCACACTATTGTTTTTGAAGAAAAACCCGAACCAACACATCATTAAGTAATTGCTCATTATAGCTGTGACCGTTATAACCAAGTTCGACTGTATTCATTTTGCTCGTGCTATGTTTCAGATGTGTTTTTTCCCTCCTGGGGCAGAAAGATATCTGTGTTAGTAGGTTGTGCACATCGGATACCATTATCTGCACTTGATTTATGGCTCTTTTTGTGTTTCTGTTTACCTATTCCGAGTATTCATTCATCTTGCCCCGTGAATAATACAGGAGACAGCATCGCTGCTCGACTTTGGTGCCGGTGTTCTCTGGCCGGGCTAGATAAACTCCGCGGGAGATAGTGCCGGCTGCAGACGTGATCACAATACTCAATCCTATCGGAGAACAGCTTCATTTCCACTAAACCAACTTCGCTGAAATGACTAATGCTGCCTGCCATTATTGTATAAACAGAATGGTGAAATGTTAAAACAAAGTTAGTATGGTTATGGTGCCGTGTCAAAATGTAAACTTTAGTGTCTGTTTTAATATCTGGTAAATGTGAGGCAGTGGCGGGCGGTCACATTCGTTTTGGTTATTTTTGGCAGTTCAAATAATATATACTTAACTAACTAACCATCACGACGTTTTCCCGCAGGGGTAGACAGAGATGACGGACCTCGGGGCAATAATATACAAGAGAGAGCGCTGCTGTAGTCAGATTTTATGAGTTTTGACGGATTCGGCTAGACCTGGGCGTGCCAAAGACTGGGGCTAGGGTATTTATACATCCATTCATATCACATGTCGATATTATGTTTTTGTTTATTCGTAAAACCACTTTTGCACAGTATTATTGTAAACAAGTATATAGCATGTAGCCTAATAAACCGTTGAGTTATGTTCATTTATTTCGCGTATCACAACGTGTGGGCGGAGTCAACGGAGACGCGGGACACGAAGAACATTCTAACAATACCTTAAAGCGGTGTGATAATTTGGGAGATTTTATTGTCTCTTTCTTTCTCGTGGTGTACGACGTAAAAACCTGGAGAAAGTGATTTATCCCAAATTTGTATAGGTTGGGTAAAAAGAATTAGCTCTCTCTCCACATATTGTTACTTCAATAGACGGACCGCCATACAACTCTGTCTTGGCACACACCCCTTGCTTCATTCTCATTCATGCATCGTCTCATACATACTCTTCTGTTATTCTGTCTCTTGATATTGCCAGACTCGAGTATTTGATTCACTTGATCGGCGTCCCCGACTTCTTTTCCATTCACTTTCACGTAAAATATATTATTTTCACACTCCTTTCTTCAATCATTCGCTTTACATGACCAAACCATCTAAGCCTCTCTCAAAACAGAACAAGACAACAAAAATAAAAATAATTAGGTCACGACCGAGACTTAAAATTGGAAGCTTTTCTTTATTCGGGAGTCACGTCTCTGCCAATTGAGCTACCAAAACCTTTTACGAAACCGTCATTTTTACTTGAAAATTATTAATGTATTTTTTTTATCAATTTCGTTGAGAGTTATATATACACTGACAAATAGCCGTAACAGAATAAAATGTGTGAATCAATAATAAAGAAGTGGACTAAAATAAATAGCCTTTTTATACGTCTTACCATCAACGGCATGTGTGGTCGAGTGGTAAGACGTTTGGCTACGAATCCAGAAGTCGCGGGTTTAAACTAGTACTGTATCAAAATATATTAACAGTTAAATGCCGCCAACGTCAAACGCTATGGGCGAAATTTGCGGTTAGAATTTTTTTTTTAATTTCAGTAGCTACGAGTATATACGAATATTATTCGACGCTTAGAGTAGACACTTAGACACTTATAGACACTTATATATTGTTACTTCAAGATTCGACGCAATACAGTCTTCACACTCTCGTCTTATAAACTACATTTGTATTGGCGTTAGCGCTAAGTAAACAAAACGTTGTAAGAGTGTATACTTCGTAAACGATAATGATCGTAATTTAGAATGATCCTTTGGTCATATTCTTTCTTATTAGGCGTTTGTGTGGATTTTCATATCCGATACCCAACTCCTCGAGGCAAGCGAATCTATCGGCGAAACCTAAAATATCACTGTTAAGTTAAATAATTCTCCGAATGTCACTACATATACAACAGCAGGATATATTACGATACTAATTTATTTGACGCATCGCATTGTGACACGTACCAATTATTTTATCTCTGAAACTAACAAAAAGGTAAAGGCGAGATAATGCGTAGTTAGGAATGATCTTTTGGTTATATATCTTCTTACTAGACGTCTTTGTGATTTCTTTCTATCCGAAACGGCCGATACGTAGCGCATACCTTCAAACAGAATAAAATAACGACAAGTAAAATTTAACAGTTATGTTAAATATTTCCCAATGCCTTTTCATCGAACTGTCATTTTTAACAGAGGATTATTATTATTAAAACCAATAGGCTCGTTATTCATTATTTTTTTAAATTGGTTTTTCGTTTAGTTTGGCACGTTTTTACTTGTCGCGCGTGCATTCGATGTGTTTTTGTGAGTTGAAGAATGCGATTAATGGTGTTTTTGTCTAATTTTTATGTTTTGCTTCATAAATTAAGTTGATTTAAATTTATTATAATAATAAATTATAGTACTCAGTTTTTGTAATAAGTTTTAGTGGAACGCGGAGTAAATTGTTTTAGTAGACAATACGACGCAATATATTATTTAACTTTTTTAGTATTGCATTTGGATTATTAGTGCATATAATCCAACGTCTAGATTTATGGACTCTCTTATGTTAAAATTCGTTTATATAACTCATCGCCATTGAGACGTGGATGAAACATATTATGTTTTTCCTACTAAAACACTACATAAACCTAAAGCGAGATTGATAATTATTCTGTTTTAATTCGACCTTTTTTTACCAGACGTACATTTTTTTCGCAGTAAACGGTGGAACTTATGTAGTTTTAGCGAAAATACGCATCAGAAAATCTAATTTTAACAACATTCACGCTATTCTCGCCCTCTTTGTGTCAACTCCATGCTTCCCTGCCAGGATCGCTATCAAAAATCCACCGTGGACTGTGAACTGTAATTCTTTAGATAATTAATAAAAGCATAATACATAATAGTGATTCCCCTAAATTATTTATTTTTATACTAACGGACCATTGTCCAATTACAAAAAAAAACAACACAAAATGAGAAAAAAGGTCGTCAGAGAAAGAAGAGCATAAACACAATATTTGAATGAATCAATGACAGTAATGTACATTTAATAGAATATTCAATTCACAAAGCCTAAAAAGGGTTTTGGTAGAGTCAATAATGTTAATAATATTAATATTTGGATGATTTCTGTAGCGCCGTTTTAGTGAAAAATCACCTCAAGGGCGCTGTACAGATATTATTTTCTATTATTAGATATTAAATCCTCGTTTAAATAAGAAAATATACAGGAACAAACTAACCTGACAGATCCCATCAGATACACACTAATTAACTTAATTTTTTTTTTTTTTCTGATTTAGTGCATGGAGCGAAATTAAAAATGAACTTTTTGAATTTTTCGTACAGTACAGGATTTGGTTAAAATTTCAATTTCATTTTGAATGTTAGACGTAATTAATTGTATTCTTCGAAGATTACTATCGTAAAGAATAACAAAAATCATTTAGACTGGTACCAAACATTTCCAGACTATGGCTTGAGTTAACAAGTCACGACATTCTGGACAGTGGAGAATGATACCCATAATTAGTAGAGCGATGATTGAGAAAAAGTTGCGGACGCCCGAAGAAGACATGGCATGATCGAGTGGATAAAATACTTGAATCGGAATGTGAAGAGCCAGAATAACAGAAGAGTATGAATGCGAATGAAGCAAGGATTATGTGCCAAGACAGAGTTGTATGGCCGTCTGTTCTCTCTGCCTATCCCTGCGGTGAAACGGCGTAAATCTACAGCAAAAAATGTTGAACTGACTGATTTGCAACGAAGAAGGAACGAAGGTAATAATCGAAAACATCTTGTAATTTTTAAACTCTTTATTTAAATGAAGAGAATTTAATCATTTTTCAATAAAAATCTTTCCTTTCACATTCGATATTAGGATGTACGAGTAAATCAATTATCTAAGAAAAAAATTTTTAACCATTTCAGTATAGACTCAACAGGAATAAAACGACCCCGTGAAATGCTTTAGCCGCTAAGCCTCACAGGCAATTGTGAGTAGTTACAATTTCTAGAAATTACAGAAGACGAAACGTGCCCGCTCTCGAAGCGTGCGTAGTAATTCACACACGGAACTCGTACGGTTTACCCATTACAATCTTATTTCTTATTCAATGGTTATAATATTTATGGAAATTCGCTGTTTCTCATGTAAAACATTCTTCGTGTTCCCTTTTCTAACGCCATGAATTTTAAAACACACGCGCACTTGTATTGGAGGACTTCCTTCCTTCCGTTTCACATTACCTGCAGTCCTGCACATTGTAACACCTCTCTCTGAGAGGGTAGGCAAATTATATACCATCATATCCGAAACCTCTAGTACGCAATCTCCTAGGTATCCAGTATCCGCATGCAATCATATGTTACTATTCTAGTGCAGACTGTAATAATGATATATACTTTTTTTTAATATAAGTATGTTACGTAGTCACATCACATTACGTCCGAAATTATATTGTAGATAACACAATAATAATAATATCGTCTCCGGAAAGACACAAGGGCCGAATCGCCATTTTTGAAAATTTACACCAAAGCACTTAATAGTTTATTTTGTTGTACAATAAAATTCACAAGTCTTCAGTATCTGGTTGGATTTTGAAAAAAAAAATAACTCAACCTACTCAATATTTTCACTGAGTTACCTGAAGCCGTAAAAAGCTTAAAAAGTCGCAAACTTTTAAGCTTTTTACGGCTGATCCATTTTTTTCAAAAGTAAAAAATCGAAGAACACACAAAAACGTGACTAACCTTTTCAGTTGTTAAAAAAAAACCACAAATCCAAAATGGCTGATAATGCTAACATATGATAAACATATGTGTACCAACATAACAAAAAAAACGATAATCGAATGTTGTACACAGCCCGCGAAAATTCAAAATTCACCTTTTCTTTTGAACAGGCCTCGTATATGTAACTCATTTTGACCAATGTGTCGCTTAAGCCCTTTTGCTTTTCCAGTGACGATGTATATATGAAATTATAGACGACTTACGTCCCATAGTGTTAGGAGCTTTGAATTTAAAACCAGAAGTCGTTAAGTTGAAACGCCGCAAAGGATTTTTATACATTAACTGTGCGCCGGTGTATTTTGTTGCTTTGTGAATACCGCACGAGAATCCCAACTGCCCGGAGCCAGTAGAACTATGGCATTATCTCTTGTGGTATACTGTGAGACTGAAGCGAGTGGTGAAAGGGAAGAGATAGAGAAAAGTAATATTGGAAAGTACCATGTCTATTCAGATCTGGTCACTAAACACGGCTGAAGCCATTTCAAGTGGTAGATACTCTAAGTATCGCCCTGGTGAAAGACCACCATTCAGAATCGAAACGTTGCTTGAAATGGCTTAAGCCGTGTTTGGTGACCAGATCTGAATAGCCAGGTACTTCCCAACCTTCCTCTTCCCGATCTCCTTCCCCTCCCCACTACCTTCAGCCTCACAACATACCCAATTTAAGGATGCCATAGTCTCACTGGCTCTAGACGGTTGGGAGCAGTTGAGACTCTTGTGCGGTATTCAAGTAAAAAAAAAAAAAAAGTAATGTTTTAATTCTGAATGATGGTTTTTCACTAAGGTAATACTGATAGTATCCAGATGTCAAACTTATTTATTAAATGGGTGTAATATTTATTTAAGGTATTATAACTTATTTGCTTGTGTAGTTTGATAGTTCGTGGTAAATAAAGAATGCAAGGCTGATCTAAGCGAAATTAATAGGATCAAGAAAGGGACGCTTAGACAGTTTGGAAACGTAGACCGGATGGACGGAAGAAAGTTATGTAAAGAGAATATTTGACCTGAAAGTAAATGGTACAAGATGTCCGGGGACGCCCGAGTAAGGTATGGCACGGTTATGTGAATCAAATACCTGAATTGAATTGGGCCATGTTAAGAGAATAACAGAAGAGTATGTATAAGACGATGTATGAATGTGAAAGAAGTAAAGAGGGTGTTACAAAACAGAGTTTAATGGCGGTCCATCCTCTCTGCCTACCCCTGCGGGAGAAAACAGCGTGAGGGTTAGTTGGTTAGATATGTAAATCAAAAAGATCATAACAGTAGAGCGGTGGTCAACGTATCTTGCTATGAGACGTTGGTTTTTGATTACAAGTTGTCAATTCTTGGATTATTTTAATAACCCATAAGTTCAATGGAAATTAATTAAGAACAACGATATGTTGTGTTTTATTTTCAATGATAATTGTATTATTGACTTACCTTCTTTGTTGCAACTCATCCAGTTCAACGTTCCTTGCCGTAGAATCAAAAACAACGAATTGCTGTTCCTCAATCATCACTCTACTAATTATGGGTAACATTCTCCACTGTCCGAAATGTCGAGACTTGTTAACTCAAGCCATGGTCTTGAAATTTTTGGTACCAGTCTTTATGATTTTTTGTCATTCTTTACGAATCCACCATAACTTTGACTTTACCTTGGCATTGACTTGAGTGTTCTTTCTAATGTATATTTGACGGCCCCCATGGTCGAGTGGTAAGACGCTCGACTACGAATCCAAAGGTTGCGGGTTCAAATTCGACGTGCGCAAATAGCTTTTATTTAATTAATATGGGTCATAACATATTTAATTCATATAAAATAATATAAATTATATTTTCGGCACGTTCACGAGTGGTAGATACTCATTAGTATCGCCCTGGTGAAAGACCACCATTCAGAATCGAAACGTTGCTTGATTGAAATGGCTTTAGCCATTTGTGACCAGATCTGAATAGGCAGGTATTTCCCTACCTTCCTCTTCCCCATCTACTTACCCTCCCCACTACCTACAGCCTCACAACATACCCCAATTGGTATTGTCTTAGTCTCACTGGGTCTAGACGGTTGGGAGCAGCTTAGACTCTTGTGTGGTATTTACTATAAACAAAAATAGATCTTTGTCATTTTTATGACTCTACAAAAGCTTTGACTAGACCTTGGCTTTATTTTTGTCTTATTTTTGCTTCATTATGATATTATGTATGTGCTTTTCATTTGGTGTGCTCTTTTTCCCATTTCGTATCATGTATTTTTTTGTAATTCGACAATAGTCCGTTAGTTTATAAGTAGATAAATATATTTCAAACTATATCTTTCTATTATTTGTTTTATCCCGCAAAATAAGTCGCGAACGTAAATAAATTAAGCCTTACAAAGGATGGTAAGACATCTGGGTGTTGATTGCGAGGGGTAGTTTATACTTCTTGCTTGATAAAGTCTCGAGTAACTCGCCTGATACTCGAATCCATTTCTCTTGGGGTCTTATACATTATACATTATACATACTACATACCTTCATTGGACCCTGATAGCAAGGCAAACCGTTATTTAAATACGAGTCCTTACACGCTAAAGGGAATGGAATATACTCTCTGTGCAATGAACAACTTCCTGATGACTATCAATAGGAATTTATCTGAATCTGTTTAATACGGTTTGGATTATTTGTGAAATTCTGTTCATTCCTCGGAAGGTTTTTGGAAGTTGTTTAAAAATACGTATGTTTATGGTACAGTAATTCTGCGCACGACGATCGCCGTAGCGTGGGAATAAATACTTTGATTCTCGGCCTTTTTTTCGTGTTTTAATCAAATATGTTTATAAACTAATAATTCATGGTGGAACTCCATTTTAAAATGAATTTATGATTAAAAAACTTATTTCCATTTACAATCCAATTTACACTGAAAACAGAATAACTAACTAACCATCACGCCGTTTCTCCGAAGAGGTAGGCAGAGAGGACGGACCACCATACAACTTTGTCTTGACACACACTCCTTGCTTCATTCACATCCATACATCGTCTCATACATACTCTTCTATTATTCTGACTCTTCACGTGGCCCGACTCAAGTATTTGATTCACTTAATCGTGCCATGTCTTCCTCGGGCGTCCCCGACTTTTTCTTCTATTCACTTTCGCATCATATATTCTTTTCACACTCCTTTCTTCTTCATTCTTCTACATTCCCAAACCATCTAAGCGTCCCTTTCTCGATCCTATTTGTACTCATTAGAGTGATAATAAATAATTAAATATGTTTTAGCATTAAGTGTAAATAATAATGTTAAAATTTCATGTTTTGTTGTTTCCGAGCAAATACTGCCCAGGAGCTATGTTCCTTGGCCGGACTCATCACTCCACAACGATCAGAGGCTAAGCGATACAACAAGCTAGCTCCGACCCTTCGGCGACGGCCGAGAGCTTATCTACCGGCCGTTTGTCAAACGATTTACTAGGCATTTACGCCGCATCCCCTCTGGCGCCCGGAGGCTGGCCGCCCTGGTCAATGGACCGATCCGTAGCCAATGAGCGCTAGGCGAGATTCGGCGTATTTCAAAATCTTATTGTTTTAACTAGATTGATACACAGATCTGACGGCTGAATTCCCTACATAATTGTATAAGATAAAATGTTGTGATTATGTTAATTAAGTAGTTATAAGACAAAACATGTACCACCACCTTCTAGTAATTTGTAAATTTATTGAGCTGATAACACTAGAAAAATGCTAGCGGGAGCTACCAAAGAGGAGAATCGCAAGAAACCGGGCGTTTTGAGCGCCCGAATCCAGGTCCATTTTTACTCTCAGCATCTCTACCGACATCATCTCTCCTGACTCTACGCTTCTGACCGCTTCTTCCCGCCTGGACTCTACAACTTCGTTTGACTGCTTTTCCTTGGACCATCCGCCTTCTCCCGCCTTTGGAACTTCGACTTGCTGCAACCGACCCAGGCCCGCTTCGCTGATTGATCAAAATTTATAGTCAATGTGCTGACAAAACGTCTGGTACACTATTTATTACGCTCACATCAGATTTGCACTCTTTCCAAATATCCACATTTCTAACACGGCCATATATGATTTTGACCGCACACACGTCTCAGGGATCTCATTTCCACATCATTCAGTCTACTTTCATCCTTCCTCTGCGAGTTCCATGCCTCACTGCCATACATCAGGGTTGGTATAAGCACTCCATTGTGGACTGCTAGCTTCGCTTCTTTGGACGATTTCTTATTAGCGCCAACAGCATTCAGTCCTCCGTTAATAGAGTTTCCTGCATAAACCCTTCTTTTCATATCCTAATTCTACAAAAATAGAATAAAATCAGAAATTAGCAATTGTTAAAAGTAAAGCTGATAATAATACGGCTTGGTGGTCAAGTGGTTAAAACACTCGACTACAAATTCAGAGGTCGCGGGTTTGAAATATATTATTAAATTTAGTTTAAATATTATGTCTCGTTGCACATTTTTTAATCTTTATGATTTTGACTATAATTCATTTCCTTTGTGAGCACGTACGACCGTCCGAGAGTGAACTTGTCAAATTCAAAACTGATGGTAATTGAAATTTTCAAACTTTAAAAATTATTATTTTTAAAATTATCTTTTCAAATCCCAACCTGCTTAATAAAGTGCCTACCTTAAAATTTGCATTTTACCCGACATTTTTCCAAATTTGAAATGGGTGGATCAAAGAAACTGATATTTTTTCTTGGCAAGTCAAGCTGTATTCCGTAATTTTTTGCGGGTAACTTGTTTTATTATAACAAAAGTTTATATATTTTGTAATAGTATTGATTTTATGTTTATGTTCTTGCTGTCTTGGGATATATTCTCTGAGAAGAGATAACGGTAGGAAATAGTAGAATTATTAATAAAAAATAGTGATTTGTCTATTTTTTGTACTTTAAGGATAAATAAATTTAATATTCTAATTTATGTTATTCCACATTTAATTAATAAACAATAATATATATTATATTTGCGGCATGTTCCAGAATGGTAGATACTCTCAGTATCACCCCGATGAAAGACCACCATACAGAATTGAAACGTTGCTTGAAATGGCCAGGAACATTCCTAACCTTTCTCTTTCCCATCTCTTTCCCTCCCCACTACCTTCAGTCGCACAACATGCCCTGATTTGGGATTCCATAGTCACACTGGCTCCAGGCGGTGGGAAGTAGTTGAGACTCTTGTGCGGTATTCACATAAAAAGAGGATTCAAAATAAAAAATAAAAACATAACTAGGAATCACAATGAAAACAAATTTTACTACACGTAATTTTCAATTTTAAGTTAAGCTGGGTTAAAAATGCACTGTACGTCATAACCGTTATTTCCGGATACATCGAAATGCTAACATTACAAAAGCGACAATTCGAAAACTCGCTTGGGAGATTATTTTACATCTACCCAATTCCCCTGATCGTGCTACAATTCTCTCATAATTTTCACTCTCTTTCCAACGATCTGCAAGCAATCTCTCTTTATGATTTTGCTTAATAACTATATCACTCCCAAATTACCGGATTTCTCAGACGAAGAATCTAAAAACTCGCTGAATATTCTAAGTCAATTATAAACAATACAGGATTTACACATTGATTTATTGAGGTATTTTGTTAATTTAAAACACATATACTTTTTACTTCCTTGAAATGTCGAGATAATTGAGTACATAAGTTTATTGAACCTTTGTGTTCAGCATAATAGATGAAATAATATATTGTACCAATTACAAATGACAACACTACTGACATCTGTCGGCTTACTAAAATAATACTCACGAGTTTCTTGAAAACGAACACTAACATCCTTCAATGCAATTTAGAAAATTAAGCCAAGAAAACAACCGCAGTTAAGCTTTTGATGTTAGCTTTGGTTATTTTTCCATAGGTGAAGATTCTACCCAACGCATTATTTACATATTATTTAGAAAAATATGAAGTTTCAAAAGTGTAAAAGAATTATAATGAAATTAACATTATTTTTTTTTTAATCCCTTACAATATTATTATAAATATTAATTATTAACTTATAGTTTAGCTACGAAATAAACACTATTAATTTTTACAAATTTGTTCCACGCCTACGACCTTCAAGGTAAAAATTGCGCTGATGTTTGCCAACCAATAAAGGAGGTCACTAGAAGGATTAGCACTGAGTTATAGTATTATTGAGTCTTATTTAAAAATATTAAAAAAACCTTTTCAAAATGGTCGCTCGAAAGAGATGATTCCATAATAATAACCAAAACAAAGCTAAGGTGTTGGCGAAACCTATAAGTGAAGAATATATTAAGCACCTTCCGCACTTAGTCTTATAAATAGATTGCGTTATTCAAGATGCAATCACGAAATTGTTAAAATATAATTCAAAATGTAATTTTGCTACCCTCATATAAATACATTTTTGTATCAATTTTCATGTTGTAGTTTCTTAATTAAACTAGCTTAATCTTAGAATGAACATCTTGACATTTGCCTAATTCAGTTGGCTAAAAGTTGGTGTAGCCAGAGGCGTCACTACTAAAAATATTAAGGTATTTAACGAATGTAAATTAGATTTCAGAACTCAATTGCCAAAAACCCTTGACTGCGAGAAGAAACGGGCGCTCCGTTTGATAGATTCTCCTATCTTAAACGGATTGCAATCTTTGGAGCACAGACGTCAGGTGGGAATGCCGTCCTTGTTCTACCGGTATTTCAAATGAAGATGCTCCGAGAAACTTGCATCATTGATCCCTTTGGCACCGGTGGTAATCTGGAAACTCGCCAAATGCGCGCTCGATATTTGTACACGGTTGACATTCGATATATGAGAACGGGCCGCTTCTACGACTCGTCCTTGTGTTCAACAGCTCGGCTGTGGAACGACTTGCTAGTTAACACCTTCATTTAATCAAAAAGGGCCCCCACAAAGCGCGCCTTACTAATTAGATTGTTACGCGTAAGTTCAGCGTTGGTTTAGTTAGACGGGACTTGACCATTAAATTAGACGCATAAGCCATGGTTATAAGGCAAGTTTTTCACTGTTCCGACCTTGCATCAAGAGTAACACATTTACACCTCGTTTATAAGGAAGGTGGAGCATCTCCAATGACATAGGCTCTGAGGGAAATTATTTAACTCAGGGCTTCCTGTGTGGTTATTGCAAAAAAAATGTTTCTTTGTGTTGCAGAGCATATACGAGTATTAGGTCTTTGATTAACCTTTGATTTCGTAATGAGGATTTGTTTGCTAGTATTTAGGGCTGTTTGGTAGTCCAATTGAGTTTTATAAAAAAAAAGGCCACTAAAATCTTTTGTATTTATTTTATGTCAATAATTTACAGATTTTCCGATCAGACGGCTGTACAAGTACACCCCTGCAAGCAGCAGCAAGGGGGTGATCGGGATGCTGGGTTGAGCGCTTCTGCCAGTGTCATTGGCTTGGCTTATCCAGTCTCTGAAGTAAGAGACGTTGGTGTAGAGGCCTGGGAATGAGGAGGCGCAGCCCTTGCCTTGGGACACCAGACCCGCCAGAAATCCGTCGCAGATCAAAGGACCTCCCCGAGTCCCCCTAGAAATTAACAATAAGGCAACTATCATTTCTTGTAGTATTATTACCTTAAGCGTCTAGCCGTCTTCGTGTCGATACTAAACCAGCGGCAGCGGATTTTTATCTGCTAGTACTTAAATGAATATCTTAACTGCTCCCAACCGTCTAAAGTGAGGCTGAAGGTAGCGGGGAGGTAAAAGAGCTGGGGAAGAGGATGGTTGGGAAGTACTTGGCTATTCAAATCTCTTTCCAGAGTGGTACATACCCTAAGCATCGCCCTGGTAAAGGACAACTGTTCGATCCAGAAACCGCGAATCGTTTTCTGAATGGAATTGGACTGAATTTAGTGGACTGTAATGGCGAGATGGTACTTGATAAATGACTTGAATTATCTGAGGAAAACAGTATTGAGGAATTACGTCATCTTGCTCACCTTGAATTGTGTATCTGCTAATTGGCGGCCAACCTCTCTGTTCCGGTGATAGTGTGAAATGACTTCCAGGGCCGGGCGTGGTCTTGAAGGAGGTACCTCCTTCTCCGGGCGCTAAATGTGAAGTGAAGTGGACCGGTCTCGACCGTTCGAATGACACGATCCGAGAGTGGGGGTCAAGTGACAGGCTGATTAATGTATATTTTATACAGCCATGCCAATAGGGCAGGACAGGTTCGCAAAATGACGCATAGGAAATAAGTGAAAACGGGGTAGGATTGAACATCACATTGGAATCCACAAAATGTCAATTCTAGGACGCAACATTCCCCCCCCCGAGAAGAGATGAAAATCTCTTATCTACCAAACGTCGATGATTCACACATTCTCGATTATTGTCAATAAACAAATTAAATCATAACAACCGAAAATGATAATCTAAAAATTATTAATTAATTGTGTAAGCAACCGATATTTAACTTCTATGGAAACTCAATTTGAAAACTCGAATAAACTACAATATAGTCTTCCCGTTGGTTATTGTCAAATCGGTGAGAAACCGTTTATCGAATACAGCTTTGATTGAAACCTATTGTCAAACTAGTGGAAAAACATCATCGTTATTCATTAGAAACGGAAAACACACATCGCTGTCCTGTCGAATATGTTAAGCGGGACTTCATAGAGTCGTTGCGTTTGAAAACATTTATTTTATTCGTATGCTATTTGCAACATGTACGTATCGAAGACTCAACAGGAATCATACTAGTATAATAATATAGATAATAGATTATTAGCACAACTCTATCTAATAAATTCGATCACCTATTTTTGAAAATGTGCGTTGCCACCTCCGATTATTAATGAAAATTGGTTTTACTACTACGTAAAACTATTAAACTAATTACTTTATCTATTTACTATAACGTTATTCAAAAGAGAAATAAAATAAAATAGATAAACTATTGACAATCACAGGTTCATGGGACGAAACCAGGCCACATATATCCTCGTCATGGTCGATGAACACTTAGACCGGTAACGGATAAACTTTGACAACTGGTCGACGAAATGTTCCGTGTGCATTTTTTTAGCTATCACTACACGCACGACTTGATCATGATCAAAATGACATTCCTCGATACGCCCCAACTATATGTCTCCAAAGTGAGATACGGAAGGGAGGTGAGAACACCAATTGATTTGACGCGTAATAATAACGGCAGATGATAGATATTCGTGAGTCATTCGATGTTTGTTAGCATCGACGAAATTTGTGCCATTGTCACTAGTGAGACTAGAACATAATCCCCGTTCAGCTAGGAACGCGATCTAACACGCTTAACATGCTGCGGACGTTAAGTCAAATACTATTTTAAATGTACTGCTTTGGTACTTAAACAAATAAATAAACACAAATAAGTGGTTAACACTTTTGTTCCTCTACGCTTTCTTTCTTTTATTGAAGAAAGGGGACACCTAAATTAACATCAATATTGAAAAAAGGACAATCTTCACGAAATTGAGACTGTGGCGAATCGCCCATGACAAGTTGTAAATTAAAAGGACGAGCCTTAAACCAAATTATGCATTTGCTAAGGCGTAAACAAATGACGTTGCGAGCGGGAACAATCCAAATTGTTACATGAAAACTTAATAATAACGTCCCAGGTCCCGCGTGCAAATAAAACGAACGATACGAATCAATAATTAAATTAGTCGAATTACTTTTTATCACATAGAAATATGGAATGTTGACTATTAGAAGTGATAGGGACATGATGCAATCTCCCACCAACTCTAAGTACATCAACCGAATCTACAAAAGAAAGTATTAATTTGCAAACGTGATAAGCATTATGATGAATTTCGTGAGAAGAATTATGATGAATTTAGTTTAAATTATTATGAAAATGCACTTGTTGCACTTTCTCTATCCATATATTTAGCGATGAATATAATTCTTCGACAATAACAACTCCGAAATTGCGATCTTCTACCTTTATGTTGAATGTTAACAATAAATCTCACAATCCAAGTTGTAACTTGTTGTATTTTTGTTAATGACGAAAATCTATTTTAAGACGGCTTCATCCCATGACGTCATGGTTGGCGTATGAATCCATGACAAAACGATGGTAGAATCCGTAAAGCGAACACTTTATCAATATTTACAATGTCATTAACAGATTTCAAAACGTAATCTAAAAGTCGAGCGAACAATAAAACGCCGCATAATTCTAACCGCGGAATAGAAAGGGTTTTTACGCGACCCGCCTTTAGCTTGGCAATCAAAAGGCGAATATTAACTTTATGCTCCGAGTGCTTGGACCGAAAGTACAACACAGCATAGACATTACCCTTTTCAAACGCGTCGGCAAAACCTACTAAATGGTAATTGTTATCAAAACTCGCTACGATATAGCGCGGAATGTCTGTATGTATAGCCGATGTTACGGCACGGATTGGAATGTCCCACTTCAATCCAGGCTTCCACAACCATTGTAATAAACACTTTGCCGAAAACGTAACGGGAGAAATCCATTCAAGCGAATCGACAAACGTAACAAATATTGATAATATTAACTTTTCCGAATAAGTTATTTGGGAAGTCTTCACCCGGTACGAGAACGAGTCACTTTTGGGCTCCCAAACAATACCTAAAATCTTAATGCTATCATGATTCAAATCGAAATCTATAGGTACTTCGCGATGTGAAGCTGGAATATCAGACAGTAATTCTGAACAGTTACTAGACCATTTACTCAATTCAAAAACGTCAAGATGAAACAACTCCACCAAATCTTGTTGTAATTTACGCGCCGATTCGAGCGTGGAAGCTCCGGTTAAAATATGTAACGTTCTTACAGCGAGAAAAGGTGCAGAAGCAGTTTCGTAAGTTACAGTTTGTAATTCAAATTCTTTGATCTCGTGATCAGATGATTCACGCCACAAAATGTGTTGATTACGGTCTATCCTCCGGACGAACTAAGATTTGTCTATACATTTTTGCAGATATCTGCTGTAAAAACTATTTTTATGCGATCTGAACCTCGAAATTAACTTCACAATATCTTGTTGAAGTTTAGGTCCTGTCAAAAGTATGTCATTCAATGACTGGTCAGATTTAGTTTTCGAACTTGCGTCAAAAACTACTCGAAGGTTCTTAGTAGAACCAGTGTCTTTAATCACACAATGATGAATAAAATATCTTCCAAACGAAGTTAATGAGCTTGTCACATGTATCGTGTGACCTAAAAATTCATATTCTGTCATGAATTTAATATATGCCGATTTAAAATGGATTCCTTGAACATCGACGTTCAAGGTGATGCAGTCGAGATACTGCCGAATGATATGAGTCCTCAATTTCCGATGACTCTTCCTTGAAAGGGAGCGAAACAACGTGCCGTCCCGAAATATTTCTATAATCCTGAGTTTCAAAATTTGGGTCAGCTAAATTCAAGTTTTTGATATGTTTCAGTCTCCCCGACGAATGGGAGAACTAGGGACATCTGCACAAATACTTGACAACAAAACGAATTCCCCATTAACCTGCTCATTGGAGCAGAGGGAACGGATCCGAACATTGACGCGTTCTCTCTCTCTGCGGTGGCCGACCCCTGTCTAATTCCTCGAATAGAATATTTCGATTAGAACAGTCGAGGCCCAAACGAATTGAGCAGTCATGAGTTATGAAGTAGCTTGACTTGAAGAATTCAATGAGAGACTTGGACATCTTGATAACGTCCATCTTTATCTTTTGCCTGTACGACGGCCGTAGATAAAAGAACGGACGAGGATTACTTGAGCTAATTAACACCTCGGTGTTTTTAATTAATTCCACCTGCGGCGTGATACTAGTTGATAGAATTGTGTTAATAACCTGAGGCGGCGACACATACCTCTCAACGGTCGGTAGGTCGAAATTATTGTCGTCTGACTTTATCCGATTATCGAAAACCGAATTATAATTGCTTGGATATCATAGTACATTTTCATAAAACATGTATGACGATTCTGTAATTCCTCCATGCCACAATCTTTATTCTGAGCCGCTTCGAGGATCACGTACGACTCCAAGAAATCGTGCCTAACATACTCGATGTACCTGAACTTAACCTGTAGATAATTCTTATCTATAATATCAGCCGAAATTAATGCTTTTAATGAACAATTATAAATTTCAATCAAGGCTGTATTAGCCTGTCGATTTCTTAATGCTGCGATCGCCGCCATTGTAAACGTGATTTTATCGACGTGACAATAAAACCAATTCACGGAATAATAATCAACAATTATTTAGAAAAACAACAATACGACAATCGAGCGCGTGTGGCTTACGTTTTATGTGACAATAAACTAATTCACGGAGTAATAATCAACAATTATTTAGAAAAACAACCAACGAATCTTGGCATTCAAAATACGAAAAATCGAGTGTGTGTGGATCCCGTTTTTATGTGACAATAAAAACTAATTCACGGAATAATAATCAACACTTTGTAGGTTCAAAATGTGGAATCGATGGAAAATAGGTTAGGAAAACAGATAATCAAATCGATTCACCAAGTAGATAACAACAAACGATAATACGATAGTAATCCGGTAGTAATCCGGTAGTAATCCGGTAGTAATCCGGTTCGAGTAGGACCAAATGTTCGATCCAGAAACCGCGAATCGTTTTCTGAATGGAATTGGACTGAATTTAGTGGACTGTAATGGCGAGATGGTACTTGATAAATGACTTGAATTATCTGAGGAAAACAGTATTGAGGAATTACGTCATCTTGCTCACCTTGAATTGTGTATCTGCTAATTGGCGGCCAACCTCTCTGTTCCGGTGATAGTGTGAAATGACTTCCAGGGCCGGGCGTGGTCTTGAAGGAGGTACCTCCTTCTCCGGGCGCTAAATGTGAAGTGAAGTGGACCGGTCTCGACCGTTCGAATGACACGATCCGAGTGGGGTCGAAGTGACAGGCTGATTAATGTATATTTTATACAGCCATGCCAATAGGGCAGGACAGGTTCGCAAAATGACGCATAGGAAATAAGTGAAAACGGGGTAGGATTGAACATCACATTGGAATCCACAAAATGTCAATTCTAGGACGCAACAACAACCATTCAGATTCGAAACGTTGCTTAAAATGGTTTTAAGCGTGTTTGATGACGAGATCTGAATAACCAGGTACATTCCTACCTTCATCTTCCCCGTCTCCTTCTCCTTCCCACTACCTTTACCCTCGCAACATACCCTAATCGGGGATCCCATAGTCTCACTGGCTGGTTGGGATCAGATGGGACTCTTGTGCGGAATTCTTTATTAAAAATATATTAAAAAAACATTTTCACTCGAGAATAAAATGCTCGATATCTCAAAAGCACTACTTTCTAAACGACGTGTTCCTAATTCAAAAATGTCGCAGTCATTCACATCAATTTACAAATAAATCTTATTCACTGACAAAATCTTACTTGACACGCATCTTGATTTTCTCGGTAAGCGCATATGACCGACTCGTGTATAATTTTTAAGTACAGCGTAGAGCACTGACCGTGTGACACAAATGTCACGTCTGTTTTCAGGAGAGTGTCACTAGTATCTTTGCCCTGAAACAGAAATCAGGTTTCATTTGACACAAATGTGTAATAATAATTTATTAAAATAATTTCTTATACATTACAAACTTTTCATATTGTAATCCGTATAATAACTTAGACAAATTTGCAAATAACCACAAATTAAGTAATAATAACACGAAAAAAAAATAAGAAAACTTACAAAAGAATATAAGCATAATTTTTTTTTAAATGTAAATATATTTCGAAAAAATTACAGGCAGTGGTGATGATCACATTAATGAGGAGAAATTCTGTCAAGAATCAATAGGATTTCACTTCTGAATACTCCTCATCGACGTAGAATATCGTCGCTGGAAAGGCAAAAGGACTTAAGCGACACTTTGATGAAAAATGAGTTAAAAGTGCTGATTTCATTCAAAAAATCTGCATCAAATTCTCTGATCTCGTTCGTTTCTGAAGACTGACAGACTAGAAGAAGGCTTGACTCGAGCAACACAAGTTTGAGACTTTTTCAACTTTGTTGTCGCTTCAGACGACTCAGTGAGAGCATCGAGAGATACACTTAAAGTTATTTGGTGTAAACCTTCCATAGTGGCGCTTTAGCCCTTTTGCCTTTCCGGCGACGATATTTCGGTATCCGGAAGAGAATTAGTTCAGGAGTTCCCACCGGCAGTACCATCGGTAGGTTGGTCCTACAGGCAGAAAGATAGAATAATATCTCGACGCTGTCTTAGATAGTCATCAGGGACATAGAGACTTACGCGCTCCAAAATAGCAGGGTTCTCGATACAGCCTCGCAGCAGTCTGAAAAAGTGAGTGGCGGCATACCGCTCTCCTCTGAGCTGCAAGGGGTTGAAGTCCGAGCATGCCCAGGAGAAAGTTCGTTGGATAGAGCCGTGGATAGTGGCCGCCCTCCCTCAAGTAGAGAAATCTGAGAAACTTTTTCTGAACCTTCTCCAATATGAGAGCGTACCCCATTTCACGATAATCTCGAGTAACTAAGCCACTTTCTAGCCTACTGCGGACTAAAGAGAAGTAGAGTATTTCCAGAGTGCGGATATCCCAAGAAACTCTGACGGTTCGGACAGTGAAAATCCAATTGAATTAATAATAATAATAATTGGTTGATTTATATAGCGCCGTTTTCGTGATAGAGCTATCACCTCAAGGGCGCTTTACAGCATAATTAACATAATATTAAAATTGAGACATAATATTAACTTATGCTTAATACTTATAACTAGTGACTTACAACTAACATATTAAAATTAGCACATATTTATAATGGTTGTTGCCCTTGCTGTCGGACCTTGGGAGTAACGCCTCTGCCAATTCAGCCACCGAGACCTTATTATAAACCGGCATTTTAATCATCACCATTATAAAGATGGCAACCAAATCAGAAGAAATTGAAAAGTAATATTAATAACCTTCAAATTAAGTACGAGATCGATTAAAATGGCGGTTTTTAATAAGGTCTCGGTGGCTAAATTGGATAGAGTAGAGGTTCCGAGTTGGAGTCTCAGTCGCGACCGTTATTCTTTTACTTTCTGGCTTTTTTTGTTTCATATTTAGGTTGAAGATTATTGATATTATTTCAATAATTAATATCAAATATATATTAAGCATAAAAGCTTTAACGTTAATTCTAATTCAAAAGTAATGAATGCCAACTAAACATTTTTAATGTATGGAACGTGACATTGACGGAAATAATTCCCCTCAGGGTCTATGTCATCTTGAAGATTCTGTGTGGAGGGTCTTTTTGAAGAAAGGATGGAGTGAACCTGGGTCTTGAAGAGGCTCGTGTTGAAGGAAGATTGAAAGACAGAGGCCGGCAAATCGTTCCACAGCCAAGCTGCTGAACATAAGAACGAGTCGTAAAAGCGACCTGTACTCATGCATTGAATGTCAACCGTGTACAAATGTTGGGTGTGCGTTTGGCGAGTTTCCCGACTACACACCGGTGCCAAAGGAATCAATGACGCAAATTATTGGTATTATCTTCCATTAAAATACCAGTAGTATTTCAATTTGTCGTATGTGCTCCAAAGATTGCAATCCGTTTGAAGGTAGGAGAATCTATCAAATGGCCGCCCGTTCTGCACAGAGTAAAGGGTTTTTTTTTTCAGGTATTTAGGGGCTCCAGACCAGAAGCGGCTGACAAATTCAACAGTGCGGCGCACTTGCGATTTGTACAAGGTCCAACGGTCATGTACTATTGAAGTATCTGCGGGCCCTGTACAGTACGCCTAACTTCTGAGAGGCTAACTTTACTCTGACTTCTATGGAGCCCCCGCGCCTTAACTGGTCATTTAAGGTTACATCAAGCATATCAATGGGAGGTTTGTTGGGAAGATAACTTTCGTTGAAGGAGACTAAATTGTCATTATGATCCCTTTTATTCGTAATCAGAGATCAAATAGATAGATTCCAAGGCTCTAAGTATTAGTGGCAGGGGATCTTCTGTGAGGTGTCAAATAAATTGTTGATTTTGTAGGGGTCAATAAAGTACTTTAAAAAAATAGGGCTTACATTATGCTCCATAAGACCCCACCCTATAACGGTGCAGTGCTCTCCATTCCTCAGAGGGGTGGTCCTTAGAGAGATCAAACCCACCTGATCGCTTCTGTCAAACGCCACTTCCAGCTACAAAGGAACAGAATATTCATATTATAATAGTTGAAAATATACACTTGTTGGCTAGCGTAATATGTCAAACTATTTACTGGAGTGTTTTTTTTTCGTTTGACCATTCGGGTTGTTTTTTACTTTACTTTAAATACGTTTTTTAAGAAAAGCTTGAAAGTAAAAGCATTTTTTAATTTTTTTATAGTGAATACCGCACAAGATTCCCAACAGCTACCAACCGTCTGGAGCCAGTGGGACTATGGCATCCCCGATTGGGGTATTTTGTGAGGCTAAAGGTAGTGGGGAGGGGAAGGAGATGGGGAAGACGAAAGTTAGACAATACCTGGTTATTCAGATCTGGTCACCATATACGGCTAAAGCCATTTCAAGCGAAACCAGGGTGATACTTAGAGTATATCCCATTCTGGAACGTGCCGCAAATATAGTGTAAATTATTTTTATTTATTTAAACTAGGTTTTAACAGATAATTTAATTCAGTTTAATTTTGTACTTTGATGATGCTTAGGCTAAGCAAAACCGGTCGGTCATAAAAATTCGAATAATATCCGTGGTCTTGTACAAAGTTATTTTTTCATTTCTTTAAATATGTCAAACCACAAAGTGATTGCTTTCTACGAAAATATAAATAAAAACAAGATACACAAAGAGAAACAAAAGTACACACTAATGTAATAAGCCTAATTTTTACATATTTTTAAGCAATAGCAGGACATTTTTTCTGAAATTGTACAAATTATCGACAAAAATTTCTAAATTAGTATCCTCTATCTTATTTAAATAAAGTAAATGTGTTATGACACATGTGAATTAATTTAAATATATTTGCGCACGCCTCGTGAACCCGCAACCTCTATAGTCCGTATTCGGAAGTATTACCACTTGACCACGGAAGTTGTCGAGCCAACAATAAGTGCTAGTAGAATTACCCTTTCTATAAAGGGTGAAGTGCTCAATTTTTCGGTCTTGCCTATAGACACACGTTAATACATGCCGCGATTAACCAGGGTCGTCACTCTATGTAGTCCTGCATTGCAAGGAAGACCAAAGATTCTGACGTATCAGAAACCTGTGAAATTAGTTCAATCCATCGGCCACTTCCTTTGGCTTCTCTTGCTTTCCGAAATGGTGGAAATACTAGCGTTGTGACCACTCTGAAAGAACTACTTCTTTTGGCAGCAGTTCCTCCTTTCTTCATTGCTCATTGAACAAATACGTCAATTGAAGTTGGTAGTTCATTTTAGCATTCTGACTGCTCCGTGTGAACTATTTCATTTTGCGGCAGCTTAAACTTCATTCATTTCATTTCATTGAACAAATACTTCAATGGAAGTTAGATTACAAAGAAGTGCTTCAATTTGCAGCAGTTCAGTTATGAAGTCGAACTTCAAAGCCTATAAAGAAGCACTTCGATATATAGGAACGTGGTTTTTTGGGCGAGTAACGGGTTCCAGTTCTTTTCACTTTCAAATCTCTACCGACTAGTATGTGTTTTTTTTGGCGAAGAACCAATTCCTGTTCTTTACGCTTTTTAATCTCTGCCGACTAGTACTTTTGTTTTGGCGAGGAACTTTTGTCGATTTGCTAGTACTTTTCGAAAAAATATCAAGGAACCGGTTCCAAAAAGAACTGAACAAATAACCGAATAAATTTAAATCTCTCATTTGCGAGTTCGACTTCAATTGAATTGTTCACTGCGAAGGTTTCATTTTAAAGAACTATCAATTCGTGAAGCATTCACAAAACATTGGAGTTTTTCCCAACGCTAGTAAATACCATTAAAATAATAATTTGAACTTACGAACACGACGCCAATGTCATCCCTATATTTGGAGAAGTGTTTATGCGGCCGTAGTCTCCGCACGTAGCGGATCTGGCCATTTTCCTTGAAAGTCCTGGTGCCAGCCACAACGACCAGTGAGTAAATGCTGTACAGCTGCCTCTGCTCAATATTACTAGAAAACAAAGTCATGTTATTGAGGCTCAGATTGAAAAATATTTCATGTTTTATAAACGATGTAACAGATTTTAACCCATTGCAACACAAAGCCAGCGAATCGCCGGCCAATGTCACATTGTCACCGATTCACTAAGCTGGCGATTCACCGGTTTGTCTTTAAGGTAATTTTTTTACACAAAAAGTGAATGAAAATAATTTCATTTTTATAAATGACACCAATAAGAATATTTCGGTTATTAATTTCATAATAAAATATAATAATCACAGTTGATTTCACATTATTTATTACAAAATATTACAATATTGTTAGTGACAGTTCCATAGAACAGCACGTCGATCGAGAGATACCTCTCAAAAAACTAAAAATGAAGAGTGGATTTAGAATGGTGATTCATCACAATTATCCAAAATAATATTTAAGGGAGTACCAGGCTTGTAACAAAACCCATCGATATTATGCAAAATGTGTTCCTTGAAGAAAAAGAAGAGCGGATCTCGATGGGAATGTGAGAAATGGTTGGTGGCTCTCCACATGCCAGAATGCTTTAAAGCCTACCACACCCTTCCAAAACTACCTGGTGATGAGCCATAATGATCCAGCTTACGAAAAGAAAAAAGAAAATGCTTTTTATGTTTTAACATTATTATTTTGTGTGTAATTTAATCCTTAATGTTATTGTGACAAAAAGGGGTCAAAATTAATTAGTGTGTTGTATGAAAAAATGATCTCTCCTTATTATTGGTGCAATGGGTTAACTAGAAACCTAATCCCCACTATTAAAAAATAGATTTAAAAATATTTATAGTGAATACCGAACAATTGTCACAACTTCTCCCAACCGTCTAGAGCCAGTGGGACTATGTCATCCTTAATAGGGGTATGTTGTGAGGTTGAAGTTAAAACTGTTGCAGTGGAAACCTAATGCTAAATACTGTCAGATTTCAATGACCAAACGACCTTTCACATACATCGTTGCCAGACAAAAAGTTCATCATGTTGCTATTGTCAAGAACATAACATATTTAATTCATAAAAAATCATTAAAAGTATTTTTGCGGTACGTTTCAGAGTGGTTGATACTCTAAGTATCGCTCTGGTGAAAGACCACCATTCAGAATTGAAACGTTGCTTGAAATGTCTTCAGCCGTGTTTGGTGACCAGATCTGAATAGCCAGGTACTTTACAACCTTCCTCTTTCCCATCTCCTTCCCTTATCTACTACCTTCAGCCTCACAACATATCCCAATCGGGGCTGCCTTAGTCTTACTGGCTCCAGAAGGTTGTGAGCAGTTGGGACTCTTACGCGGTATTAAGTATAAAAAATAAAATAAAAACTTTATCCTACTATTTGTTATTAAGATTTGACCGATTTAACCTTATCACGGGCATCTTCAGACTAGTCTGAATCTTCAAACTGGTGAGGTCTTAGTAAAAAATAGCTGAATAAAGTTTAAAATTTGGTATTAATAAATCATTAAAACAGAGTTCTTCCACGAATCGACTGTTATAAAATAAGAACTAATATCATACTGATTAATCACAGATCAGAGACAGACACAGCATTACCACCTTTACATTGTAAAGATGGAAAAATAATAATAAAAATAAATAAATAAAATCAATGCCATTTAAATTTTAAAAAAAAAAAGTGCTTACATATACAAACAGTGAGCGGCTGTCAGAACTTTGCTCAGCGTGATGAGTGAACCTCCACAAAAATGTTGTTTGTGGTATTGAATCGATACCTGAGACAAAAATAAGATTGTCATATATTATACAGACACAAGCAGCATCATACAAAAAAACTAAAGCAGAAAAATCAATGATATAATTTACGTACTATAATATGATTACAACCCATAAAACTAATATAACCTAGTTAGCCCGCATTTTTTTATTCTAGTGTAGTGTGTGGGATTCGCAATAAACCCCCTATTCAAGTAAATATAAAAAATAAAAAAATTATGTATCATGTATCATTTGTGTAGTTCTTACAAACTATTTAAAATTTATTCCTCGGTGTATTTTTGATGGTTTCTGGCAGCGAGTTACAATATCACATCCCTTTGTAAAATAAACTGTTTTGCGTATTGGATTTATTATTTTATATTAGTCTGATTTCTTTGCACGTCTTTGTATTATGTCTGTGAATGTCCACGTTGTAAATGATTTTGTCAGAAAAATATTTTACTAAAAAGTTGTTTCTTATTTTATCTTTAATATCAATGTGTTTAATGTTGGCATCTGTTTCACTGTTAGCCAATATAGTTTACCTGATACTACAGCTACTTTTGAACATCTAGTATTATCCTTATAGCTCTATTTTGGAGAGTTTTAAATAATTGTAATTACACCTTAAAACCCTGTAGTGGGGGAAACAATTTTTTACAATTTAATCAATTTATGAAACGACTGCTCGAAGGAAGACGGCAGTACGTCAAATTAGGTCATTTTGCCGGATAGTAATTTTATTATTGAATGATTTTTTTTCCATATTCTTAGGTGAGTGTTTTTCACGGTTTCAAATTAAATAAGAATTCAATTTGAATACATTACAAATGGTTTTAGTACTTTGCTCAAATTTGCACTAAAGTAGTACCCTCGTAGATGAAAGTTAATCCGAAAACCTAAATTCGGAGTTACAGCCATCTTTCTTGGAGCAGTCGAAAAGAGAGGGTCCCAAAGCTTTAAATTCAAGAAGTCCAGCTCTTTCTTAGCATCTATTACTTCTATTTAAATCGGATTCAATCCGCAGTGTATGATATTTGCAGCCTATCTACAAAGTTTATTTTTACTAGGAGTATTTAGCCTTCTGCACTATCCACTGTGCTACCCCTGACGCAGCAGCAGCGGTCAAATAAAGAGTCTTCTTCAATCCTGATCTTTCGCTCCCTAAACAGTAGATAACTTGGATATTAGTTGAGTTTTAGTAAAAATGATCTGAATGCTTCCTTCAAAGTTTGTTTTAAAAAAAAAAATGCCAAATGTCGGAATTTTGTGAAACATCCTCCCGTTAACAGTTAAACAATTCCAAAGATCATATAAAATATTACATACATTACATACATTACATATTTACTGCGGTGAGAACCAATGTACTGAACTCTGTGAACAGTGCATAAACACATACAGGTATAATTAATTAAATCATCTTACCATAAATGGAAACTCAGACTTCTCAGTTGGTTGGCCTCCGACTATTCTTGGCTTAAATTCAGCAGCTAAGATAACCTTTCCTAAAAAATAAAAAATGTCATAGTGGTTTACAGTTTGAAACACACTTCATATTGAATATTCAATGAAAAAAATATCTGTACCAGTCAAAAGAAGCACTGAAATTATTAGAAGGAACAAAATTTGACACATTGCGTAAATTAACATTGATTTTAAAGTTATATTTTTATGTTTCTATGGAAATCGAAGAATTTATTTGAAAAATAAGTGAAACATTAGTGAAAAGTAGTTCTTACCTTAATTTTCCACATTATGTCAGGGAAATTTAATTTTATAAAAATCAATAGAAATAATGTTTTTCTGATAAAACGTTTCTTACCATCACTCGTAATTTTTTAATAGTAAAATTAATAACAGTAAAACAATTTTTACATGCTGAATACTAAGCGCAGCTTTATTCTTAACTTGTTCCAGATAACTGATATGCATGAAGTACATATCTTTAAATTGGTTTTCGTTCTTGTCCAGTTCCATTCGACTTCAACTTTCTATGTACATATCGTCGTCGGAAAGGCGAAATTGCTGTAACGCCATTTTGAGAAATTTACACCTACTACTATTTACTTTAAAGTTTTTTTCGTCTTACAATAAAATTCATAAGCCTTTATTACCTGATTGGATTTCGAAAAAAAAGTTGACCCAGGTAACTCTATGCTTTTACTGAGCTACCTGAAGCGACAAAAAGCTTAAAAATTCCCAAACTTTTGTCGCTTGAGTCAAGCCTTCTCCCAAATGAAAAATACATTTTAGACGGCTTTGATTTGAATATTCTTTCTTACGTATATTTTGTCATTGCTTCATTTAATATTATGTCTGTTGCTCTTTTTTCCCATTTCGTGTTATTTTTTTGTTTGTAATTTGACTTTAGTCCGTTAGTTTATAAGTAAATGGCTGAAGGGCCACAAGAGTCTTCAGAATCAAACGAGTCAAAGCATTCGATGCAGAAAAAAAAACTGATCAAAACTGCAAATATAATTTAACTTAGTTCTGATCAAAGTGTCGCTTAAGCCATTTCGCCTTTCCAGTGAGGATTTCTGAAACCTTGTCATATTTTACAAACATTAGCTTCTAGTAAATAAGTGTTCGAATGCATGAGTAAAATGTTGACAGCATGATAATGATTATGTTGACTGTGAGGTGGGGTTCTGCATTCCCGCGTGTGTCTCTGCATATCCAGTCCAGGAAGTAAGAGACGTTTGTGTATATCTCTGGAACTCGCTTCGAGCAACCCATCCCCCGAGAGGTCACGCCCGTCAGTAATCCGCTGCATATTAGTGGCCCTCCGCTTTCTGCCTGAAAATACTCCATTTGTTTAATCTCTTACTGGGTATAATATAACATAGTTCTAATTTTGAAACTTTTAATTCGTGGTGGAACTCCATTTTAATGATTTTAATAATACATTTTTTTTACTTTAAAAATATGAATTTCATGCGATTAAATTTTCAAACAGAAAAACATGATTACGAATGAACCTATTGCGTCGGCTTCAAACGATTCAGTATGTATCCCTAAAAATATACACGCGTAACAAAATAATAATTACATAAGGTTCTAGTGCTGGTTGTTGCAAGCTGGTTCAAATACGTACTTATTCTTACTTATAAATACGTGTATAAAATAGAAGTATGATACTTATTTTATGTCTGTGTTGACAGCAGAAACTACAAATTCGTTTATTTGGCCACCACATGACATATCATATTGTTATATGCATCAAGTTACAGTTAGGTAAATACGCGGTGTTATTTGTAGCTACATAATGTATATTAAACTTCGACATCACCTACACCATACATGTTCTGAACACATTAGTTTGAGATATTTACACGGCGATTTTATATGATTTATATTATTGATCCTTTTTATGTAAATATGTGTTTCAATTTTTTTAAATATTGAAACAGAGAGTAATGAAAAGAATGCTCAACATAACACAACCCAACCACACAGATTTTAAAGTTTCAAACGCCTGCAAAATTGTAGGAAGGTCAAACAACTTTACTATCCTACAGAAAATCATAGGTAGATTGGTATATTGGTTTCGAATGAATAATGTAATCTTACATGGCACGCATCCTTCGTACTTTGGAAAGCACAAATAAGTGACTCGTGCAAAGGCTTGAGGTAGTCCTTAGCGCATATCCGGTGCGAAACGTATGACACGTCAGTTTTTGATGCTATCTCACTCGTGTCCATATTCTGAAATTATTTTCAAAACCGATTAAATTGTTTTTTTTTTTTTAAACCCTCATTAAAAAAGCGGCAAGGTTGTAGAGATGATTAACGCATCTGTCTGACATACAGGATGTTAATTCCGAATTTAATTTTCGGTCGCAACTTTTTTTGTGCCTTTGATCACTAATTGCTTATCTAAGGTTTTATTGCTTGGGAAGGATCTCATAAAATAATCGAAACCCAGTAAAAGTTTCACAAAAAATCAGTTTAAAAGAAATTCTTAAAAAGTTGGCTTTTTGACAAAAATTATTTTTCAAACATAGACATAAAACCCGTCATATGCATACAAATCGAACGATAAATGTGGCACGCTCTAATTTCAGTTTCAAACCTCATAATACTTATAAAAAGGATAGCCGTACCAAACAGAGTATATGTGTACGTATGAGATAGCTATATGATCATCATGTTATCATCGGTCATATCGCAATATAGCTAAAAACCTTGTGAATAATTGTATTCATTGAAATAATTTGTGATTTGTGTGTACTTACGCATGAAAAAAACTCCATGAGATTTGTTTTTTGATCGCGAATGATTTTTACACTTGTCAAAAGTACAGGAAGGCATTTTATTTCAGAAAAGAGCTAACACCGATACGTTTTTGGCAGCTGGTGACAGCTTGTCTGTCGAACGAATGTTTGTGTGATACTAAACGCAGTAAATCTCAGATATGTCTTTCGGACTCACTAGTGCATTCACGCGCGTTGTCTCAGTAACGTATCTACATTATTTAATTCATCTAAGTTTTCAAACTGTTTCCAGTACCAAACGTTGAATAAATAAAGAATAATAAAAAAAAAAATGTGTAAAGAGTGAAACTTAAGGACGGTCAGGATAACTACAAACTTGTGAGAAATGAAAACCAATTTATGACATATAATTAAAAAATATTTCAAATGCAAATCTTTTACGTAATAAAAAATTCCATCAATCTCCCTATCGAATTACCTAGTATTTATTTATAACAATACTCTCTTCTTTATAAAAGGATACGACATTAGAGAGCTAGAAAAGTAATATGAAAATAGATTTAATACATAACATCTTATTTTTTTAAATGTCAATGGTATTATAGACAGCCCTGATTTACTGAACCTAATTTCCTTTCACATACCAACGAGAACTACTCGATCTAAAATTCTGTTTGGTTGTAACGATAATATCAGGACTGAGTCTTTCAGATACTCGCTTGTACCTAGAGTGCATGTAGTTGGTAATACATTCGCAGAGGTCGCTGATGTATTTAACTGCACGGAATGTAACACAAGAAGGCTTTAATATCATACATCCTTAATCAATATTAATTTAATGTAATCAAATACTATTCTTTACTATTTTACTATTACTATTCTTTGTTTTGTTTCAGTACATAGTTTTATTTTATTCACTGTTTAGTGTTAAACCTTTATATTTAAAAGCCCACTCGGGCGTATAGGTACAATAAAATAATTTTAACCTCATAATTTATAGTTTGTATATTTTGTTTCTAGTTTGCGATAATTGAGAAAATTTTCGTTCTTAGAGAGGAAAAAGGTACTATTATGAGGTACTTATACATAGATTTTAATGATTCAAAATGTAAATCACACTAATATACACATTCAAAAGTGGTTCCGTGTAAAGTGTATTTATGGTTTTCTTAAATATTGAGACTTGGTTGGTTTTTCACGTTTCCCCCTAAATTTTTAGGTGGGTACGTAAAGTTATTATGTTTTGAAGCAATGCAAAAAACTATTTCTTCCGACTTGAAGACTGCATGTATGTTTAGATAGATGGTAAAAATAAATATATAGCTTACGTCTATGTGCACAAGTCCCCAACCCGCGGTGAAGCACAACTCACCCTCGTACAGCCTCCCTCGTCTCATGGGGATATTTCTCACCCCTTGAACGTTAAACTCCTTCTCAAGCTGGAACATACCAATCGAGCGTGTTCATCGGACAGCAATATTGCATTATATTTGTATTCTGTATCCATTATTTGTCTACGGCATGGAAACCCGAATACGAAACCAAGCATTAACAAAGTCGCAAATCGCAAAGTTGCATTATGCCACACCCTGCAGGGTGAATGTTAACCTGATGATAGCAAACCTCCAATGGGAGAGGTCACCATTAGAAAAATAAATCTAATGAAGAAAATGTTGATTTTTGGTCACTATCCAACTAACGTATCGGTTTTGGAAAGAAATATTGAACCAAGGAATTGTGTGAAACCTCAGAACTCATGCGTGGAGTTATATAAAACTAACTAACTAACCATCACGCCGTTTCCCCGCACAGGTAGGCAGAGATGACGGACCGCCATACAACCCTGTCTTGGCACACACTCCTTGCTTCGTGCACATCCATATATCGTCTCATAAATATTCTCCTATTATTCTGACTCTTATTATACAGATTACCCTAAATATACCCTATTATACAGATTCTTCTGTTATTCTGACTCTTCACATGGCCCGACTGAAGTACTTGATTGTACCATCTCTTTCTTGGGCATCCCCGACTTTTTCTTCCTTTCACTTTCGCATCATATATTCCTTTCTTCGTTTATTTGCCCCACATGATCAAACCATCTAAGCATCCCTCTCTTTATACTTTTCATAACCCTTACATCAGCTTTGCCTTCTTTTTGAATATCCGCATTTTTAACACGGCCATAAATGGTTTTACTACACATACGCCTCAGAAATCTAATTTCTATAGAATTCAATCTACTTTCATCTTTCCTCTACCAGTTCCATGCTTCACTTACATACGTCAGAGTTGGTATAAGCACTCCATTGTGAACTGCTGGTATCGCTTCTTTGGACATTTTTTTATGTGCTCCAACAGCGTTCAGTCCTCCATTTATGAAGTTTTCTGCATTCACTCTTCTTTCAATATCCTTATCAGCCTTTCCGTCTCTCGTAAACATACTTCCTAAATAGACAAACTCATCCACTTGCTCCAAGTATTCATCATTCACATCCATATTGCACCCGGTTTTCGTACTCTCTCTTTCAAACACCATGACTTAAGACTATTATTTGAGTTTTATTCGTGTAGTAAACATACTTCAATTACTTACGACTTAATATTTAAGACTTAAGACTATTATTTGATATTATTTTTATATATTATATTATTTAATACTTATGACTTAAGACTATTATTTGAGTTTTATTCGTGTAGTAAACATACTTCAATTACTTACGTTAATGATAGCAATATCATAGTGCGTTTCGTTGAAAAATAACGGCTTCCTCACCGACTCCGCCTTACGACGTTGTCCTTCTTCCTTCAGATCAGACGTCCCAGCCACCGCACTCATGTCGTCTACGTCAAATAATATTTCTTGGTTCACGTCTCTTGAAGCAAATACAAAACATCAATCTAAAAATCGAGAAATTCCGGCATATTCACATTTCCACCTATCCAATTTATTCGGTGGATACTAAGATGTGACTTATTGACTTCTCTGACTACGTGTGGCTTTTAGCCTGTTTGATCCGCTTAGATTACATTGAATGTGTAGGCATTGGAGGATGTTCCTACGTTTCTAGCACTGGATTAAGAACCAGGCGAATCTACTGTTTTTGATTCTTCTCATGTTTTCCACGTTTGTCTTGACTTATACAATGTACGTGAGTAAGATGATCATTGTTTTCCGACAGCATCATTGCTGAACGAGGCACACAATTTGACGTCATCTATGAATCTTACCTCTACATATACCCAAGATGTGTGCAGACGTATTATTCCACCTCTAAATCGAACATCTAGATCTAGAAAGTACCAACAGCCAAAACCTCATGTCCGCAACATGCCAACTATATTCACCAGTCAGAGAAGAGCCTAAAGACAGGGAAAGAGGAATCCGAATTCATCATCCGGATCATTTTTTTATACTGAACACCGGACAAGAGTCTCAACTCCTCCCAACCGTCTGGGGTCAGTGAGACTGTCATCCCCAATTAGGGTATTTTGTGAGGCTGAAGGTAGTGGGGAGGGAAAGGACACGATAAGAGAAAGGTTGTGAAGTACCTGGCTATTCAGACCTGGTCACTAAACACGGCCAAAGTCACTTGAAGAAAAGTTTCAATTCTGAATTGTGGTCTCTCACTAAGGCGATACGAGTATCTACCACTATGAAAAGTACCGCAAATAAAGCATACCTTATTTTATATGAATAATTCGTTGCATGACACATATTTAGTAAATAAAATGTATTTGTGCACGTCGGGCTGTAACCCGCGTCCTCTGGATTCGTAGTCGAGCGTCTCACCACTCGACCACGGAGGCCAATAATTAACGGTTTGTTTAAGCTGGTACTTACAAATACAAGCACAATGCCGAAGTGAGAACTTTTCTAAGGGTGATTATGGCTCCTCCGCAAACGTGTGTTGATTTGTATTGAATCGACACCTGAAACTGAAATAAGTTTATATCAACATGATTATGGTAATAGTGATAATGGGCTGAAAAAGGCCATAAAATGAGATATGCACTTGTGGTATTTAATGAATGATTTACAGTAATTATTATCAGAAATGAAAGTCTAATGAATTTCAAAAACAATTTTGCAGCATTGTTTTAGATTCTACTTCAAGCAACCAACATTGCATTTTAATGCGTGATCGAATTTTGATAAACATTCGAGTATAACGAGTATAGATTTGAAATACAATTTTATAATATTATTTTTGTTCAGCGGTCCATCATTAGTTGCATCTAGTTTTCCTATACCTAGTGAAACACGTAAATTAAATTCAGCTGTCAACTAAAAAATTTAAAAAAACAAATTTGTCAGTCATCTTACACACTTATATTTGTAACATCGTTGAAAGCAGATGCATCTTCTGTGAATATAACTTGAATTTTAGGTTAAAAAACACAAATGTAAATTACACTCAACTTGAATCAGTCCTAAATGTCAACGTTAAACAAAAGCTTGTAAAAACGATAATTAACATTTTTAATTACTTACCAATATTAGTCGTAATTAGAAAAAACACAAAGAACATATTTAAGGCAGGATAACAATATTTTTTTGAACGTATTGTCAATAATCTGACATTTCTTTAAACTCAAAATATAGACAATTACTATTTTTATAAATTTAAAAACATTCTTAACGATTTACGTAGATTCGAACCTACCTTGGTTACTAAATTAATCAAGAGGTTCTTCGGTAGAATAGAATTGGATTTATATTAGCAATATGTGAAAATGTGTATAAGATCAACGTCATCACTCATCATTAGTTTTATCTCCATTTTCCCAATCATGTGGGAAGTTAAGTTTTGACAAGGTGCCTCTAGAAGGCCCAGCGCGAATGGCTTAAAATTGTTGACATAGCCAAGATAAAAATTTTTAATCATTTTTCCTTAGCATGTCCGCTATTGGCAATTGAGCTCGGCAGTCGACATTGACTTAAAGTATAGTGAGGCCTTCAGTCCCATAGATAAAGTCGTCTATATGGTGATAAAAACCGTTTCCGCAAATTTCGCACGGAAATCAAAAGTATTGGATTATTTCAAATAAACGGTACAAATTTGAACTTGGAGAAATAAAGGTTTCAACAGTTATTCAAGATTATTTTAGCTTGTTACTCATAAGTCAACAAACATTCAGCAAATACCTAATACAGTTCATAAAATCAGTTTCGCTAAACGAATTCATTTGACTTTGACGTTTTTAAACGACAAACAACCGACTTCACTGATAAAATATGTCAGTGTTACCATCGTAGGGCGATTTTATTTGTCTGTTTTATCATTTTTATCTTTGATTTCTGGCGATCAATGGACTACAACCCCTCCAGCACACACTACAAAATCTATGGCTCAGGTATGCTAATGCCATCGGATTCACGAGTCATGGTCTAGAATGCTGATACCATGAGGAATGTTTCCTAGACTGCTGACCCAACGAAACCATTAAGTTTCTGGGATACCGGTTCAACGGAAGACGAGGACTTATCTGGGGAAGGTCTGGACGAAGTAGTAGGAACAGTGGACGGTAGGATATAAAAGACACAACCCCCTCCTCGTCCTTAAAAAAATAGTCAGCAAAGCAGGAGTCTCCAGGGGCATACTCCATTCATCGACACTCTGTAAGATTATTCTCTCTGTATTCAACTGAATAAACTCACCACATACGAGTATATTCTATGAAAAAAATCATTTTGTTAATCTACTCGGCTGCATCTTACCATCATCTTTTCAGCTTAGTTAAATCAAAGCACACCGTACTCTAACTGACAAATTGATCAAAGCCAGTTGCGCCAACAATATTGATAAACTTAAGTTGAATTATTCGTATTGATTTGCTTAGCTGTCGATATGACCGTGCTAGGCCACTAAGAGTCGAAAAGCATAGCCTTTTTTAATTTATATAAATTCTCAGGTTTCGATGAATAATTTCGTCTGGTAAATACCGCACAAGAGTCCCAACCGTCAGAAGCCAGTGGGACTATGGCATTCCAAATTGGGATATGTTGTAAGGCTGAAAATAGTTGGGAGAGGAAGGAAACGGTAAAGAGGAAAGTTAGGAAGTACCTGGCTATCCAGATCTGATCACTAAACACGGCCTAAACCATTTCAAGCAACGTTTCGATTTTCGAATATTGGTCTTTCACCAGGGCCGCAAATGTATTTTATATGAATTAAATGTGTCATGACACATATTAATTCAACTAATTAATCTTTTATAAAAAAATACAAGCGTTCCCGGGCTACGAATAACTTGACAGTATTTAAAAACTCCTACTGCCATCATTAGAAGCGAAAGATTTTACTTGTGTAATGATGGAGGACTTAGCTAACAGAAGAATTGAACCCACGACTTCCGGATGGAAATCCAACGCGTTTGTCCAGTCAGCCACTAACCGGTAAAATTAAATTAAAGTCATTTGCGTACGCCGGTTTCGAACGCGTGACCTCTGGATTCGTAGTCGAGCTCCTTACCACTCAACCACGGAGGCTTGATTGATAGTAAAATCTCAGAAAAAAATGCATTTATTATTATCTTTCATGACAGAATGTAAGATTGCGATCTACTCAGAAGTACAAAGAACAAGATTTTAAGGATTCGGCGGGTTGCTAGACATGCGCCAGCTCCCCTGCTTATCCAGTCTCGGAAGTGGTAGACATTGGTGTAGACCCCTGGAGTTTCAGAAGCGCAGCCCTTCCCGTGGGACACTATTCCCGTCAGTTGCCCGTCGCATATAAGAGGCCCCCCCGAATCGCCCTGCAATCAAAAAATGCAAATGAAACACTGTCACTTTGAGCACATAACCCAAGTAATACGAACACGCCAACCAGTTCAGATTGTAACACGGTGCAAATAACCGTAATTATGATATTGTACATTTCAAAAACACAATAAAAACAGTTTTATATACAATCATTACTCGCTTACAAAGTGCTAACAAAATTACGATTTCGAACACTAAATTAGCCGAAGAATACAGAATATGATAAAAATATCTTTATTCGGATAGTACCACTGATTTCTTAACAACTGTACATAGAGTGGTACCTATCCAAGGCAGTGTAGTCAGTTTTTGATGATTTTTGCCGGATTCAGCAGACCTGGGCGTGGCTAGGACCAGGGCTAGGGTATTTATACATCCGTTCATAGGACATAATGTTTTTGTTTATTCGTATAACCACTTTTTCACAGTATTGATATCAAGATAATATAGTATATAACCTAAAAAACCGTTTAGTTATGTCCAGTTTGGTCGCATTTCAAAACATGTGGGCGGAGTCCCCGGAGACGCGGGAGACCAAAAATATCCTTAGAGTACATAAAAGCGGTGTGTTATTTTTCTTGTTTCTTTTTCTCTTATGGTGAACGACGTAAAAACCCGGAGAAAATAATTTATCGCAAGTTTGTATAGGTTGAGTAAAAAGAATTAGCTCTCTCTACAGATATTGTTACTCCAAGCTATGAACGATCTCGGTGTTGCTATTTAAAACATTTTAAAAAATTTCACCACTTTACATTTTTTTGAAATACTGTTTTGGAGGCTCTTGCTCTTCAGTTAAGAGAATATGTCTTACTTGGCAGGCATCTTCCCCCTGGTTAAACGCACAGACCATAGAGATGGGCTTAACTGCCATGAAGCTCATGGAACACTTTCGTTGTTCAATTATCGTCACGTCAACTGTCAACAGCTTTTGACTTGGGTTCACGTCCTGAAAATTTCATCACGTTAAAAAAGCTCTTAACATTTAAGGATTCACTACAGGAACATTTTTGGCCACGGGAATGGTAATTGTCACTTAATAAGCAGTTGGAATTATTAAATGTTAAAAAAACAAAAAAATTAAAGAAAGACAAACATTCCCAAGTAAAAAACAACCTGACAATATTTGATAAAAACTCCTACTGCCATCATAAAAAGCGAAAAATGTTGCTTGTGCAATGATGGAGGACTTAGCTAGCAGAGGAATTGAATCTACGACGCTCGGATGGGAATCCGACGCGTTTGTACATTCAGCTACTAACCGGTCATATACAGAGTGTCCCAGAAGTCGACGTTAAGCCGGAAGCTGGTGATAGGCCAAGTCATAATAGTAATCAGAAAAATGGAAAAGTTATGTATTTTAAAAATTACAGGCATTTAAAAAAAACGAGAAAATCTACACCCTGTGATGTTGTTTTAACTCCCGTTACTATAAATCTTAACTTTTTTTCATTTTTTTTATAATGTTATCCTGAATAATTCTTTTGTAAATTATTTCCTAAAATTTTAAGCCAACTACCCTAGCTTGGAAGAAAATGTCACTTTTTGCCCAATCAGAGTATTCAAAATTAATACTTCGCCCAATGTTAACTGGCTGTACTGAAAAAAAAATGTACTACGCTAGTTTGGCAAGTAACTTTAAAAGTTGGCGCATTTAATAAGAATTCCAAAATTATATAACAACTGCTAGTAATCTGGCAAGTTTCTTGAAATGTTATTTTTTAAATCTTCTATAAAATATAACTAAGTGTAACTACATTATGCTGCAATAACATACTTACACTTTACTTAGTAACTTCTTTGAAATTTATCATGCCATGTATTACACTATTTTGTGAAATATACTATGATAATTTTATTTTATTTTTCAACCATTTATTTCTTACATTATTTTTTTACATTACCTACCTCACTAGGTCATAAGAACCTGTTCTGAGGTAAGTGACAGTGAGTACAAGTAGAATAATTTAAAAAAATGATGATATCTAGTTTGTCATGGAATGAGTGAAGAATTTCAAGTGCTATTTTAGGAGGTCTTTAAATTTCCTTGCGGTCCTTACTCATTAGCGATTTAGTAATGTTTTGATTAAAGGAATGCATATTGGTGATGGCTACAGTCTGTGGTGGGAGTTTGTCGTAAGTGTGAGGCGCGATGTACATATGGTGTCTTTGTGCAAAAGCTGTATTGTATTTAGGTACTAAAAGTCTTTCTTGTTGTTTGGCCCTTGTATTTTTATTATGTGTGATATACATTAAAGATTTTGAAGAATAAGTTATTTTTAACACTATTTTAAGATATACCTGTCTGATATTGAGGATTCCTAAACGTTGAAAGAGTGGCGTTGTTGGGTGCCTGAAGGGCTTTCTAAATATAATTCGTAAAACTACTTTTTGTATTTTTATAAGAGGACCTAGCAAGGTAATAGCAACTTCCCCCCAACCAGTAATTCCATATTCTATATGGCTTTGACATAAAGCAAAGTATACACTACGCAACTGTTTCAGTTCAAGTACGTTCCTTAGTATTTTAAAACAGTAAATATATTTTTTAACACGTTCTGTTAATATTTCTTTGTGCGATTCCCAACGAAGCTTATATTAATAAAACTAATTGTAAAACCTACGCTTTATTTATATACTTGCGTTTTACACACTAACTTTTTCTTAAACTTTTGATTTAATGTTATATTCTACTCATTTATTGTACTCCTTTATTTAACTAAATTGTATTTCATGTAAAAGCCTTTAAGGCGTTAATAAAATAAAATAAATAACGTTGTGTTTTTCAACCTCAGCACTCTAGCACTCTGAAAAGCCACGAGCTGCCCTGCATCGGGATATTTTCTTTTGTAAATTTCCCCTTAGATTTCCCATATTACTTACTTTATATTTTGTGATGCCCCAACCGGCAACCTTACAGACCTCTCCTGCCCACGTGGCACTGCTCCTCAGCATGACGGGGATAACACTGTTTGTGTGCAAAAACACCGGGGATACCTTACATTGAGGAATAACAGTCAATATATTAATATGCATTTTTTACAATATTCATGGACTACGTAAGGGCTTAAAAATAAACTTTTTTATTTTTTAAAGTGAATACCGCAAGAGTCCCAACTGCTTCCAACCATTTAGAGCCAGTGAGACTATGGCATCCCCAATTGGGGTATGTTGTGAGGCTAAAGGTAGTGGGGAGGGGAAGAGGAAGGTTGGTAAGTACCTATGTATTCAGATCTGGTCACTAAACACGGCTAAAGCCATTTCAAGCAACGTTTCGATTCTGAATGGCGGTCTTTTACCAGGCCGATACTAAGAGTATCTACCACTATGGGATGTGTTGCAAATATATATTTTTTATTATTTTAAATGAATTAAATGTGTAATGTTATCTGTCGAAGTGTTTGTTCAATTTCCTCAAAAAAAGGAACAAAATTGGCTCACTTTGGGAACAAGACCACAACACACTTCTCTCGGTTTTTTATTCAATAAAAGGCTACATACGACGCCAATTCTTTAATATCCAATCAACCGCCTTGACAGCAGCGCAATAAACTCATTCGCGTTTTTGGTGTATCTGGCTCGGTCATTTGGAATAAACTTCCCCCAAAATTTGCCAGAGTTCAAACGGGTCTTAAAAACCAAAGTGTTTATAAATCCTACATACAAAAGATAACTTTAGTAAAATTTGGTTTCTTTTAAAATGTCCTTAATTCGCTTTGCTTTGTTTTGGTTTTCTCCTTACAACTCAATGTCCTTACTGTCTACTGAAAACCATATACTCAACGTCATAAAATATTTATTTTTATTTTCTTATATTTACACTGTTCGCATTTTTTGAATTGTTAACTTATAATACTTGAATAGTAATGTTTTTAAGTACCAACATGTTAACTGTCCTCAATCTAATTTCCTTTTATTTGCCTTGACAAATTTGTTAATATGAATTCTAACGTTTCATCTAAATTTTTAGACCCTTAGCTTAATAAATTGTTTTTTTTAATCTGTCAATGTACACATGCACTGTTATACCCATGTCTAAGCCTTTCTTTCTCATGATTTATGATAACGATCATGATCTTAGAGTTTTAATTGGTATACATTTTCCGTCTTACTCATATGATTTTTACGCGCCGACTTAGCGTTGGTTTAGTTACACAGAACGTAGGCCATTAAATTAGACAGATAAGCCGTGGTTTTATTCCGACCTTTATGAGTAAGGGGGTTTATGTATTATTTTCTCCTTGTTGGTTGGTCTTATTAGCTCAATTAATTTAGTATGAAGCGCACTTGAGGTAAAATATCACAAAATTGCGCTATATAAGTTCACTGTTATCATAATTATTCCCAACCGCTTTACACTTCTCATTCTTCACCACAAACAAAGTCAATATTTTCCATAAAAAATATAGTAAAGCTTTAATTTAAAGGACTTACGTAAAACACAGAAATGTCGTTTTTGTGTGTCTTCTTAGAATAATCTGCATGTTCAACGATGTATTTAATTTCCCGCCGCTGTCCTTCTGTCCGTAGGTCGTTGACCCCTGCCAGGGCTGTCACAAAAGAATAGTCCATTCGGTCACTTGGGATAGAAAAAGCATTCAATATGAGTTCAAATTAAAAAATATTTTAGAATAAAAATAATTTTAAATTTTGGTAAAAAAATACTTTTTGAAGCAATGATTAGCAGTCACACCAAATCGCATGGAGACTATTGATCCTCCACAGAAGTGCATTCTTTTTATACTGCAAGGATACCTGTAATTTATTTATTTTTTAGTGCATTAGAAAGACTTTTTTAAACAGTTAGTTTATGGTGTTTCGAACTAAATCACATTTGATGATCTTCAAATCGACTATCAGTGTCATTTTGTCTATCTGACATTTAAAGAGTCTCCATTTCGTTTTAGTTTTCCATCTTAAAAGGAAATCAACATCTGATCAAAGGTAAACGGAGAAACTGGACCGTTAAAAAATCTAAACAGCTCTGGTCGTCGATTTGATGGTCATCAATTGTGATACAGTTCGTAACAATTCAAAACGAATTAAAATAGCAGTGTAACATGATATACCAAAAAAATAATCCGAGATCACTCGTTTGTAGTTCTTTTAATGTATATTGTATGGTTTTCGCTAAAATCTATTAGGCTTTTTCTCCATTCGTTGTGTCAAATGAGGTTCTTGGTAGCTTTGACTAAACCATCCACTGTAAGTGTGGTATTTATTTAGATTTGACAAACGTGGCAACGTTACGTCGTTCTGCAGTCATGCGAGGCTTATGCAGTCTAAACGGTTAACGGTCATGCAATTCACCTTTGATTCGGCGCTTCGTCGAGCTCGGCCACAACGTTTGGATGATTATGATGTTATGATAAGAACCGTAGACAGTTTCTTAGGGTGAGTACTAAGTACATATTAGTCGGCGGATCAGAGATAATGTGTCAATTAATAGACATCTCACAAAACAAGACAAAGTATTTTGAATACTGTAACCCTGATCAATCGCATTATTTATAAAACTACAAGGGATAATAAAATAAGCTAGTAAGAATATATGTAGGCAGTTTTTGAGTATTTAAATTGTAAAACAACTCATGAGCTAATGACTGACTATATAAATTCTTCAAAACTGGTTTTATACATAGCTTGGGTTTTCGAAATAAATTTTAAGATCTTACCATAAAAGGAAAATCTTGCTGCTTGGCCGGGGACCCTCCAACGATTCGTGGTTTGAAAACCAATTGAGTCCTGGCACCTAAAATCATATTAAAAAGGTTTTTCTTTGTTGTTTTTTTAATTGTACAGTTCAGTTTTTTATTTTTTTTATTTTTATTATTCATCACTAACTTACCATTATTATTATAAGAAAAAAATAAAATAATTATTAAATAACTCTCCTTCGTGTTCATAATATTATTATGTGAAGCTTTCTGTAACGATCGAGCTTTATTGTGATATTTTTTATGGGTTAAAAAATTATGTCAGTCAAATTCGAAAATTTAAAACGAATTGTGATTAGGAACCTTTTGGCACAACTTTGTTTTTTTTCCCATTAGTAATTAATTATTTTAAAAAATATATATTTGAATACCGCAAACGAGTCCCAACTTCCCGAAGCCTGTAGGATTATAACATCCCAATTGTTTTTTGAGGCTGAATTGAATGCGGAAAGTGAAGAGAGTGGGGACGAAGAAGGCGAGGAAGTATCTGGTTATTCAAATCTGGTCACCAAACACAGCTAAAGCCATTTCAAGCAACTTTTCAATTAAAAATGAAGGTCTTTCGCCAGGGCGATACTGATTTTATCCATCACTCTGGAACCTGGCCCCAAATATTCTATGTATTATGTTTTATTTATTAAATTTGAAATAATATATTAGTGAATTTTTAAATAAAAATAACTTTGTTTTGACACTACTTTATTAGATACATATACCAACCGGTTTCGGCTCTACCTGAACCTTCTTCCATATTTGCTCAGCCCTGAAGGAACCAGGTAGAGCCGAAACCGGTTGGTATATGTATCTAATAAAGTGGTGTCAAAACAAAGTTAGTTTTATTTAAAAATGTAATTATGTCTTACCACAAAGTGAGTGCTTCATGTCAAAGTTTAATATATTAGTACTTTTATAAAATCTATTTATCCTTTAAATGCAATAAAAAAGTGCGAATCATTATTTATTTATTTATCTACTATTTCCTACCGTTATATGTTCTCTAAGAGTATGTCCCAAAACAGCCAAAACAATAGCATAAAATCAATACTATTACAAAATACATAAACTGTTGTCATACTAAACTAGTTGTTACCCGTGAAAATCCACGGAATATAACTTGACTTGCCAAGAAAAAGAATGTTCCCATTTCAAATATAGAATAATGTTTGCTACATTCAATTCATTGGTGGGTAGGTAGTTTATTTACTAGGTTGAGATTTGAAAATATTTCCGAATTCAACTGCTCATTCGAATATGTTGGTGTAATTTGTCCCTTTCTATACCGTTCATATTCATCATATTGAATCAATTTACGTGGAATTGCATGGAGATCAGGGCAAGAAAGAGGCGATAATTCATATGATGAAATTGAACAATTATTGAAAATGTCTTCATTAGAAAAGCGCAGGAAAGACTTTGATTTAATTTTAATTTACAAAATTATTAAGTTTTTTATTGACTGACCTTCTCTGTTGCAACTAATCCAGCTCAACATTCCTTGCCGTAGACTCAGAAACAATGAATTGCTGTTCCTCAATTATCACAATACCAATTATGGGTATAATTCTCCAATATCCAGAATGTCAAGACTTGTTAACTCAAGCCATGGTCTTGAAATTTTTGGTAGCAGTCTAAATGATTTTTGTGATTCTTTACGACTCTACCAAAACTGTTTTCTCTTATGTTTATTTTGCCTTATTTTTGTCATCGCTTTATTTATTATTATGTATATGCTATTCCTTCTCTGTTGCTCTTTTTTCCATCTCGTGTTTTATGTGTATTTTTTGTAATTGGACCTTAGTCCGTTAATTTATAAATAAATGAATTAACATCAGTTCCAAAATTGAAAAGTTCACACTCGTACAGTCGTACGTACTCACAAAGGAAATAAATTGTATTTAAATAATCAGACGAGTTAGGTCGGAGCTGCTTTTAGATATATTGTCAAATAAATATTACGGCAAATGATGATTATCTGGTTTTTACAATAACAGTTTTATAATTCATTCGTTTTAACTATTTACATTTCACATCATTAATCACTGAAAAAAATAAGTATTATTTGTGGCTTTGAACATGACTGATACCCATGTACGGATCTGTTTTATGTTGGTACTTATACCCAAGGTTTTCTATAACTACCAGCAAACTGAAAAATTCCGAAAAATATACGTGTGGCTTTATTTTATTTCGACGTTAAAAATGAAAAAAAAATGTCGGTTTTAATTTAAAAACCTGGTTTTAAAAATTACTAAATATCCTAACAACTGCAAATTTAGCTCGTAAATCCTCAGAAATCGACAGTTGTGTATAAAGCATTACTGTACAAATATGCTATATTATCGAGAATAGATAGGTGTAGATTGAGAGGGTTGATTTGGTATTTCCGCTGCTGCTTTGATCGAAATTGTCGATCCAGTCGCGGTAGTATGACACATTGGTATATATTCCAGGAAAGGAGCTAGCGCAGTTTATTCCTCGAGAAACCACCCCCGAAAGTTCACCGCCGCAAGCCAAGGGACCTCCTGAATCTCCCTGAAAACAACACAAAAGCTTAAAGGTCTCAAATAGCAACAGCCTTAGTTTTTTACTTATTTAAAAAAAGATCTAATACCAGTTTTGAGGTTTACTGCGTGCATTCCGTCGCAGGCTTCACAGGAATTAAAATGAGACCAGATCCGTGTCGAAGGCAGAGGAATTGAAAAAGTTAATTTAAAGCTTACTTGACAAGCGTCCTTACCCCTTTGGTAAGCACAAATGAGTGACTGCGGTATCTCTAGATTGTATTTCAGGGAACAATGTTTAGCAGAGACAGAATCCACATCAGCTTTTAAAAGTACCTCGCTGTTTTTCTTATTCTAAAAAAGGGATACAAAAGAACGTTTTTGAAATATTGTTAAAAAAATGTCATTACCGTACATAGTCTTACTACCTCCTGGCAGCTCAAACAATTTGAGATATATTGTGAAGACACGTATTAACAATGACAACTAAATATTACCAATTTAAAAATATTTATACTCGTATTTGAATACCGCACAAGAATCCCAACTGCGATATGTTTTGAAACTGAAGGGAGGGAATAAGGAAAGGAGATAAGAAAGATAAAGATTAGGAAGTATCTGGCTATTCAGATCTGGTCACCAAACTGACAAAAAAGCCAATTAGGCAATCTTTCGATTCTGAATGGTGGTCTTTCACCAGGGCAATACTGATAGTATTTACCACTCTAGAACGCGCCACAAACACAATATATCGTCGCTGGAAAGGCAAAAGAGCTTAAGCAACACTTTGGTCAAAAATTAGTTAAACGTGAGGTTTTAATCAGTGTTTTTTTTTTCTGCATCGAATGCTTTGATTCTCGCTTGATTCTAGAGACTTATGTGGCTTTTGTTTGGAACTTTTTTAGTTTTTGTCGCAATGTTCTCACTGAGTTACCTGAGTTATTTTTATTTCATATTCCAACCAGGTACTGCGGACTTAAGAATTTTAGTGTAAAACTAAAAAAAACTCTAAAGTTCTCGCTTGATTGTACAGACTTATGTGGCTTTTGTTTGGAACTTTTTTAGTTTTTGTCGCATAATCACTGAGTTACCTGAGTTATTTTTTATTTCATATTCCAACCAGGTACTGCGGACTTAAGAATTTTAATTAAAAATTTAAAAAAAACTCTAAAGTTCTCTAGTGTGAACTTTCCAAAATAGCGTTTCGGCATTTTTGCCTTTTCATTTGAAATAACACCGCTCGACCACAGAGGTTTTATTTTTATTCTTACTTTTTTTAACACGATCATGTACTGAAACTGATTTCACCTTAAATTTAATGACTCCCCAACCAGCTATGACACAACTCTCTCCCTTCAGGAACAGGGGTAGTTCTTAGACTGATCGTGTCAATATTTTCGCTTCTGGTGAAATCCTTAGAAACCTATAATGAAATGGATGTTAACGAAAATATACATTTTGCAGAGTTTTTGTAGTATATTTCATTTATTTATAAACTAACGAACTATTGTCCAATTACAAACAAAAATACAGAACACGAAATGGGAAAAAAAGAGTAACAGAGAAAGAACAGCACATACATAATATTAAATGAAGTAATGACGAAAATATGACAAAATAAAGCACATTCAAACATAATCAAATTAAATGGGACAGTCGTTATGAATGACAAAAATCATTTTGACTGCTATTAAGAATTACAAAACTATGGCTTGAGTTAACATGTCTTGATATTCTGGACAGTGGAGAATTATTCCCATAATTAGTAGAGTTATGGTTGAGGAACAGCAATTAATTGTTTCTGAGTCTACGGCAAGGAATATTGTACTGGATGAGTTGCAACAGAGAAGGTGAGTCAATTGTACAGTTAATAATTTTGAAAATGCAAATTAAATTTAAAGTCTTTCCCACGCTTTTTTTTTGTTATTTGCATTATTATTATTCAGTATTTTTACCACCTTCGCTCTTTTGATCCCTACATCTGTGTGCCTTGCTTACCATATGGAAACCTGCCAAAGATATTGATATGACAGCGACTTTTTCGCCAATCTTCAAATCCAAATAAAACTTCAGCTAAATCACAAGTAAAAAATTTCAGACAAATTTATTGAAATCAGAAATATCGACACAGGAGCTCCACAGGGATCAATTTTTGGGACACTGTGTTTTATCTCTTAGAAAATAAAGTGGATGTGACTTTTGTGTGCTATTTCAAGGTTAGGTTGTTTTAAACTCAAATCAAATTTCCGTTCAACGCTTAATTTGAACGGTCCTAGTTAAACGCCTATCCTCGGCGCGTTTTAACTTTGTGATCTAATTTTGGTCAGCTGACAAGCTTAACGGTCATTGTCATTCTTGTCAGTCTATAATGATTTGTTTAAAAACTGAAATGCATCTAGAATAACGTTTTTAACGGGGACCGTTCAAATGTTAAAACGAAATGACATTGATCGTCAATTTGTTACGATGTTAAATTTGATGGTCGCTCAAACAACTGGCCATTAGGTTGGGATGTTTTAAACTTTTGTCAGATTTGACATAGTCACAATTCAACCAAGAGCGCCGTTTTATTTTTATTAACATTTATACGGTCCCCGTCAAATGCCAATTCTAGGCCCAGTTCAGCTAATTAAGACATTGTGAACAGCCGTCAGGAGTAACAGCATGGCTGTAAGACATAAACGGGCTGTTTGACAAGGACCGTTCAAATGCCAAAAAACGTAAATGGTGGTAATCGTTGATTTGTGAGGATCTCAAATATGACGAATATTTGAATCAACCCAACCTTCAGATACTTTTGAAAGCGTGTAATCTTAGAGTAAGGATAGTTTTTTTTATAAAAGCTTATCATTTGACAAAACAATTTAAAAATACTTTCTGAAATGAATAGTTTTTCCAGTGCCGTTTTGAATTTCGAAGAATCATGTTTGTAGTTATGACTTACAACAATGACGCCAATATCGTTCCGTTCTATGTCGAAGGAGGGGTGGGCGCGTACACTCTTCACGTCTCGCCTCTCTCCGCCCTCGGTACCGCGCAGCCGCGTGACGCCGCCCAACACGCTCAAATGCTCCGGCTCGAGTTTTTCCTGGAAAGCTTTGTCACTACAAAACGAAACAAGTATAAAAAATTTGTGTAAGTCCAGTGTGCAAATATTGCTAAATTTGTAAGGCGACATGACAAACGGGGGTGTTGCCAGAGATTCACATTAAATTATGAATGAATTATTTCTGATGAATCTGAAAAAATAAAAAATCAAATGTGTTTCCAGGTATCACTTAGTATGAAAATAATTTATATTTTAGATTAATAAAAGCTTTGATGAAAAACTGAGCAGTACCATTCACATTCTTACCGTAAAATAATTTGCTCTTTTTTTATCAACATAAGCTAGATTTATTTTTTTCATGCGATAAATTAGTTACTTCTGGAGATATTCCTTAGAAAACATAGCAAATTTTTGTAATATGTTCATCAGAATTAATTAAAATTCAAACCTTAAACCTTTGCTTTTCTGAACCTTTTTTGTCTTTTTGTAATTATGGCATATAGAGCTCCGGGTCAATAAGGCCCTTTTCTCTTTTATCATGACGTTAAGTTTATGGTTGTTGAAATAGGAATTTTGGTGAAGTTTTTAAAATAATTTATGCTAAAAATGGCTGCATGTTGGGAAGGTTAATCCTTCCGAAGAATTTTTTTTTAGTTTTCCATGTTTTGTACGAATGTTTTCGTCGTACTTCGCGAGGGAATTAATTGAACTGTTTTTGTGGTTGGGAATTAACGCATAAAACGATTCCGCGAGACTTATCATGTATTCTTTTATGAAGGCGATTTCAGAGTCTTTGTGGAGTTGGCAAACCCTTATCCATTTGGGGGCTCCCAGTGCTATGCGTATGGCTTTATTTTGGAAAATTTTAAGTTTTTCAAATGTGACTCTGAAGCGTGGGCCCATATGGGGCAAGCGTAAGTTAACCTGAACCTAATACAGCAAACCTATCCCTTCACCCCTTGTGCCGTGCGCCGAACATTTGTTTGGCCATCCATTGTTTCGAGTGCTTTGCCCCTTATGTATCATTCGCCGCTCTGAAGCCGGCTGTTAGAGACGTGTAAGCTGTGCTCAATGTCACGATGAATTTTTAATTTATTTTAACAAATTTTTAGTGAATTCTTATGTTTTTAATCATTTTAACTGCATCTGCCTCAAACAAGGGGTTATTGTATTGTTTCGCAATTTAAAAAAAATATGAATGCATAGAAATTAGTTTTATATTTAGGTCTTATCCATTTTTTTAGAAACACCCCTCACTGATTTATTTCTAGAGAAATGTATCGTCTCAATAATATTTTTAAATGTCCCTTTATTTTTGTAATTCCGACTAATATTTATTTGTTAATAATTTAGTTGAAATTAAGTATCTACCTGAATAAACAATGTGCTGCCGTTATAATTGTGTCCATACGATAAAGAGATCCGCCACAGAAATGCTTATTATTAAATTGAATCGACACCTGAAATATACCAAATTTATATTGTAGATATAATTTAGAAACACAAACTTCAGAATAATGTTATTAATCAACAAATTAACTAAATTCACCTAAACTTTGACATAAAGCACTCACTTTGTGGAAAGACATAATTAAATTTTAAATAAAAGTAACTTTGTTTTGACATCACTTTATTATATACATATACCAACCGGTTTCGGCTCTACCTGAACCTTTTTCAGTGTTAAACAAATATGTTATAATACATATTTGTTCAACCCTGAAGAAAGTTCAGGTAGAGCCGAAACCGGTTGGTATATGTATCTAATAAAGTGGTGTCAAAACTGAGTTAATTTTATTTAAAAATTAAATTCATTTAGCTGGAACAATAATATAAGAAATGAGTTTTTCAGATTCTCGCTTGTACTTAGATTCCATGTAGTTGGTAATACATACGCAGAGGTGACTGATGTATTTAACCGCACGGAATGTAGATACAAGAAGGCTTTGATATCATATATATTTAATCAATATATATGATATCAAAGCCTTCCTATTCCACAGTTATTCTTTATTTTGTTTGAGCAAATATAATTTTTTTTTTTTTTCACTAAATCTTTATATATAAAAGTCCACTTAGGCGTATACAATAAAATGAATAAATATTGTATCTGTCGTTGTATTAAAAACTTACAATAAATGGAAATTCAGAATCCTTTGCTGCAGTTCCACCAACAATCCTTGGCTTAAACTCTGGGACAACGGTGGATTGGTATACTCCTAAAACCCAAGAAATTTGTGTCATGGCAATTATAATATTATCTGTAGCTTGAGGAGATACAGAAGGGATACAAAATAAAAAAAACAAAATATACTTTAAGTGATTACTAAAAAAAAAAAACTATTTTTATGATATTACTTCACTAGAAACTATACCGAAAGAGATTTTCACTCTGGAGTTATATATTTTATTTTTTTATGGTGAATACCGCACAAGAGTCCCAACTGCTCCCAACCGTCTAGAGCTAGTGAGACTATGGCATCCCCAATCGGAGTATGGTGTGAGGCTGAAGATGGTGGGGAAGGGAAGGATATGGGGAAGAGGAAGGTTGTGAAGTACCTAGCTATTCAGATCTGATCACCAAACACGACTAAAGCCATTTCAAGCAAAGTTTTCGATTCTGAATGGTGGTCTTTCACCAGGGCGAAATTTGGAGTATCTACCACTATGAAACGTGCTGCAAATATATTTTATACTGAATTGAATGTGTTACGACACCGATTAATTAAATGAAAGTTATTTTGCGCACGCCGGGTTTGAACATGAGACCTTTGGATTCGTAGTCGAGCGTCTTTCCACTCGACCATGGAGGCCGTCTGTACAGAAGTACAAAAGTCTGCTAAATCATACTGGAAGTAACCAATATATCACTCAACGAAGAACGTTAACAGAATTTTTAATTTTGGCAAAGTAATACAAAAGCACAGTTATGGGGTAATTGAGAACCGGTTAGTAGCTGAGTAGACAAACGCGTCGGATTCCAATCTGGACGTCGTGGGTTCATTTCCTCTGCTAGCTCAATCTTCCATCATTGCACTAGCAATATTTCCGCTTATTACGATAGCAGTACTAGTTTTTTTTAATATTGTCAGGTTATTCGCAACCCGAGAATGTTTGTCTTTTTTTTAAACTAAAAAAATATCCAGCTTGTGTCATGTTTCATACATCGTCTTATTGAAACGTTTTTTTTTTTTAATAAATTAGTTTAAACGCGATCACATACTTAACTTCGCGTGAAATCGACTTATTGAAAAAAACGTAAGTAAACATTATATTACCTAATGATCTTAAACTACAAGCAATAAAATAGTAATCCAAAATGACACACGCGCATACCTGGGCCTGTTGAAGAAATTTCCTGAGATTTGAGACCCACTGGGCTAAAAATGGCTAAGAAGGAAAATACAAATGAATTTTATGGTTATTTATTTCTCAAAATGGACATATACTAGTAATATGAATATGAAAAACATACCAACATTAGTGAAAATCAAAAATGTTGCGGTCTTTATATTTTGACGCATTTTGACGTATAAACAGTTTTAAGGTTATATTTCGTCGATGTTAGATTCTGAGTCAACTGAACAAATAACTGTTATTTCTAAATTTAGAATGATTTTTGTTTTTCTTCGACAACAAGATTTTTATAGGATTGTAAGAAGCAAGTGGCCAGTACAATACCCTTTCGATCATATTTCTGGATAGTTAGAAAATTAAATAAAATTAGAAATATGAAATAGTACAAAGAAAAATAAAACCAGGAATTTTTAATTAATTTAATCCTGGATTAAATAAAAAATACTTTCCACAAAATCACTACGTAAAAAACTCATTTGTACTGGGTTTTAACAGATGTTTTTACTTGAGAGGGAAGATGAAGGTAAAAAAGTACCCGGATACTCAGATCTAGTCACAAAAACATGGCTAAAGCCATTTCAAGCAACGTTTCTATTACAAATGCTGATGGATACTCAGTGTGTGCTGCCTAGACTTTCAATAATGCACCCTTGAGGTGATTTTTCACAAAAACGGCGCTATACAAATTATCCAAATATTATTATTAATATGAAGAAAGAATACTCGGTAAGGTGGGAAATAAGTGTATTTGTTGACAAATACATATATCATACTTAATCAACATTATAAACAATATCATTTCAGATGTGATGTGATATACGTAACGTTCTAAAATATAAAATAAAATATTTTTTTTTTTTAAGTAAATATAATTTATGCCGCTGCAATATTTGGTAGTGTAATGATCAGCAGAGTTACCCTTCAAGTAAATGTTCAGGGTCCAGTTCTCGACAGTGGAAATAAAAATATATGTATTTATACATTTATAACATTTATTTAAAAACAAAAAAATATCCCTCGATTTTCACGGGTCTACGCTAGTAATTAAATAATTTGTAACATGCACGACTTTTATAATATTAATATTCTATTATTTTTATAATCAATATTTGACATTACAGAGGCAAGGACAATGCATTAAATGAGGTATGAGGGATGTTTAGGGAGTATTGACGATTTCGATCGGCTAGTTATTCTTTGAGATGAACTAGTGCAACAGGAAATAAGTGAAGTGGGCGATGATGAGGAGGCAGAGAGACAGCGTGCTAGTCGGGAGGGAAGCGTTGATGGCATCCTTGATCCAGCTGCTATACTTGGAGACTTCGGTGTAGACCCCGGGGTAGTAGGGTAGGCCGCAGCCTCTGCCAAACGAAACTATTCCAGCTACGGAGTTTCCGCATACTAGGGGACCGCCAGAGTCTCCCTGGAAAATGCAATGAGATGTTTTATCTATCCATATATGTTCAATTCGAAGTAAATCGCCATTGGATAGGGCGGCTCGTGACTTTTTAGTGTGCTAGAGTGGTAAGATTGAAAAAATCTCACTATTGATGTTGTAGCCAAAAAAAATTCTATTTTATGTATGAAGATTTTTCAGATATCCGTGCAGTGCACCAACAAAACTGAAAAATCCTGAAAATCTTCATTCAAAAAATAAAATTCCTAAATAAAAAACTTTTTCGGTTACACCAACACTAACAATGTCGTATTTTTCCAATCTTAGCTTAAATCTTCCTTACTAAGGACACTCTCTCGCCCCGCGTCCTTTGCGGAATAATCGATTTGAAAATTCTGTTCCATCACTATAATGCTTCGGCTCATTCGTCAATACAGTTGCCTAAATTCATTATACCATCGCTGGAAAGGCAAAAAACTTAAGCGATACTTTAGTCAAAAATAAGTTAAACATGCAGTTTTGATCAGTTCTTTTTTCTGTATCAAATGCTTTGACTCTCGCTTGATTCTAAAAACTTTTTTGGCCCTTCAGCCGTCTAATATGTATTCACAATTTAAGAGAAGGCAAGCGACACAAGTTTGAGACTTTTTTAACTTTTTATTGATTCAGGTAACTAAGTGAGGGCATTGAGTTACCTGAGTTAACTTTTTTTCAAAATCCAACCAGGTACTGAATGCTTATGAATTTTATTGTGAAAACAAAAACAAAAACTTTAAAGTGCTCTGGTGTGAACTTCCCAAAACGGCGCTTTAGCCCTTTTGCCTTTCCGGCTACGATATTGGTTTTCAACTGGTTTCCAGTGCACTCGAGAGTTTGTTCCCAATATTGAAAATATTTTTAAAATTAATTTACGTAATTTTTTTTATTTAATTGCTCTAAAACACCGAAATTACGACACTGAAAATTTTTGGAAAAAAATAATCGATTAAGGAAGATTTTTTTAGAAAAATTTTTTTTTTTTTCTATAATTGTAAAAGAACTTTGTGGCACTAAATTTAATAAATAATAACAAACACTTAGATTTGACCACTGATTTTAGAATATGTTTTTATTTTTAAAAAAGAACCATTGGTTCTGGAACATGTAGATATTTTATAATCAAAATCAAGGTGTTTATTATTATTTAAAAATAAATATATTGCCCTAAGCATTGTATTTCTATTCACCTACGAACCATTTGAAACGTGTGTGAATTTTCATGTGCAAATATGCAGACGGATATAATTGCATATTTGGTCATAATATTTATATTACAATTGGTAGCGTACCTGACAGGAATCCTTTCCGCCGGAGATGAATCCAGCGCAAATCATCTTATCTTTAATAGTGTTCGAACCATAAACTGATTTGCAAGTGTTGTAGTCGTAAATAGGCACATTTACATATCGCAAGATGGCGACAACTGGTCCGTTCTGTTCAACAAACAATTACATGAGAACCTTCACGTTAAGTGTACGTGCGTCGTAAGGATAAATGCATTCAGATTTACATCGTAAAATTAATTAAAATCATAAAAAAAAAATTGTATCATTATATTTGTAATTATTTATTTTTACGGTGAATACCGTACTAGAGTCCCAACCGTCTAGGACCAGTGTGAATATGGCCTTCCCAATTAGAGTATGTTGTGAGGAGGTTAAAGGTAGTGGATAGGGGAATGGGTTGAGGAAGAGGAAGGTTGGGAAGTATCTGGCTATTCAGATAAGGTCACACACGGCTAAAGCCATTTCAAGCAACGTTTCAATTCTGAATGGTGGTCTTTTACCAGACCGATGCTTAGAGTATCTATCACTTTGAAACGTGCCGCAAATATACTTTATATAAATTAAATGTGTTTCGACACATACTAATTCCCTAAAAATTATTTCCGCACATTGGGTTTGAACCTGCAGCCTCTGAATTCGTAGTCGAGCATCTTACCACTGGACCACGCAGGTCGTCAAAATCTGTATCCTTTGGTTTTGTAAGTTGAACTGAATTGCTAACTGGATTGTTCTCACGTAAGTGAGATATTAAAAAATACGGAAAATAAAAGAGGTTTCCGTTGCTCCGGGGATTTCAGTCAGGATCTGTCGCCTGGCGAGCGAATGGTCATTAATAAATATCAAATAATACCTCAACACGTTTTCTTACCGTAACCGTCGATCCCCATCCACTTACAACACAGTTAGTATTCGCGGTTATAGAGTTTGACCTCATGGCAATGGTGAAAATGGAGGCAGAGAGTCGTAGTGGACCTATAAGCTGAAAATAGTAATAAAATAATTGGTCAACTTTATGTTGCGCAAGTTCAGTAATGCTAGCACCCCAATAAAGCTTTACATTCAATATTTTAGGTAGCTTTTCTTGAAATATTTTTTGTTTAAATCACTTTTTAAACGTTCTAAATAGACAAGAAACTAGCAACATGATTGTTTAAAAAATAATACTGTAATATATTTTAAATCATTTTAATATAACACGCAATAATTAATGTAAGAAAATAGAATAGTGGTCCGTAATGATTAATAATTTAAAAAAAAATAACCTTTCAGATTACCCACCTTTATGATTGCTATGTCATTGACGTTTGTTTCGAGAGAAAATCCGCTATGGAGGTGAATAACAGACACTAAACTGAAATTGCCCCCTGATGTCAGAGATATGCTACCCACGAAAACGACTAAGTCCTGAGGTCTCAGAAGAACTGTTTTCCTGAAAAGTAATATTATATACATGTTATTTTGATATTTGTATATTTAAATAAAATATTTTGAAGAGTAAACGCATGCTGTTGGTGAAGAGCACATAAAACTTAACCTTTGGAATGCCGGATTCCTGCAAAGTACAGCTTCCGTCGTACCTAATTGACTTGAAAATCATGTTTTCGTCAATAATGCTATCTTTTAAAGTAATATTTTTATGATTTTTTTTTCAAATTGTATGTTATTGGTATAAGTGATATTACATATATATTTGGAGAATTGGTTTTTTCTCCCTCATGTCACCTTAAAAAGTTTCTTTAAGAAATGTGAAGATCAATTTGTTGTTTTATTGTATTTTTGCATAGCTGAATAAATTTTCTTCCAAATAAAAATAAAATTTTATCTGGATTTCTTGTAAATACAGTAATACTGTTACTTTGAAAATCGTCAAACTTCAAATATTTATTACTCGACTTGTACCAAACTTAGCGCTATGGGAAATATTTCTGTGGATTGATTATTTTTGTTTTCAATTATGATATGTTTACGGTTCATTCAAATATGCGAACAAAAGGTTTTAAAGGATAAAAACTCCTGAAAAGATAATGATGAATGCCCGGTGACAATTGGCACTTCCGGCACAATAGAGGTTAGACTAGCCCAGAGGGTAAATTGTTGTAGAGCTGTAATAGGTCGCTATAAATGTGATGCATAGTTACTTAGTAACATCTAATAGGTCACTATAAATGTGATGCATAGTTACTTAGCAACATCTAATAGGTCGCTATAAATGTGATGCATATTTACATATCAACATCTAATAGGTCGCTATAGATGTGATGCATAGTTACTTTGCACCATCTAATAGGTCGATATAAATGTGTTGCATAGTTACTTAGCAACATCTAATAGGTCGCTATAAATGTGATTCATAGTTACTTAGCAACATCCAATAGGTCGCTATAAATCAGATGCATAGTTACTTAGCAACATCTAATAGGTCGCTATAAATGTGATTCATAGTTACTTAGCAACATCCAATAGGTCGCTATAAATCTGATCCATAGTTACTTAGCAACATCTAATAGGTCGCTATAAATCTGATACATAGTTACTTAGCAACATCCAATAGGTCGCTATAAATCTGATGCATAGTTACTTAGCAACATCTAATAGGTCGCTATAAATGTGATTCATAGTTACTTAGCAACATCCAATAGGTCGCTATCAATCTGATGCATAGTTACTTAGCAACATCTAATAGATCGCTATAAATGTGATGCATAGTTACTTAGCAACATTTAATGGGACGAAATAAATATGATGCATCGTTACTTAGCAACATTTAATAGGTCGAAATAAATGTGAAGAATAGTAACTTAGCAACATTAAATGTTATTAAATGTCACGTTTTATAATTTTACATTTCTGTACATCAACCTGCAAAACAGTTTTTTACAATTTATATATATCTGTACATATATATTTATATACTTTAACAGTGAACAAATAATACGTACGACTGTTGAATGCAATGTCCCGCTGTGAGCACGTGGCGATCTGTGACCAGAGTTCCTCCGCAGAAGTGGGCGTTACCATTAGTATATCTCAACGATACCTAAAACAAAAATTCGTTTCACGCAAATAATATAATATTAATGGTTTCGGTTAGTATTTATACCTATACCTACCCTTCATAACCCTGATGAAGGCTTAGTCTCATCTGACACCGATTTTTTTTGTAGTTTATACCGCACAAGAGTCCCAAGTCTCACCACTCGACCATGCAGGCCTTCATCCTAGTTTTTCTAATCAAGATTACCGCTTAAAGCTGAGACTATTCAACCTTACTAGACATATTTTATTATGAAAGCGGGAAAAAAACACTACTAAACTCTGCCCAGATGATGTACACTGCGAGGCTCTCCGGAGCTTCGACTCCATACTCCAAAAGTCACACAGCATAGTAACTTGATTTGCAGAAATATGTTTATGTGTCATCGAGCCTCACCCTGAATGTATGATCTAAGAGATAATATGAGTATTACCTGATAAGGAAATTGATTGACCGACGATTGGTTTCCTCCAATAATTTTGGATTCATCGATATATTTTGGCTGAAGGTCTTGGGATAAAGCTCCTAGAAAAAAATACTTCTTATATCACTGATAATATGGGATTAATTAGCTCATCACTTTTGTCATATTGTGCCATACCTATATGCCAAATGATCTTACTTTTTCAACATATAAAATCGTTAATTAGATTGTAAATTAAAGATAATTTGTTATTATAGATAAGTTGGATCGTATTGTTTTTAAACATGATATTTATGGACAACTGGACAAAGAAATATTTGTGGGTTGACATAATGGAACTGAATATTCATTTTTTTGTTATTTGTCTGTCAAAATATAACCAATTGGGTTTCGTTTTTTCGTTAGTTTTTTTATGATATAAATTGATGCAAATGAGCAAACGTATGAAAAGTGATGCATGAAGCATTGTGCTTAAAGCTTTGACAATCATGGGTTTTTTACGGCGAGAAACTTTATGTATGTGAAAATCTTTCTTATTAAATTTATTTAATTATATTCACACTTATGGGCTTTTACATAACTGTGCAATAGATAGTATACAATAAAAGCGATATAGAAATAACATGGAACAAAGAATTAGCACACAAAGGCAGTAGAGATATTGAAGTAGAGATATTCATGATGTTTTTGTAATTAAACTCTTTTCAAATTTTGAAAATGTTAATTCGTGGTGAAACTGCATTTTAATGATTTTAATAATACCATTTTTTAAACTTTATTCCATCTTTTTTTTAAATAGTGAAATAAAGTTTAAAAATTGGTATTATTAAAATCATTAATTAATTTTTACTCTTATGCGTCTCTTTTTAATGTATATTAACTCGTTTGTTCCCGTTTATTTTGGTTTCCATTATGAAATTTGTATGTAATAGTCAACAATCGTTGATTTTTTAAATTTGTAAAGGAGTCCTGATAATTCTGCTTTGCTGAAAATAATTTTCCCATTACATTTTCTTTGGGATCATCATTTTATTTTATTTTAGTTTTGTATTTACACTGTTGGTGTGCAATAAATTATTTTTTATATCTTAAGATTTTAGTTTTTATCACCATAAATTGATTTTTAGTCGAGGTATTGATTGAGTTATGTTCATTTTATGGATAATTTAAGTTTGTCAAGCTGTAATTAAAAGACTGTTTGATTTAAAAATTTTAATCCACTTAAATGTTTATAATGTCAAAGATAAAACCATTTTTTATTCCTATTGTTATTTGAAATAAATAAATAAGTGTTTTCAGATAACATAATCTGTAAGTCTCTGGCTATTGATTACAAAGTAACTGATTAAAAGTGTTCTATCGAACATAAATACGGACTTCAAAAAAAATTGTGGATAGTAATAATAATATTTGTACAATTTGTATGGCGCCGTTTTTGTGAAAAATCACATCAAGGGCGGATAGGTATAATTACTCGTAAAACAGGTGGATTGGAAAGTTCGTAAAGATTTTATTTCCACAGCCAATGGTGAAATAATTTACACTTTTTTTAAATATTACCTTAAAAAGTTTTTTATTGAAAGCTAAAAAAAACTTACATTTGCAATTGTTCATTATTGTTTATTAATCATAACTTAGATCACATCTTGTGTGTATTTTAATGTAAAAACTTATATATAAGCAGAGTATTTGATTGCAAATGTAAACATGCAATTTGGTAACCTTAATATTTGTACGAAAATACAAATCATAATAATTTGGATTTCACGCTATCGAAAATTTCACACAAATATTTTTGTCACCCCCAAAAACATAAATTTTGACTTTTTAACTTAACTTCCTTGTACCTGTTTTGTAACAAATCGGTACAGAAAAATACAATTTCTACTAAATTAGTTATTCTTAACCTCGGTGCGCTCGTCCGGTTTTTTGTCCGCTGAGGCACCGCAACTACGGCAAGGGGCGTTTTACGGCGAGAAACTGTGTGTGTGTAAAAATCTTTCTTAATAAATTTATTTAATTATATTCTCATTTATGGGCTTTTACATAACTGTGCAATAGATAGTATACAATAAAAGCGAAATATGAATAACAAAGAATCAGCACACAAAAGTAGTAGAGATATTTAAATAAAGATTCTCATGATGTTTTTGTAATTAAACTCTTTTCTAATTTCGAAACTGTTAATTCGTGGTGAAACTGCATTTTAATAATACCATTTTTTTAACTTTATTCCACCTTTTTTTAAATAGTGAAATAAAGTTTAAAAAATGGTATTATTAAAATCATTAATTAAACTGTACTCTTGGGCGTCTCTTTTCAATGTTCAATAACTCGTTTATTCCCGTTTATTTTGGTTTCCATTATGAAATTCGTATGTTTTTGTAAGAATATTATTTCTTTATGTTTTGTTATTGTTTTTCCGTTACTTGCGAATAATTTATAAAAATGCATTTTTTTACTAAATTATTATTTTAATAAATTAAAAATTTCAATCGCTTTTTTATGAGGGTGGATACCAATTTAATTTAACGGTAACCGAATCAAACAGAATATGTTAAAAACACAAATTGATAAAACGGAACAAAAAATACACCAAAAAAAATGGCAGCAACGTTAACTTAATTTTCTAAAAATAATAATTCGTTTTTTTACATTGAAAAATAATTCAAACCTGTTACAGTCAGAAGCAACACTGCCCCGAAAACGAGGGAGAAAATTTGAAGATCCATTTCAGTTTTGTTACACTAGACAACGAATACTGGACGTAAAACATATTGTAATATTGTATTTATTGTATAGGGAATGAGATAACTGATAAGTCGATAGTAATAGAGTATCTGTCCCAAGTCTAACCGCCAATATCAGCGAACTTTAAAGTTTTTTTTTTTAAGACGATGTGTTTTTCAAGATAGTCAATTTAAATGGTAGTATTAGCTAAAACGCTAATATTATATTCCTTGATACAGTACAAGAGACGGAGAGGCTGATAAGGATATTGAAAGAAGGATGAATGCAGGAAATTCCATTAATAGAGGACTGAACGCTGTTGGCGCTAATAAAAAAAATGTCCAAAGAAGCGAAGCTAGCATTCACAAGTTTGGAGTGCGAGAATGAAAGGCTGATGTAAGCGTAATAAATAGGATTAAGAAAGGGACGCTTAGATGGTTTGGACATGTAGAGTGTGAAAATAATATATTACGCTAAAGTGAATGGAACACGAAGTCGGGGACGCCCGAGGAAGACATGGCACGACCAAATAAATCAAATACTTGAGTTGTGCCATGTGAAGAGTCAGAATAACAGAGTATTTGCTAGATGATGTATGAATGCGAATTAAGCAAGGAATGTGTACCAAGACAGAGTTGCATGGCAATCCGTCTTCTTTGTCTACTCCTGCAGTTAACGGAGCGATGGTGAATGAGTTAAATAAAGGAAAAGAATACAAATTTTGAATTAGTTTTTGATTTTTGGCAACGCATTTGGATACCGCACAAGAGTCCCAACTGCTCCCAACAGTCCGGAACCAATGAAACTATGTCATCCTCGATCAGGGTGTGTTGTGAGGGCTTAGGATGTTTGGATATTCAGTTCTGGACACTAAACACGGCCAAATTCATTTCAAGCAACATTTCAATTCTAAACGGTCCTCTTTCGCCGGTCTAACTAACTAACTAACTATCACGCCGTTTCCCCGCAGGGGTAGGCAGAGAGGACGGACCGCCATACAACTCTGTCTTGGCACACACTTCTTGCTTCATTTACATTCATACATCGTCTCATACATACTCTTCTGTTATTCTGACTCTTCACATGACCCGATTCAAGTATTTGATTTACTTGATCGCGCCATGTCTTTCTCGGGCGTCCTCGACTTCTTCTTCCATTCACTTTCGCATCATGTATTCTTTTCACACTCCTTTCTTCGTTCATTCGCTCTACATGCCCAAACCATCTAAAGCGTCCCTTTCTTGATCCTATCCATTACGCTCATATCAGCCTTGCATTCTTTCCGGATATCCACATTTGTAATACGGTCATACATGGTTTTACCGCACATCCGTCTCAAAGATCTCATTTCCACAGCATTCAGTCTACTTTCATCTTTCCTCTGCCAGTTCCATGCCTCACTGCCATACATCAGGGTTGGTATAAGCACTCCATTGTGGACTGCTAGCTTCGTTTCTTTGGACAATATCTTATTTGTCCCAACAGCGTTCAGTCCTCCATTAATGGAGTTTCCTGCATTCACCCTTCTTTCAGTATCCTTATCAGCCTTTCCGTCTCTTGTAAACATACTTCCTAAATACACAAACTCATCCACTTGCTCCAAGTATTCATCATTCACAACTGTATTGCACGCTGTTCTCGTACTCTCTCTTTCAAACACCATCACTTTGGACTTACTTACATTCATCATCAACTCATTTTGCATACATACTTGGTTCATCCTAGACACAAGACACTGTAGATCGATGTTTTTAAACTCTCGTCACATTCCGCATCGTTACAATTCAAGGATTGACGCCATTTTGTTTTTGATAGTTTTCCGTTAAACGCTGACTGTCGGTCCGTTTCAGCTTTTGAACAAACCGTGATAGCTGACAAGCATAACAATCTAACCGTTATGTTTTCCAGCTGACCATCGGTATTTAAGTGGAACCGCTAAGACGACAGCGACAAAAAAACTAAATGGCGCTAATCATTGAACTCTGACGATGTCAACTTTTAAGGATGTTTGAAACAACCCTACCTAAGTGTTCAAAGTTTTTGAAGAACGACTTAGAAGTGTTTCATTGTGGGACAGAAATATATTTATTAATAAATTTCGTCATATAATTTATTTTTTCATAAAATATAAAAATTACCAGAAAAAGATTTTGAAGCATAAACCTGCGACATATTTCCTTTTATCTTATCTGCATTGAAATCGAATATTAAATGGTTTATCTATTTTAATTATCGCCCACCTCGTACGCATTATCTTTATGCCAAATGAATGATTGATTAATTAATATTTGTTCAGTAATTGAAATTGAGATATTGTAGTTGATTGATTAATAGTACTGGTTTGAATAATTTGATTGCAAAACCAATGACAAATTCCTCCGTTGGAAAAACATTAGAAAATATTAATGATTTTAGAACGAACGTTATATCGTCGATGGAAAGGCAAAGGTTAAGCGACACTTTGGTCAAAAATTAGTTAAATATATTATTTTTTTCTTTACAATAACTCCACACAGGAGGCCTTGAGGAAAACAATTTACCTCAGGGCCTATGTCATCTTTGGGGATGCTGTGTGGAGGGTTTTTTTGAGGAAAGGAAGGAGTGAACTTGGGTCTTGAAGAGGCCCATGTTGAAGGAGGGAGGAAACACAAAGGCCGGCAAATCGTTCCATAGCCGAGCTGTTGAACATAAGAACGAGTCGTAAAAGCGACCCGTTCTCATGTATTGAATTTCAACCGTGTACAAATGTTGGGCGCGCGTTTGGCGAGTTTCCCGACTATGATGCAGTTTTGATCAGATTTTTTCTCCATCGAAAGTGCCCTTCAGTAATCTAAAATATATTTACCATTTGGGAGAAGGTTTGGCTCAAGCGACACAAGTTTGCGATTGTTGAGCTTTTTCGTAGCTTCAGGTAACTCAGTAAGAGCATTGAGTTCCCTGAGTTAACTTCATTTTTCAAAATGCAACCAGGTACTGAAAACTTATTTTTGATTGTTTTACAATTTTAATGTAAAACAATAAAAAAAATCAAAGTGCTCTGGTGTAAGCTTCCCAAAACGGCATTTCAGCCCTTTTGCCTTTCCGGTGATGATATCGAGCCCTTCCCGGCAACAGATCGTAAGCGTAAAAACTGCATTGTTCAGGTTTTTTTTAAATATCTATGCTTGCGTCTGGTAAATTAATTTAAAATTAATAACGTATGTATATTATTTTGTTACCTATAATACGGTTTGGTGAAAACTTGATAATTGTCTCACATTCAAGTACTTTTGGCTCTTACGATGTTTTGTCGCGCCCAGTTTAGTTCCACGCCGGGAAGGGCTCGTCCTGGCCAATGATAGTAAGCGTAAAAATTTCATTTTGCAAGTAGAGATTTTTTTTTTAATATCTAAGGTTGTGCTTAGAAAATAAATTTAAAATTGATAACGTATATATATTAATTTGTTACCTATAGTACTGTTTGATTAAAACTTTATAATTGTCTCACATTCAAGTATTTTTGGCTTTTACGATGTATTTTTGTTCCCATTTTAGTTACTTGTCCATGCATGCTTTGTTTGACACAAATTAAAGTGATCTTTCTAAGAAAACTGAATAATAATCAAGAGAGATTTATTTTGTGGGTTTTTATTTGTTATAAAAAGGTATCACTCCCTCGTTTATTTATTTTAGTTTACAATTCAATAATAGCTTATAAAAATAAAATTAAATAATTTGCAGAGCATGAAATGGTTAAAATTGATAAAAATATTAATTTCCGTATTAAGGCGTTGTTTTTGTGGAAAATGTTCACTCCAAACACGAATAAGTAAATAATATTAAATTAAGTTGAGAATTTCGTGTTTTTTTATAAGTGCCGATACTATTTTGTTAATAAATTCAGTTAACTGCATTTACAATCAAAGAATGTACGATATTCCTCACGAAATCGAATAAGTAACACCGCTAAAACACAAGAATTGAACAAAATAATAGTTTTTTTTTTAAAGTAGTTATTTCTACTCAGCAATTAAGATTTTCAACAAACTTCCTAAAGATATAATAGATGTAAACAACTACGAAATATTAAAAAAAAAAACTCGAAAACACTTTTCAATAAAATAACCCAAAATGTATTATATTCATATTATATTCATTTTTAATCATAAAAAATAATTTCAAGAAACCCTCCCTAAGTACAAGAAGTTTCTCAATTAGGGAGATATTTATCTTTATATATCATATTTATCTTGAAGAAATAACATTTAAGTGATGAAAATAAAATGCTGATTTTTTTTTAAATAACGGATATGGAAAAACAATAATATTTTGATCACTTCAGACCTTCTAAAAGAATTTGTTAGCTAAAGACTACTTTCAAATTTATTTTTGTCAGCCAAATAGTTTTACGAATTTCGACTTCGTTGTTCTGATGACATATTTTGATTTTTTTCACAAAAGGAACATTTGCCCTTCTTTGGCAAATGAAAAACCAAATTGAATATGATAGTATTTTTTACGAAAAACACATAAACTGACAATATGCTTAGTCTTTCCCTCTTAGGACAAATATATTTTTAATATTATAATACGTATACATTTAGATATTTGCAATTTTCTGAATTCCGTTGGAAGGGTTTTTCTTACTGTTTCTATTTCTGCAGTAATGCGAAGGGACTGCGGGTAACTTTTTGATAAATTCCATTGCAATGTTAATTTATATATCTGATCTTTTATTTTTAGGCTCGTGCCGTCCTCTCGAATCTATTGATTTTTTTGCCAAAACACTGTTTCATTAATATTACTGCATATTTTACTGCGATCTATTTTCACCTTGCGATTAAAACTGTTTATGTTTATGTAGATTTTCATTTTTGATACCTAGGTTAGTGGACAAGTATTAGTCAATATAAATGTAAAATTTCCGTATTAATTATATTTAATTTTAAAACGAAAAAACCTTATTTGGCTATTGAAACAAGGCAACCATAAACAAGCTGGAACCGCGTAATAGAAAATTATCAGAATACACATAGGAAAAAAAATTGCTGTTGCAGATTTCATCTGGTCAACAATATGAAGCCATTTAAGGTTAAATCTATTCATTTCAGTTAAAATAGAAAATAAAGCACATGGCAGTTAGGCATGAAACTGGTAGAAGAAGAATGAAAATAAACTGAATGCTGTAGAAACGAAATCCCTGAGGCGAATGTGCGGTAGAACTATGCATGACCATGTTAAAAATGTGGATATTGGGAAAAAATGCAAGGCTTATGTAAGCGTAATGAATAGGATCAAGAAAGGGACGCTTAGATGGTTTGGGCATGTGTAGCGAATGAACGAAGAAGTCTTGGACGCCCGGGTAAGGCATGCAACGATCAAGTGAATCAAATACTTGAGTCGGACCATGTAGAAAGTGTCCGAATAAAAGAAAAGTATGTATGAATGGGAATGAAGCAAGGAGTGTATGCCAAGACAGAATTGAATGGCGGTCCATCCTCTTTGCCTACCCCTGCATGGGAAACAACTACTTATGGTTAGGTTAGGTTAGGATAGGTATCATTATCATTTCATTCAGCGCACTTGAGGTGAAATATCACAAAACTGCGCTATATAAGCTCACTGTTAGGTTAGGTTAGAAGAAATCTCCAAGAAAAAAAAAGTTTTCCTTGTGTTGACACACTCTTTTTGATTAAACTTTCTCAAATGAATTTGAAAATCTCTATAAAAGGGAATTATAATTTAAGTTTTTTTTTTCACAAATTTGTTTTTTCCAACTAAATTTAAAATTGCATTGTACAACCCTGACAAAGAGCATTATAAAAAGTTGAAGAAAAAAAAACATTGTTTCAATTAAACAATGATGATTAGCCTCGTAAAAATGTGATTGGATCATCGACGGAATATAAATAGCAGACATATTACTCATCAACAACATTACTCAATTATTGAAAAATAGCTTAGCGCAAATAACGCGTAGATTTCAGATAAGCCATGAATATAAATTTGATTTCTGCAAATACAGGCACATAAATATATTATTACTTTCATTATCTTTTGGAGAAATAATTATACAATTACTACTAAATGACAACATTTAAGATAATGTTTTCCTTGTAAATTATATGACAGAAATGATAAAAATACATTTCCGAACATTATCTAAGGGAGATAAGATTTTTAGTTTCTTTATTATACGATTTTTCAGAAATAACGTTAGAATTATACAATCATAAATAGCACTCACACATATTTATTACTTAATGACAGCACTCAAGAATGACGCTAAACGTTACTTTGTAGCACTTTAATGAAAGCAATACTACAAATGATTTATCTGCAAATTCTCTATGGGAAGTTAGAAATTTTTCTGAGGTTTCCAGTGAATACAATATTTTAACTGTAATCCTTTGAAATTCTATGAAAAACAGACCAAAATCTCAGTAAAAAAAGCAGTTTAAAAAACAGTACGGGCATTTTTGAGCGTTTTACTTAATATTCCAGTAGGCATTTGATAAAGAATTTAAAAGATTACTGCTTAAGAATTATATTCATTGGAAATCTTAGACATTTTAACTAACAGTATGGAATTAACAGATAAATAATTTGTAGTTTTGCTTGTCCTCGAAAGTCAACAAGTGTGAATTTCTGGGTGCTGACCCTTAAGTAAGTGGTTCGATAGACAGGCAATTATAATTAATGACTGATAATGACTTGAGATAACAAACAATGCGCAAAATCATATGAAAAAAAAAGAGTGAGGTACAATAAAGTAGACGATAAAAATACAGGCAAATACGATTTTATTCAAAATTAACAATAGTTTAAAATCGTTGAAGAATTCGTTTCGTTAGTGTTTGTCATTTCTTCAGTTCTGAAACAATTTTTTGAAACTTGAAAAGTCAGTTACAAAAATATCAATATTTACACGTTTAACGATTTTTCTTTTAAGGAATATATATTTTTTTTATAATTTTCTCAAGGCATATGGTTTTTTATTATTATTTTCACATGGAAAGGACTTATTAATTTCATTTTAATAAGCACATACCCATCATTATTTTTGTACTGATTACTTAATAACAGTGTGATGGTTCTAAATCCTTCTGTTTATTTCGGTAGGCTGTAATTATTATGTAATATAATAAATACAACTTGTCGAGCTCAAAGCTCGTTTTCTTTTTTTTTTTTTCTTATTCTACCCAAACGTCCTAAGACAGAACGGGGTAGGGTGAAAGGTTGTAGGGGAGGATAGAACTCCTCCCTTCTTCCCTGCTAATTGCTAGGATAGAAAATGCTCCCCGCAAGAGCGTCCTTCACTCTTTATTTTTACTTCGAATTTCATTAATATATATATTAAATTTATTTAAAAACAAACAAAAAATATCCAGCGATTATCACGGTTTTGCGCTAGTAATTAAACTAATTTGTAACATGTTAAATGTGCACGAGAAAATTCTAGCCAGAACCAATATTTCCCTGACATTACTGAGGCAAGGCAATGCATTAAATGAGGTATGAGGGATGTTTGGGAGTATGGACAATTTTGATCGGCTAGTTATTCTTTTTGAGATTATAGTCCCGCTTTGAGGCATTCATCAGATGAACTAGTGCAAGAGGAAATAAGTGAAGTAGGCGATGATGAGGAGGCAGAGAGACAGCGTGCTAGTCGGGAGAGAAGCGTTGATGGCATCCTTGATCCAGCTGCTATACTTGAAGACTTCGGTGTAGACCCCGGGGTAGTAGGGTTGGTCGCAGCCAGAGCCAAACGATACTATTCCAGCTACGGAGTTTCCGCATACTAGGGGACCGCCAGAGTCTCCCTGGAAAATGCAATGAAACGTTTTATTTATCCACATATGTTCAATTAGTAATTAGTAAATCGCCATTAGAGAGGGCGGCTCGTGACTTTTTAGTGTGCTAGAGTGGTAAGATTGAAAAAACGTCACTATTGATGTTGTAGCCAAAAA